>BSBK01004542.1:0-159478 GCA_027943335.1 Chamaecyparis obtusa | reverse complement strand
TATATATATATATATATATATTATATGTATGTATGTATGTATGTATGTATGTATGTATATATATATATATATATATATATATATATATATATATATATGTATGTATGTATGTATGTATATATGTATATGTATATATACACATGTATACATGTATATATACATATATATGCATATATACACCTGTATATGCATATATACATGTGTATATATGCATATATACACATGTATATATGCATATATACACATTTATATATGCATATATACACATTTATATATGCATATATACTATTTATGCATCTATCAAAAACTGAAATAATAAAAATGAACAATGAAAATACCTCAAAACTGTGTTTGAAAATTCGGAAGCCGTCCCCACTGTTTCACTATTTCATTGTTGCTGAAAGTGACAGTGAAACTCACTTTTTGGCGGATATATTTCCGCCAAAAACAAAGCCTAACTAATGACTTTCGATCGAAAGTCATTACTAAGGGACTTTCAATCGAAAGTCCTTTAGTAACTTTCGATCGAAAGTTACTTACGATCGAAAGTCCCATGTCTAAGGACTTTTGATCATAAGTTTAGTACTTACGATCGAAAGTTCAAGCGAGTTTCTATCGAAAGTTGGTAAATAATATTTTGCCAAAAATGCTTTTCAAGACGGATTCCTTCCTCCAAAAAATTGTAACCCAGTATTGTTGGTTCACCCCTAATACATTTATTCAATACAACTTGTGTTGACAAACCTTCGACCAATTCAACACAAGTAAAATAAAATCACTAAAAGGTCCTATAAACTAGGAGAACTGGATCAGGTTATGACAACATTGATGTGGTTGTTGTATAGGTAGATCTTTAATGTTATTGTCATCCCCGTCATATCCTAGTTGTCCTTTATTTTCTCCACTTTTTTGGTTATATGTTTATCTTGTGCTTAGAACATCTGAAAGTTATTCTTGGGGTGATGTGGTTGATCCATTATGTCACATCAATCTATATATATATTAAAAAATGACGGTTTGTTGGCATTACTTGTCATTATTTGTTGAGGGCTTATGTTTAATATTAATGATAACATTATGTTTTCATCATGGGTTAAAAAGGGATCTAGAGCTTTCTCTTTAAGAATAACATATGATTTGAAATTAAATTTATCATTACAAGATATGGACTCACCATTCTCTCTTGCTAAAGTTAGGCCATTGATATTTTGTTAATGTTATATCAAATGTTTTGGTTGGATAAATTGTCCATATAATTTCACACCTACTTGAGGAATATATGATTGCTTAGTTAAACTATGAAAAGTTATGTATTGAATCTTTCTTTTTAGTGTATTCAAAATATGCTCTTCATAGGAATTGTAATATTTACTAATTTGTTTCCTTGCTTTGAATTAAATAGCTCTTATCCTTGTGTGTGGGAATAATTTTTTGGATATGTGACATTGGTATGTAATTATTTCATCCTTTCTACGCACAATATATATGAGTTTTTTGTTTTCATTTTCACATATTTCTAAACTCCATTTGTTGTTTACTACTCTACAAATGGTATCTACCATGAAATATTGAGTGAAGATGTTGTTCAAACCTTGATTGGAAATGATTTCCTGAATTCAAATTCTAAATACTTTATTTACTAAAATTTCTTCAATGATTCTCACAATTTTAATGGATTTATTACTTGATACTTCATTAGTTCATTCAATTGCTTTGAAATTTAGAAATTCATCAAATTATCCCTCGTAAAACTTCTAGGTATACACAATTGACTACCCCTGAATAGCATTTTATCCCGAATGAAATAATCCAACCACTTACTCTTGTCAACAACAATAGGTTCCTTACAAGCCTTCCAAGGTTCATTGAGATCTACATCTTCCTCATATGATTTCTTCAATTCATCAAACCCCGATACTGCAATTGTCATTTCAGCCAAAAAATTCCTTCTTTCACTCAAAGTATTAGCAACTATATTTTCCACACCACTCTTATGTTTCAACACAAATGCATAGCTCTGCATAAAATCAACCCATCTCAGATGTCTCTAATTCAAATGACTCTAACTTCTCAAACACTTCAATGCTTGATGATCATTATATAGTACAAACTCCCTAGGTAACAAATAATGCCTCCATTTCTTCAAAGTTTGAATTATATCATAAAACTCCTGATCATACACTAAATATCTTCTCTTATCATCATTCATCTTCTCACTGAAGTAAGCAATAGGTCTCCCTTCTTGATTAAAGATTGCTCCAATTGCATTTCCACTAGCATCATAGTCCACTTGGAATACCTTATTAAAATTAGGTAAAGCTAACACCAATTTTTTTGTCATCCTCTTCTTCAAAAATTCAAAGCTCCTTTGTGCTCCATGTTTCCACTCTAACTCCTTCCTATCACCTCTCATAGTTACAGTCATCGATCCACAAATTGAGCTAAAGTTCCTAATGAAATTCCAATAGAAACTAGCTAACCCATGGAATGATCTTACCTCTACAACCGTCACCAGTTTAGGCCACTCAAAAATGGATTTCACTTTCTCAGGATCCATCTTCAATCCTTTAGTAGAAATCATAAATCCCAAGTATACCAACTCCTCCTTCATGAAAGTATGCTTCTTGATTTTTATCAACAACTTATCTTCTCTCAACCTCTATAATACTCACGTAACATGAAACAAATGTTCTTCTTTTCTTTAATTGTAAACCAAGATATCATCCAAATACAAAATGACATATTTACCCAAGAACCACTTCAATACTTCATTCATTAACCACATGAGAGTACTATCTACACATTAGACAATGCAAAAGGCATCACCAACCACTCATACAAACCTTCATTTTTTAAAAATGTAGTTTTCCACTCATCACCCTCTCTTATTCTAATATGATAATATCCATTCTACAAATCTATCTTGGTGAAATAATTATCTCTACTCAAGAAATCCATCAAATTGTCCATCCTTGGAAAAGAAAAATGATATTTAATAGTGATATGGTTGATAGTTCTTGAATCGGTACACATCCTCCATTGACCATCTTTCTTAGGTTCTAACACTTCAAGAACTACACATGGAATCAAACTTTCTTTGATTTATCCCCTTTGCAATAGATCTTTCATTTTTCTATTGATCTCTTCATTCTCCACCAATGCCATTCTATAAGCTACTTTATTTGGTAGACTAGCCCCCGATATCAGGTCTGTGTAATGAATAATACTTCTTGCCAATGGTAATCCATCAGAAACATTATCTGATACGATGTCATCATACTCATTCAATAATTTAGTGATCCTCATAGGGTGTTCTTCTACAAAGAATCTCTCCTTAGACTCCTTAGGTATTAATGCAAAACACATATTATTATATTTCATGCCATCTAAAAGCTTACTAGCATCCACTAGACAAATTATTGCACTAGTACACACTTCACTTATATGAGGTTTCTCTAACAATTTTTTTTTTTGCTTCACTCCATTAGAAACAATAGTGTAGATATCCCTTCTACCATTATACATATCTTTCCTATCATACTACCATGGCCTACCCAACAATAGATGACATACATCCATAGGAATTATGTCACACAAAGCCTCATCATAATACTTCCCAATCTTGAATTTAACTAGGCATTGTTCACCTACCAATATCTTGTGCTCATCTTGTATCCATTTAATTTGATAGGGTTTAGGGTGCTTCAACCTCTGCAAATTTAGTTTTTCAATAAGCTCATCTAAAGAGAGATTATCAGAACTACCACTATGTATGACAATATTACATACCTTGTATTGTACCTTACATCTAGTTCTAAACAAATCCTTCCTCTATACCGGTTCCTTCTCTTGTTCTCCATGATATAAGACTCTCATAGTCATCAAGGTTACATTACAACCTTCCTATACTGGATTATTATTCACTGAACCAATGGCCTCCTCATCAACAAATGTTCTCCTCCTACTACTTCTTCCTTCTTTTCAGAATTACCTTTCTTGCATTCAAAGGATATGTACCCTACTTATCCACAACTAAAATAGGTACCACTAAACTTCCTCCTTTCACCACTACCTTGTCCTTTCCTTCAGTTGAAAAACCTTTCATTTATCCTATACTGGTCATTGTCCTTAACTTATGACTCATTTTTGCGCTGATCTACAGAAGATATACATCTTGCTTATTAAAATCTTCCACCTCTACCTCTTTGTCTTTTCTCATGCCGCCAATTCAACTTTTCTTCAGCCATCATGGCCTACTTATAAGCCTCCTCTACACTCCTAATCTACAAAAAACTAATTTCATCTTATATGGACATCTTCAACCCATTAATGTAGTGACTAACTTGTTTAGCCTCATCTTCTATATGACTGGATCTAATTTTCAACTTGTAGAACTCCTCGATATAACTCATAGCACTTAGGTATCTTTGCTTCAAGTTCTGCAATATCCTTAAAAAACTGATTTGGTAATCCTCAATCAAGAACTTAGCTTTTAGCTTATTCACAAACTTATCCAAAGATTTGATCTTGTCTTTACCTTTTCTCTGCTGATTTTCCTTTAGATGTTCCCACCATAGAGATGCATGTCCTTTTAACATGGTTGGGGCATACTTCACTTTCTTCTCCTCACTAGCTCCTTCATGCTCAACATATGTGTCCATCTCTATGATCTAATCTATTAATTCATCAACATCTAGGTTGCCATGATAATCAGGTGGATTGAAATGAGGTTTCTTATTAACATTAGTCAAGGCTCTAATGAACCTCTCCTCTTCACAATGCTACTCTAATTTTGTCTCATTATTCTCTCCTTCCACCACTTGCTCCTAGTTTTTCTCATCTCCTTCTTCATCACTTGCATATTCTATATACTTACCTCTCCTATGAGTAGTCTCTACCACCTCCAACCTAGCATAAATTTGTCTTAATAAGTCTAAGATCATTGGATCTACATTCCCTACACTACCTCTAGCATTTCTCCTAGCCATTTCTACAAACCTTAGAAGTTGTAGGTCATATCCTCTTCAACTGCAACCCTACAAGAAAACCCTAGGTTGCCAAAACTTTCTCTGATACCACTTGATGCATTCAAGGATGGAGAAACCTACAAAAGATCAGTCCAACCTTATAACCAAAACAAACACAATACAATCAATAGACAAGATAGAAAAGAAAAGAAAGATCAATCTTCAATTATTATATGTAATCAATTACAATCAATATGCAACATGCAGTCTTACATGGTAAGCATACATGCCTAATTATGATCATAAATCCCTTAAAACACTATAAAAACTATGGCCAAATAATCTTATGAAAACTACCTTATCCGTTAGGAATAGTTTCATAAGCTTATATATCCAATACAATCATCGATCGATCCAGAAAAGATCACATTTCCCAAGAATTGAGAAAACGTAATACAACAATTAGGTTGGCTCCCAAATCCCTAGAAACAACCCCCAAATAATAAAACAAGAGATGCAATCACAAATGAAAATTTGCCTCAAATGTAATAATGTGTTGGGTTGATTGCAACTGGGAGTTTTGACTGGTATAGAATAGAAAATTGATCGGTGAACACCAAGACTAACTGAAAAATGAAGAATAGGATAGTCTTGCAAGTAATCTTCACTAACTCTTGTGTGATAAATCTAAATGAGGTGAGATCATAGGATAAGGCATAGGACAAAGCCGCAAACACACTATTGAAACTTCAACTCATAACAACAAGTACAAATCAACCATAACCAGAATAGGTGACTGATCAACAGAAACTAAACATATTTTTGGTTGATGCAATATTTCTTAGATCCCAAGATGCTCCTACATCATGATGCTAGTTACCTCTTCTATGAGTTCTAGAGTGATGGTGAGTTCGATACTAATGATGGTAACATTTCCCCTTTTCTATAAATTATAAAATCAGGTGGACAACAACCTGCTATAATCCTTCAATGTTTGGCAATAAGGAATCATCTTTTTCCTTTAAATAGGTCCCACGGTTTCTTACCCTACCTTAAGTCCTTGCAATCCTTAGGTTCTAAATGTTTCAATTCATAGCCCATGATTTTATTATTCATAGTAGTAGGCAATAGAATATAGTGAATGTCAGATTAAGAACGCCCACAAAGCATCCAACTAAAAAATAAATAGCTAATTTTAACTTAAGGGAGTGATAGACACAAGATTCATCCATAAAATTCCTTTTTTTTTCAAGTGACATAAAACTTCCATAAATGAACATCCTCTCAATTATCAATTTGTAAAACACCACAAGTACCACAAATCCTCTCATAGCTAATGCCAACAATGATGATGTCACAAATCAGCGACACCAAGAGATTTATACCTTTTATACTAACAACTTTTCTTGTTTCATTACAAATGATAATTAATACTAAGACTCAATTTGAATCAATATGTCACTTCATATCTTTTTGAATTCAAATTTTTGGAAACATAAAAATCTTTCTAGACACTATCTTTCCTTAAATTGTTTGAAATGTTGCTATCCCTGTAAGCTCCCCTTCAACATTTTCTTATAATATCACCATCATTAAATACATTTTAAAATATTTTAAATCCTTCACATCAAACTCATTCCTCATGCCAAAAGAGACATTTATAATTAAGATACTTCACAACCACTCTTTGAGCCACATCATTTCTACAAGCACCATTTGAATTCTAAAGCTTGAGCATTTTACCGAATTCTCCCCAGATGAATAAGGCCATAAATTATTATGGACAAATTTTAAAACAAAACCCTATAGTATTAATAAAAAACTTCAAACCACTCAAAAGATTAAAAGGGTTAAAGACCAATAAATCTTCTTTAAGCGGAGTAAAATGAAAATTTTATCCTTTTCCATATAGTTAAAATTGATTATAAATCCATTATGGAAATATTTGTACTCTTTCATTGGCAAAAATTTATTTGAGACTTGAGGGGGCAATGAGGATAAGTTATATAATTCAACTTTTAAAATCTCTAGCCTATATTGGCCATTTCATTAGTTTCCTTGTTTCCTTCTCTAAAGATATCCTGAACTTTGGATTAAAGGAAAATCTTAAGATATTTGTAGTCCTCCGATAGGCATTTCAATTCCAAGGGGAATCTATGTCTTCAATTAAGGTGTTCAAAAATCAATTTAGAGTCCCCTTAAAGGACATTTTTCAAGTAATTCTTCTCTATGAGCTTCTTTAGACCCTGCTAGACATCATAAGATTCCTCTCTATTATTAGAGGCAAAATCTAAGTTTTTTTTTGTATCCTTCAATAAGGTACATCCTTTAAAATGTTGTAACACGTGCCTCTAGGCCCTATTATTCCTAGGTTCCTGTTTGAGAAATTGTCAAAGTTGTATTTTATCTAGAAACTTTGGTGGTTTCCATTCAATCTCATTTCTTTGGATCAGATTAACCCAATTGATCTTCATAAGGTTTTAGCTTATTTAGCAAACTTGTTTTATTATGATCTTTTGTAGATTAGGAATGAAATTTGAACAATCAAAGGATGTAGCATCCACATTTTCATTGATGTGTTTTATTATCTGGGAGAGAACATTGTTATTTCAAGATAGTATCTTGAGAATTAGATATTATTTCTATACTTTCTTATATTCCAACCCATAAATGGGGGGGTCTAAAATTAAATATTTTTTATAATAGGAGGGTAAAAGTACAAACCCGTATCACACTTTTACAAAGGAAAACACCAACAACACACAAAATTTTCAACTTTAACGACATAAATGTGGCATTTATGTTTAGAATTTGAAGATGATGTAAACTCATGAAATGTGTAAATGATGTAGGAGCATCTTGCATTACAAAATAAAAGGGGTCATAATAATAATTTTTTAAAAAAAATAAAAGGGGAGGAAAAAAAAAAGGGAAAAAAAGAAAAGAAAATAAAATAAAATAAATTATTTCATTTTCCAAGGTGCATAGGTGGAATAAAATAAATTAATAAATAAATAAATCATTTCATTTATCGAAGTGTGTAGGTGGTATTTTAGAAATTTGTAGAAAGTTCTTGCATTTAATATTTGTAGCTAGGTAGTTACACTTTTCTATTTTCTTATTGGCCCACAAAGGCAATGTAATTTTTTAATTGGCTCACATAGTGGTGCTTAATATTAATTGGGTGGGTATTTAATATTTGTATCAAGGTAGTTGCATCTATCTTTTATCCTGCATTGGTTGTGTTGTAATATCTTGGGTGGGAAGTGCCTATATAAAAAAGGCATAGGAGCATTCATAAGCAAGCTCTTGGAGTTCAAGCTCTCACATGGAAAGCTCTCAAGTTGTAGGATCTTGTATTGGGGAAGAAGCTCTCAAGTGGTAGAAGTTCTCAAGTTGCAAGCTCTTGGATTGTAAGCTTTGAGGATGTAAGATCTCTCATGTTGTAGATCTCATATTTGAAAGAAGCTCTCATGTTGTAAGATCTCTCAAGTTGTAATTATTTTCAAGTATTAATGTATGCTTTGTAAGGCATTTTGTCTTTTCTTTATCTCCATGTTGTTATGTTTTTGGTTATGAGTTGGTAAGGGTGGTGTGGCCCTTCATCAGTGTTATTAGAGCGGTTGGCCCTTTATCAGTGGTATCAGAGCAGGAGTTCTTGAGTGTGTAGATAGATTGCTGAGCGTGAGGCAATTTGCACCAAGACCTTGGGTTGGGTGAAGTTTTCCTTAAGAGGTTGCGAGTATGGAGAGGAGAAAGAAAAAGATGACTTTTGTGATTGGATGGATTCTTAGAATCCCTAAACTTGAGAAAATTAAAGAGAGATATCAAGAAGAGACAAAAGTTGCAATATTGGATTTGAAGAAGCAAGTGGCTGAATTAGAAGTGGAGCTGAAAAAGAGAAGAGCGATTCAGAGAGATGATGATAATTTTTTGGATGCAAAAAAGAAAGAAGATGCAGTAGAGTATCACGCATGCCATATAAAAGAAGAGGGAGAGCATGAAGATGAAAATATTTATGAACCTAAAGTTGACAAAGATGATTTATTAATGAAGATTGCAGCAGTTGAGGAAGACTGGAATACCTTGGTTGGAGGTCAAAGGAAAGAAGTTGTTACATGCCTTGTTGAAGACACAAAAGAGGTAAAAAAAGATGAAGATATGAAAGAGGTAAATTTTTACGAATCATGGGATGCTAACTTTGAGATGGATTTGAAAGATAATGATGATGTTCTATATGAGGACTTTGCAAGTGATGTTTGGTATGGGAGAGAATATTTGTATGGTATTACAGAGTTTATTACAGATGCATTAGATCCTACAAGTTTGGAGGAGAATGAAAGTTACAGATGGACAAAGTTGGTTGCAGAGGACTATTGTCGGAAGCATATACTTGTGCCAACTAGGTGTTGGAAAAGAAGGAAAAAGAAATATATCGATAGCGGATACTTGTTCCAGCAAGGTGTTAGAAGAGAAAAAAAAAATATATCAGCAGCGGCTACTTCATTTTGTGAATCCATATTCACAAAATTTTTCCTATGTTGAATGTCTAATGCAGGAGCATCTTGCATCACAAAATAAAAGGGGGCATAATAATAATTAAAAAAAAGAAGAAAAAAAAGGGAGGGAAAAAAATAATAAAAAATAGAAAAAAAGAAAAGAAAAGAAAAGAAAAAAGTTATTTCATTTTCCAAAGTGCATAGGTGGAATAAAAGAAATAAATAAATAAATAAATCATTTCATTTATCGAGGTGTGTAGGTGGCATTTTATAAATTTGTAGAAAGTACTTGCATTTAATATTTGTAGCTAGGTAGTTACACCTTTCTATTTTCTTATTGGCCCACAAAGACAATGTAATTTTCTAATTAGCTCACATGGTGGTGCTTAATATTATTTGGGTGGGTATTTAATATTTGTATCAAGGTAGTTGCATCTATCTTTTATCCCACATTGGTTGTGTTGTAATATCTTGGGTGGGAAGTGCCTATATAAAGAAGGCATAAGAGCATTCATAAGCAAGCTCTTAGAGTTCAAGCTCTCACATGGAAAGCTCTCAAGTTGTAGGATCTTGTATTGGGGAAGAAGCTCTCAAGTTGTAAGCTCTTGGATTGTAATCATTAAGGATGTAAGATCTCCCATGTTGTAAGATTTCTCAAGTTGTAATTATTTTGAAGTATTAATGTATGCTTTGTAAGACATTTTGTCTTTTCTTTATCTCCATGTTGTTATATTTTTGGTAAGGGTGGTGTGGCCTTTCATCAGTGGTATCAGAGCAGTTGGCCCTTCATTAGTAAAATTAGATAAAGTTTATACCTATAATTTTTTAAATATTTTTTTAACAAGAATTAACATAATTTTTTAATTTTTGAAATCCATTTTTTCAGTTGTTGAAAATATGGGGTCTAGTTCCCGCCAAACAAGTATATACAAATAATATTTTTTTTTTTTTATTTCAAAATATGTTATAGATGACATGTATAGCTAGTGGAAAAAATAAGAAAGATTAATTTTTGGCCTATATTTTCTCCGATATAACTACTCAAAGTCGAATTTATCCAAAATCAACAGTTTTCATCTTCCATCAAATTTCCCCTATCAAATCTACACCATTCAGAAAAAAATTACAAATTCTTGAAGATGACTCTCTCCTCTAGTGTTAAATATAAATTTTAAATTTTTATAATATGATTTACTATTTTTTTTTTTATTTGAAGCAACATCTTCTCAAATGTTAAAATACATAAGTTTGCAGTATTTTAAAATTATAATATATTATATCTAATGAAAATACTATAAAACTTATATGACAATAATCTTGACTCTAAGATCTAGAAAAGGGTGTTTTTATATTTTTTCAAAAATATCATTAAAAAGAGTGGGACTTATTGAAATATCACTTTTCTAAAATAATTTTATTTCTTTTGTAATTGGGCCCAGATTAGTATAAAACATTTATTTAATAGATATTTCCAATTAGAAAAGTTGAAGAACTTATGTAATGAATCTAGCTAGACCATATGTTTGAAAAAAAATAATTTTTAGTTAGAAATACTCAAATTCAGTTGTGCTGATAAGTTAGCCTGAAATATGACACAACTTTGTTCTTTTACCCAAGATGTCTAAAGAGGCAAAAGATCTATTGCTCCATAAATCATTTAATTATTTTGACAAAAGGCTAGATAATCATAAATAAAGACAAGACATTTAGCTAAACTATAAAAATAAAAGGGAAATCTAGAAGATGTGATTAATATTTTTCGAATTAGCAAGGCATAAGAAACAACTAGTTACAAACATGAAACCTCTTTTAGTTATGTTGGACCAAGACTTAAGATATTTATCTGGGAAATGGTGCATTAAAAGTAATTAATTTCTAGAATGATCTTGGTGACCCATATTTGATTCTAGAGAAAGCTATAATATTTAGAATTGTCCATTGACCAATTGGAATATTTAACAAAGAAGGATCCCAAAGTTTTATGTTTCCAAATCTAGGCATCTTTATGTCCAATGAAAAAAGGGAAAAATCCTCTAGATAATCTTAAAGATGAATGAATTCTTTATTCAATCTTCTATGGATAGAACTACCCTAAGATAAGAGAAAAGTTATCTAGAATCTATTTCCATCCTTTATCTTGAAATATTTGAGCTTCCCCATAGATTATGGTGTCATCCACAAATTGCTAGTTCATTTGAGGAGGCATCTGGAAAGTAGCTTTCACTTGGGCCTTAAGCACATTTAATTATTTATAACTTTGAATACTTCAACGTAGGACTTCGACCACTAAGATGAATAAGTAAGGTGGGAGAGGATTACCTTGTCTCAATCCCCTACCACAAGAAAAATAGCCTTTAGGGGAACCATTAATAAAAATAGAGAACATAGGAGAGGTAACACATTCAATGAACATCTTCAAGAATTTTCCTTTAAACCCAAACTTTTAGAGGACTTTAAAAAGGATGTTCCAAGAGACTCTTTCATAAACTTTAGAAATATCTGATTTTAGAACCATATATGTCTTTTTGGTTAAGCCATAGAGTGAATTATCTCATGGGTAGTACTGATAGCATCCAAAATATGTCTTCCCTTCACAAAGCCCCTCTAATTATTAGTGTTCATCTTATATAGAATATTTTAAAGCTTATTAACCAAAATGTTAGAAATGATCTTGTAGAGGGTGGTGCACATACTTATAAGCCAAAAAATTTCATGTTTCTTACATCTTTATTTATTTAGGAATCAAATCTATAAAGGTGGCATTAACTTGTTTTAGAATTTTACTAGATCTTAAAAAATCCTTAGCAACATTGTTGATATCCTTCCCCAGAACATTCCAAAATTCTTAGAGAAAGGTAGGAGGCAACCCATCAAGTCTCAGGTCTTAATAGGCCCCAAAAGAGAAAACATCATCTTTAACATCTTATAAGGTAACCTTTTCCATGAGTCATTGATTATACACATCTAGTAAAAAATCAAGCATCCCATACAGGTTGAGAAAAACTATTTGCACACTTTGAGGGGAATCAACAAAGAAGGAAATAGATAAGTTGGATATCTCTTCCTCTTCTATAGTATAAGTACCAAAACTTTTTTGCACATTTGTTATCAAATTTCTACTTCTATACTTAAAGGCTAATTGGTGAAAGAGTTTTATGTTGCTACCACCTTTCATTAACAATTGGATTCTTGATTTTTGCTTCCAAAAGATTTATTCCTATTTATTAAGTATGATCCATTGATCCCTTAAGGGCATTTCTTCTTGACAAATATTTAAATTACTTTTCCCAATTTTTATTTTTTCTTGGACCATTTTCAGCTTCAAGGAAGTTTATTTATTAGCAAAATAATTCTGAAGGAGATATATTTTTATCCTTTTACCTTTCTTCACTAATTTCAGCTTATGGTTATCTTTATACATGGGGGTACCCGCAAAAGAGGTGCTCCACCATTGTTTAACTATTTTCCTAAACTCCAAGTGAGAAGTTCAAATGATCTCACATCTAAAAGGAAAAGATAATTTTTTAGTCCTTCATCCCAAAACAAGATGATAAAATTATGATTTGAACCCATCTTAGGGAGAGCATTAAATGAGAGATTTACAACATCCTAATATCTAGACACCAAGAATCTATCCGATTTTACATAAACTAGATTATTTACTTGTCTTATATTAAACCGATTAAAGTGAGACCCCTACAATTCAATATCTATAAGGCCAAAAGTAGAGATGAATTTAGTCAGATCACTCGAACACTCATATAAATCCTTAGATCCGCCCTATTTTTCTAAAGGGTATATGAAGGACTTAAAGTCTCCCCCTAGCATCAAGTTATCTAAAGAAAAATTTAATATTAGTGAGACCAAGGAGTTCCATAAAGATGCTTTAGGAGATCAAGAAGTGAGAGCATAAAAATTTACCAAATTCCATGTTTAACTAGATTTTAGATTATGAAAACTAAAAATCATAATATAAATTGATGTTATAATGAATATTATCTAAAATTTAATTATGATAATCTCATGTGATTTGTTTTTTAATAATATTAGTAGGGAAAGGGCCTTGATTTGTCACAAAGAAAATTTAGCTATCAAATCAGATACTTGCATTATCACAACTAGAAGCACAAAACCCTTAGTCCTCTAAATAGTAGCCCAATATATAATAAGAAACAACCTATCCATACTAGTAAGATCCATATTAAACCCTAACCCACATAACATAACTATTAGTAAGTTAAAAGAAACAAAAACCATGATATCAGTTACATTTAAAGCTCAAATTAACCCAACATGATTCTTACCTATCACTAAGACTAATCTAGTAGACTTAATCAAATTAGGCTCACAAGCCATAGTTTTAATTTTTTTTTACTAAAGCTATTCCTAAATAAGAGCATCAATAACATTCACCAAGGCTATAGTATTAAATGAAACATCAACTTGATAGAACATGAAAAATATAAAAGGCATACAACCACTCTGACCAACATGAACAAAAACTACTATTGGAGCCATCCAATTGCCCCCATTTTCTTGAATTCTTATGGAGATTATCCTTCCCATCATTTGGGTTTGACTCTTGGTTTGAATTGTTCTCCATGCCTTTATGTCCTTTCCCCATTTGCTTCTTGATGTTCTTTGAAAGATTATTATGGTATTTTAAAATAAATTTGTATGAATGTCCTTAGATACAATACCATAGTACATAATGTAGCAAAAATGTCTCTTGGCTTGGCTCATAATTAATACTACGAGGGAGTCATAGACAAGATTTAATTGGAAATTAAATTTTCAAGTTTAAGATCTATATTTATAATTATAGATCTAACCTTACTTGAGTTCAATCTCATAGATCTATGTTACAATCTAGAATGAAGAATAAAAGTTTTAGAAATGATGATTACACCAAGATTAAACAATATCATGATCTAAATTTATGTAAAGATGTGTTTTTTTATACAAATGAAAAATATAGTTAAAATACATCTTAAATATATAATAAAATATTATAATAAAATAACATATGTGATATTGACCATTTATATTTTAAATTCTCAATGAATTTTTATTTTCTATACTTTGTAAAGGAGAAATCTAGAATAGTGATGAGCTGTGTTTTGGTATGTGGCCATTCCCTTGTTTTGTCATTTTTTTCATTGAAAGATTCTTATGTTTCACATTTCCATCCTCACAATGTTCTAGGTTTGAAGGCATTTGGTCTTGCTTTTCTAGATGTGATTTCCAGGCTTGCAAATATTAGTGGTTGGTAATGTTGGCCATGTGCAAACTTACCATCATAGCAGGACCTAAGGACCTAAGTTTCATTGATGCCCCTGCCTCACAAGTTTTCTCTACAAGTTAATTTCAAATATGATTTCTCAATATTAAATATTTAGTTTTTTAAAAGGTCATATGTTAGATATACTTTTACTTATATTCTTTTATAATTTATATGATTTATTAAAAAAAAAAAGATATAAATTTTGCAATATTTTTTATTATTTTTAAACAAATCTTTGAATATAATGAAACAATCATAAAATTTAAACCTATATATTATATATATCCAAAAAATATTACAATATGCACTTTTAACATCTATCAAAGATATAAATAGAATAAATATTAAAATTAAAAAAGAATTACCTATATTATGATTTTAGTGGAAAATCCTCTTACAACAATTTTATGACAAGAAATCTTAATGCTGCACAAAGTAATAACACAGCCATGAGACAACTCGAAAGAACAGCCATTTCTTATATCATAATAATCAAGTCTTACATTATATGAGCATTCATAACCACACGTATAAGAAGCACCGGTGCTACAATAAATAATGATAAAAATGTAGGAAAACTCGTTCTTATATAGTAGTTCTTAACTCTCAACGCAATATTGCTAATGGCTTAGCACACTTAAAAGGAGCATTCATAGCATACTATATATATGATACGATAGAAGTAAAAATATCTTCAATCAGATTCATGATGAGTCTGTATAAATCTGTAATAGGGTGGAGCATGAATCAATGATGTTGTCCGGGAGAGGCAGAGCCAACAGAAGGAGAAGTAGGTCCCCTGGCTGTCACTGTTATTTCCCTTGTTGAATTTGCAGCCACGCTTCCATCCTCCTACATTTAACAGAAAAACACACAAACACTCTGAATTATATACTAAATAATTTATTTTCAAAGTCATACAAATGACATAATTTTAAACTATCAAAGAACTCAACAGTCTAAAAATAGCCCAAAGTTATAGTAAGACTTACATCCGCACCGATCTTCCCTTCCTCGGCTTTTATTCATGCATCCAGAGAAATCATTCACAATTCAATATTCATGATATTCTATTTGGATAAACACACAAAAGGATAGGCCAAGTAATATATGACAGAAGCTATGAAATTACGACTACTAGAACAAAAGATAAAAGATAATGAAGTCACCTTTTATGAGTGTAGTGTCTGTAGTGGCTGCTTCAACTTTGGATTTGGTTTCTAAACCAACTGCAGCTTTCTCTGAATGAGCAATGTTCGGTTTATTCTCAAACATCTCAATCTTTTCGCTGCTTTTCATCTCAGTGCTCTTCTCAACTGCTTGAGCTTCCATATTTCCTAAGACTGCCAGTTTAAAGTTCTTATGAAAATTCCCTGTTGAGATGGAGAATTTATAGCCTCTTTTGAAACGTTTTACTTGTGGTATCAGTTTAATAAAAATGTGTTGCCATTAAAAGTAGGTGAAGTGTAAAATTATTAAATAGTGTTAGTGCTCTGCACGACGAAAACAACGTAACATGGAAGTGGAATAGATCAAACAAAAATGTCCCCACTTAGAAAATTATGTTGTCCTCGAAAACAATAAAGAAAGCGCCAATCATATGGTATACATAAAAATGGTAGGGAAACTCTTCTTATATAGTAGTCATTATTACATTGTTAGTGCTCCGGAAAAGAAAACAACATAACATCAACAAAAGTATTCCCGCCTAGAAAATCGATGCCCACCATTAACGTGGGAAAGTTGAATGAAATGTTGTAAAGCCATGATCAACGGGTAGTCTAGTAAATAGACTTCATTGATCATCGATGTTATTAAGGAAACAACATCTATATGACAGATTCTCCGAACGTTCTTAATTTAAACAATCCATATTATCGTTGCCATGACTCTACGCAATCAGTTTAATATGAATATTTTACATAAAATCTTACTTATTAGGCAGCTCCTACAAAATACTAGGAACCTAAACCTTTGACCACAATTCATGATTTCTAACTGTTTATAGATACATCTAGAACAATTTTTGTTCAAAAAAATTTCTTACACAAAAGTATTTTTGGTCATTTAAGAAATAGGACAAAACTTCCATGGGTTGTTCCTAATCAAAAAGTCATATTCTTCCTTCACTCCTAAATTTTACTAAGAGTTACCTAATACATATAAAGTATTGTAGATTTGAATTTCTGATATATAAGAATGATGGGAATCTAGATGTCATATCTTAGTTCTTTGGGGATCTTAAGAATCTCCAATAAAAGTGTATATATATTAGAGAGTTTCTCAAGTCCATCTAGTTATAAAACAAGAATGAGACATAGGAGTAGAGTTCTTAGTCTCTAAATGTGAATTTGGCCAATAGAAAGGTTAAGCATCATAATAAGTTCATTTTTAAAACTCATTTTTAAATCCTTCATTCTCTCTAGCTTGTGAAGAAAATGTTGAGTTATAAACAACTTTTGATCATATATCTTTCTAGCACATGCAACAACAATGATTGGAGTCAACTTTAATAGACATACCCAATGGTACATAAGACCTCAAATCTTAGAAAGAAGACATTTCATTGTTTGGAAAGGGGACTATCCACTATATACAATTGCTCAATGTTTTTAACATCAAGCTATGTTAATTCCCACATAAAGCCCATTGACCTAGGTAGACATACTATATAAATTCCAAATCATGACATAATCAAATCTAAGTTTATATGTGAGTGGATGTCTAGCTTTAAGAAATTAAAGAATATAATTATTTTAACAGCAATCTATTAGAGAAAATATATTGAAATAATTTTTAACTACATCTTTATAAGAAGGGTTCAACAAAGGACCTTATTTATGAAAAATATAAGATACAAAGAATAGATAACAAATTTAGATAATTCTATTTTTCTCATTCTATAAAATGAAATATACATATATACATACATACATACATACATATGTACGTGTGTGTGTGTATCAATGATAAATTGTTAAATATACTTCATTTCAATCAATAAGAATTAGAATAAAAAAATATTTAATAGAATACATTTCCTCTTTTTAAATTTCAAAGTATCAAACTTTTGTTAGTTTAAAATGTAAAAAGAACTTACCACCTCATTAGCTCTGAAAATTTGCCATTAAAAATTTTAGAAAGAAAAAAGTGAATCAAACTTTAGAGTGCTTTGGGCATCATTGAGAATAAATAAGAACCCTAAATTTTTTCTTTAAATGCATAAAACTTATAACCTTATTTTAAATCCTTGTTTTCTGTGGCTCGAGAAAAAAATTTGAATTTATAAGAAGTTTTTATTCATAACATTTTTTTAGCCCATGCAATAGTGCATGATTGGGTGTAATCCTTTATAGACATAATCCATGGTGCAAGAGGTCTCAACCTTTAGAAATGAGACACGATTTTGTTTGGAAAAGAGCTAATACATTATGCAATTGTTCAAAGTTGTTTGTATTATGAACAAGTATACTCAAAGTCCATAGTGAGATAGGCAGAATTAAAAAACATGAGTATCAAATCTAAGTGCATATTGCCAGTGGTTGTCTGGTTTTGAGAAATTAAAAAATATATAACAATTTATGAAGCAATTCTCAACTTTATATTTTGTGTTATAACAATATTTTCTCTTGGTTTTCCAAAATATTCTAAAGAAGATATCCGCTTCTATGTTTTGACTTTTAGACTATTAGAGTTGAGAACTTTGGTTAAATTTATTTTAAGGTAGACATCAAGCATAAAGAGGTAAAGTTTGATGTAAAGGGCCTTGAGAAATAATAATGTAAGTTGTTTTTAAGTTTAGGGAAAGATCTTTTTGAGTGATTTGCGTGTTCTATACTATTCTCTACAAATTGTTTTCTCTATTGATAAGTTTTGCATATATGAGCAACATCATTTTATTAGTTATGTTATATTCTTACACTACTTTTTTATTTATTTCAGGCTATGGGAGAAACATGAAGAATAGGAGATACTTCTTGTTTGAATGAAAAATATTGTTGGACAATTACATCTACAAGTGGTCTTTTCTTGATATGGAAGACTAAAAACACTACAGCTCTAACATGTTGAACATAAAACACTTTTGGGTGTCTTCTTAAAAATATGTAGTTAAATTAAGGAACTTTCATGCCACACCAGTGAACTTGGTGGAAATGTATAGTATGGAGGAGTTTTTAAATAGTTATTAATAAGGCTGCAATGTTTGGAAAATCAGTGTCAATAGTGCATGGGAAATTAGTGTCAATATTCAATAATGTTTAATGACATATCCATGCTATGCTCCTTTTGTTGTGGAGTACCTCCCAATCATTTTGTAAGACAACATTGAGAATAAATATAATAAAATGGTATTTCTTATTTCTAGTGAAGTTAGTTTATGCTACTTTGTTGAGTGTTTTTGCAGGAATAAAATATTGAAAATAATTATAGTGTATGCTATTTGGTAACATTGAAATTAAAAATTATATTTTAAATTTTTTTGAAAATAAATTATTATTATTTTATTACATTTGTTCACATTGTTTCTAGAGAGACTCTAGTTAAGATTTAAAAATATATTGTCTTTCTAGAGACAATAGGTATGACCAAATAAATATTGTCTCTAGAGAGACAAAAGTGAAATTGTCTCTAAAGAGACAAAAATAATTTAGTTTAATATTGTCTTTAAGAGAAAAAAAATAAAGAGAAAAATTAAAGACACTTGATTTACGACAATACTTGAGACAAAAGACAACTTTTTTTTGTTGTCTCAAATTAAATCAATCAACTCAATAATTGTCTCAAAAATTGTCTTTAATCCCCCCTTTATGTAGTAGTGACATTCAACAAAAGATATTCTTTATTTAACATATAGAATATAAAAATTAAATAAATAATTTAAATAATTCTTTATTATTTATTCTATACATACCTATCTACATACATACAAAAATGTTATATGTGTATGTCTATATGTGTATGTGTATGTGTATCTACAGTACTAAAGTCAATTAATAGTATTGCTAAATCTATTCTATTACAATATATTTAAGAATTGAGATTAAAAAAAATCTAATAACTTACTAACCTTCTCATTACCCTAAAGACATATAAAAATTGTGTATCTAAAAATCTCCTCAAAGATCTCAATGCTACTTTTCTGGTGCTGATTCCTAAGTCTACAGGAGAGGATTCTTTCAAGCACTTCAGACCCATCAGTCTCTTTAACTCTTTCTTTAAGATCATTTTAAAGGTCATAACTTCAAGGATTCTCAAAGTCCTCCCCTCCCTGATCTCGCAGTAGCAATCGGGTTTCATGCCAGGTAGACAAATCTTGGATTCCATTATGATGGTGCATGAAGTTATTCACTCCTTAGAAGCTAGGAAAAGGAGAGGATTTATTCTCAAGCTTGATCTCTCCAAGGCTTACGATCGAGTAGATTGGCAGTTTCTTCTCAGTGTTCTTGAAGCTTTTGGATTCAACTCCCATACTTGCAAGATTCTCCAACAAATTATCTCTACCCCTTCATGGGTGATAATGATTAACGGTTCCTCGTCCTCCTTTTTCAATCCATCCAGGGGCCTAAGGCAAGGGGACCCCCTTTCCCCAATTCTTTTCATTATCCTCGCTGAGTGCCTCGGAAGAATCATCTCTGCTTCAAAAAGGGAGGGGAACCTATAAGTGTTGGATATTGCTAATGCATTGAGAGGTGATTAAGATGTTTAATCACTACGTTAGTGAATGGGCATTCATACTATTGTCTGTGTTTTTTCATTGATGTCAACATATGTTTATGAGAGATAGACCAGGCTAGTTATCACAGTGTATGGACACTATACGAATGTTTCAGATGCTGCAAAGTTGGACAAGAGCTAAGATGGATGTTGTGATCTTATATCTGGGATCAAATCTTTAGATGTTTCATATTGAGAGAGATACATATGGTTTAATGAAGACTGGTCACTGGACTGTGACAATGAGAATTGACAGAGTTAGTCTCTGGGTTTTTTGTATATCTTTCAGAAGACCTAGATTCAGGGTATGCGAGCTTGAAGGATGAAAGATAGGGTACTGAAGGATGTTCATTGGTTAGCACAAGGTACAAATTTATTGGTGATGTCATCTATGGCGTGTGTTCTAGAGATGGTTTATTTAGAAGCCAAATCGGGAAAGGAAGCATGTGTTTTGTTTGGCAGGCATGAATTAAGGATGCCGGTCCTTAATTGTTGTATTGTAATCATTGTATACTTGTTCTAGATACCGTGTGTATCTTAGCAAGATTTTATGTAATCATTTGTAAATTAGGAAAGCCTCATGGGCCGACCTGATCATGGTAAAATGTAATAAGGTGTATATGTAGAATCTTTTCTTTGGAAAAGATATGGATGAAATATATGTGATATAAAGAGGTTTTGAAAGCTACAAGATTGTGTCTACTACATGTAGAGCATAGGTTTATTGGCGGACTTCATTGGAACTGATCAAGCAAAGACAGTTGCTGGCAAATAGTTCGAAAGATTATGTATTTCTTCATATACACCTATTGTGAACTAGTGAGTTCTGAAGGTGGATTTAACCTTGTTTGGGAAGTGAGCCTTAGGTAGTGTGCCCTCTTTTGTTCCTTGTCTCCTAACAGGGTCTGTCCTCTAACAAGGACTATGTACTATAATGTTTCAATAAGCTCCTAACATGGCTATATCTTCTAACATGGATTACTATACTCTCAATACATCATTTGTTGGTGCTAATTCCCACCGGGGTTTTTACCTTTAATAGGGTTTCCCTGAAACAAAAATATTGTGTTGGTATTCATTGTTTCTAATATTGATGAGCTTAAAGTTTAAAGTTTAATATTTTTTTATACAACTGATTCACCCCCCCTCTTAGTTGTATTATGGACTTTTATTCCTAACAATTGGTATCAGAGCTTGTGGTCCTCACAGAGAAAGGTTAACATCTTGAGGTGATCTCAGAGATGGCACTCTATAGGAAGGATGGTCCTAAATTTGATCCTAAAAACTTTGACAGTTGGAAGAACAAGATGCGAACACACCTATTGTGTTTAGGCATAGATTACTGGATGATTACAAAGAAGAAGACAACCCTAAAGACTGAAAATGATTTTCCATCTGCTACTAATGATGAGAATAAGCTATTTTCATATAACATGATCGCAAGAGAAGCACTGATCAGTGCACTATTTGAAGGTGACTTCACTGAAGTTAAAGACTTAGATTCGGCACATGAAATCTGGAATAGATTAGAAGCATTATATGAAGGGGATAAATATACCAAGCAGGCAAAGTTACAAAACTAGAAAACAAAGATGGAGAAGCTGCAAATGAATGAGGATGAAAGCATTAGAGCCTATGTTCAAAGGGTCATAGAAGCAGTTGTTGGAATTAGAAATTGTAGAGGTACTTATGATGAAGAGGAAGTTATTGCGAAGATCCTCAGATCATTGACTCCTATATACAAATTGAAGGAAATGTCTATTCAAGAAACTATTCCCCAGACTCCAAACTTTAGTAGAGAGATGTTGATTGCAAAGTTAACTACTTTTGAAGTTGCGGAATTAGGAGAAGCTACACCTAATGTTGAATCTACATTTAGGGCATCCACACACAAGAAAGTATCTGAACTTCCAAGAACAAGCAAAGAAGACCTAAAAGAAGAGATTGGTGAGTATGTTGAGGAATGGGAAAATATAATGGAAGAAGAAAGAAAGATGGAAGAACTTGTTGCACTGATTGCTAGAAGAGAAAAAAGAGGTAAGGGAAAATTTAAAGGCAAGTTACCCTTGAAATATTTTTCATGCAATAAAATAGGTCATTTTGCATCTAGATGTCCTACAAGAGTTTCTAAATACAAACATGATTATGAAAAGATTAGAAGAGACAAAGAATGTTATTATGCTAGTGATGGAATCTCTGATGATGATGATTTAGAAAATGAAGAGATTGGATTTGTTGCTATTAAAGATGAACCAATTCATGAAGAAAAAGCCTTAGTATCTCATGTTGACAAGAAAATTGAATCGATAATTGATAGTGGATGTTCTCATCACATGACTAGTGATAAGAAAAAGTTTGTTAAATTAGTAAATTATGATGGAGGTGTTGTAAGGTTTGGGGACAATCTCCCAAAATCCATCATAGGAGTAGGATCCATTACTTTTGATGGAAAGACTAATACAAAAAATGTACTACTTGTTGAAGGACTGAAACATAATTTGTTGAGTGTCAGATAGTTAATGGATAAAGATTTTTAGTTGATTTTTGTTAATGGTAAATGCTTCATCAGAAGCAAGGAAGGAAAACTGATTGCTACTAGTTCAAAATCTAGAGGTAATGTATTTGAACTAAACACATCTGGAGCCTCTTGTTTTGTTGCGAAGGTAGATGATAGTTGGTTATTTCATAGAAGATTTTGTCATGATAATTTTGATAACATTGTGAAGGCAAGTATGGATAATGCAGTAAGAGATCTACCGAAGATTGTGAAACCTTCTAACACTGTATGTAGAGAATGTGTTATGGGAAAGAAAACTAGAAGTAGTAATAAAAGAAAATCATTTACATAAAAAGGAAAGATAGATCTAGTACATACGGATCTATGTAGGCCTACAAGAACAAAGTCATACTATGGTGAAAGGTATTTTATACTCTTTGTTGATGAATTTTCTAGAATGATGTGGGTTACCTATTTGGGAGAAAAATCAAAAGCATTTGATAAATTCAAGTTGTTTAAAGAAAAAGTAGAGAATGAATCAGGATTGAAAATAAAGTGTCTAAGATCAGACACAGGTGGAGAGTTTACATCAGATTTATTCAATTCATACTGTGAAGAGCATGGGATAAAAAGACAAACATCTGTTCCTAGGACTCCACAACAAAATTTGATAGTAGAGCGAAGAAATGGGACTATACTTGATGCTGCCAGGACAATGCTGATTGAAGGAAATGTGTCTCATATACATTGGAGAGAGGCTATTGGAACAATAGTTTACACATTAAATGGAATTCAAATCAGAGAAGGTACAAGTAAGATTCCCTATGAACTATGGTTTGATCATACTCCTAGTGTAGAATATTTCAAAATTTTTGGTAGCAAATGTTATATCAAGAGGGATGATGAGATAGGGAAATTTGATGCTAGAAGTGATGAAGGAATCTTCCTTGGTTACTCTGTTAAAAGAAAGGCATACAAATGTTTCAATATTAGATTGAGGAAGATGGTTGAAAGTAACAATGTAAGAATACATGAGAAATTTTAGATACAAGAAAGAATGTATGATAACAATCAGATTTCAGAAATGAAAGAAATTGCTACTGCTACAGAAGAAGGACTTATTGAGGAAGAAAGTGAAAAAGAGGCTTGTGATGATGATACAAGAAAGACTATTGAGACTCCTAAAAATCCAAGGTATGTAAAACATAACCATCCTAAAAATCAAATTATTGGAAATACTAGTCAGGGAGTGCTAACTAGATCAAAAGCTAGAGAAGAAATTTGTTTGATTTCTCAAGTTGAGCCAAAAACTATAGATGAAGCCTTTAAAGATGAATCTTAGATAAAAGCCATGAAAGAATAATTGGATCAGATGAAGAAGAATAATACTTTGGAATTGGTTCCTAGACCTAAAAATAAAAATGTTATAGGAACAAAATGGGTCTTTAGAAACAAAATGGATGAAGAAGGAATGCTTGTAAGGAACAAAGCAAGAAGGCATTGACTTTGAAGAAACATTTTCTCTTGTTGCTAGAATAGAGGTAGTAAGATTATTCCTATCTTATGCTGCACACAAAAACTTCAAAGTGTATCAGATGGATGTTAAATCTGCATTTCTGGATGGAGATCTTGAAGAAGAAGTATATATAGAACAACCAGATGGGTTTCCTCTATGTGAAGACAAAGACATGATGTGAAAATTGAAGAAAGCCCTGTATGGGTTAAAGCAAGCTCCTAGGGCTTGGTATGCAAGGTTAGACAAGTATCTACTTGGGCTTGGATTCAGAAAAGGTAATGAATATAGTAATTTGTATTTAAGAACTATTGAAGATGGAATCCTGATAGTAGAAGTATTTGTGGATGACATTACCTTTGGAGGTAATGATGATCTATGTAAGAAGTTTGCTAAAGAAATGGAAAGTGAATTTGAGATGTCTATGATAGGTGAAATGAAATTCTTTCTTAGACTGCAAATAACTCAAAATGAGAATGGTATTTTCATTTCTCAGACCAAGTATCTCAAAGAATTGCTTAAGAAATTTAGAATGGAAGATTGTAAACCAGTAGGAACACCTATGGTGACTGGAAACAAGCTAGCAATTGATGATGAATCAAAATGTGTTTTTCAGACTTTGTATAGATCAATGGTTGGAGGGCTACAATATCTGACTCACACCAGACCAAATATTGCTAATGCTGTTGGAATTGTGGCTAGATATCAGGTAGAACCCAAAGAGACACATCTAGATGCTATGAAAAGGATATTGAGGTATCTCAAAGGAACCATAGACTATGGTTTATGGTATGACATAAATGATAGCTTTGAACTTCATGCTTATATTGATGTTGATTGGGTAGGAAATATTGATGACAAAAAAAGTACCAGTGGCGGTGCATTTTTTCCTTGGGAAAAAGTTGGTTTCTTGGCTAAGCAAGAAACAAGATTGTATAGCATAGTCTACTGTTGAATCAGAGTATGTTGCTGCTACTATAAACCGCACTTAGATTATTTGGATGAAACAAATGCTGATAGACATTGGAGTAATTTTTGAAGAGCCTATGGTTATCCATTGTGATAACACTAGTACAGTAAACATGTCAAAGAATCCAATGATGCATTCCAAAACTAAACATATCTCTATTAAGTATCACTTCTTGAGAGACAAGGTGGCACAAAAGGAAATCAAATTAGAATATATCAGTACAAAAGAATAGATTGCAGACATCTTCACAAAGCCACTATCGAAAGATACCTTTGATATCTCAAAGGTGTGTTGAGGGTTTAGGCCCCTCCTAGTCAGAACTAATTGATGCAGAAATGCATCAGTCCATAAGTATTCAGAGCCTTATCATTAACTAGACTGAATGCATGGATCTACTCCTCAAGGGGAGTGATCATGGAAGAAATTTTATCTGTGAAGGAAATCAAAGCCTCATGGAACCCTTTTCCATTGTTGTCAAAGGGGGAGTGTTGCTATGAGAAAATCCCTACTGCTTAGGGAGATTGTATGAAGAATTATTGTGAGAGCGCAGTATGGTTTTAGAACACTTTTAGATTGATTAAACCTTGGGATGGATTTTCCCATATGTTGACATCAATGCCAAAGGGGGAGATTGTTGAATATTGCTAAGGTATGGAGAGGTGATTAAGACATTTAATACATTTAATCACTACATTACAGAATGGGCATTCATACTGTTGTCATTTGTGTTTTGTCACTGATGTCAACATATGTTTCTGAGAGAAAGACCAGGCTGGTTATCATAGTGTACAGACACTCTACGAATGTTTCAGATGGTACAAAGTTGGACAAGAGTTGAGATGAATGTTGTGATCTTATATCTAAGATCGCATCTTTAGATGTTTCATATTGAGAGAGATACAAATGGTTTAATGAAGACTGGTCACTGGACTGTGATAGTGAGAATTGATAGAGTCTGGCTTTTTGGTATATCTTTCAAAAGACTTGGATTCAAGGTATGCGAGCTTGAAGGATGAAAGATAGGGTACTGAAGGATGTTCATTGGTCAGCACAAGGTACAAAGTGATTGGTGACGTTATCTATGGTATGTGTTCTGGAGATGGTTTATTTAGAAGATGACTCAGGAAAGGAAGCGTGTGTTTTGTTTGGCAAGCATGAATTAAGGATGTCAGTCCTTAATTGTTGTATTGTAATCATTGTATACTTGTTCTAGATACCGTGTGTATCTTAGCAATATTTTATGTAATCATTTGTATATTAGGAAAGCCTCATGGGCCGATCTGATCATGGTAAAATGTAATAAGGTATATATGTAGAATCTTTTCTTTGGAAAAGATATGGATGGAATATATGTGATATAAAGAGGTTGTGAAAGCTGTGAGCTTGTGTCTATTGCATGTAGAGTAGAGGTTTACTGGTGGACTTCATTGGAACTGATCAAGCAAAGACAGTTGCTAGAAAATAGTTCAAAAGATTGTCTATTTCTTCATATAGACCTGTTGCGAACTAGTGAGTTCTGAAGGTGGATTTAACCTTCTTTGGGTAGTGAGCCTTGGGAAGTGTGCCCTCTTTTGTTCCTTGACTCCTAATAGGGTCTGTCCTCTAACAAGGACTATGTACTGTAATGTTTCAATAAGCTCCTAACAAGGATATATCTTCTAACAAGGATTACTATACTCTCAGTACATCATTTGCGGGTGCTAATTCCCACCGGGGTTTTTTCCTTTAACAGGGTTTCCCCGAAACCAAAATATTGTGTTATTATGTTGGTATTCATTGTTTCTAATATTGATGAGCTTAAAGTTTAAATTTTAATATTCTGTTATACAGCTGATTTACCCCCCCCCCCCCTCTCAGTTGTATTGTAGATTGTTATTCCTAACAGAAAGGCATCAAACCTCCTCAGGTAACAATGTTTTCTCCAACCAACAATTTGTGGATGACACCATCCTTGGTGGAGAGGCTTTGGTGGGAGAATAAAAAGTGGTGAAGGATCTTCTAAATGAATACATCAAAGCTACTGGTCAATCCATTAATTGGAATAAAAGCTCCATCTTCTTTGTCAACACCTCGGAGGGAAGACAAAGGAAAATAGCCAACATTTTGGGATGCAGTATTAACATTTTTCTATCCTCTTATCTAGGCCTTCCCTTAGGCGTGAAACCTGTGAAAGCCTTCTGGAGTAAACTAATAGACAGATTCAATAGGAATCTTTCTAGTTGGAAAGGGGTCTCCCTCAATTAGGTAGGAAAGATTCGGCTGGTCAAATCAACTTTACAAAACCTCCCAACCTACGCTCTCAGCCTCTTCTCCATTTCTGCTAAAGTTGCAGAGGTTATGGAAAGAATACAGAGAAGATTCCTTTGGTTCGGCATATAGGAACATCAGTGTATCCCTCTTATTGCCTGGGAGAAAGTTTGTCGCCCTAAAAAAGCTGGTGGTCTTGGAATAAAGAATTTAAGACTATTCAACAAAGCTCTTCAAGCCAAATAGTTATGGAGAATCTTCAATAACAAAGGTGAGTGGCGAGACACCATTGAAGAAAAATACCTAATGCACAACTCAATAAATCACTTTTTTGAAGAGACAAATTCCCCAAAAGGATCTATAATATGGAATGGTCTCCTCAGTGCTAAGGAACTGGCTAAATCCAAAGCTAAATGGAAGATCAGGAATGGACAATCTATCAACTTTTGGAACGACAAATGGCTCCAGATGGGTTGTTTGAGAGATTTTGAGACCTTCTATGTCTAGAGACATGTCTGCACCCAAATTTATGGGCCTCAAGTTAGAAACTATAGAAGGGATGGCAATTGGGTGGATCTCTCCCAGATCTCTCAGGATCTAATTCCCCTAATGAAAGTGCTCAATGCAGTCTCTCTCTCTTCTACTCAGGATGAGATCATTTGGGAAGATTCTCAAGATGGTATCTACACTGCAGCCTCCATCTATTCCTTACAGATACCTCAAATTCAAGAAGCTAATCCGCTGTGGGCTAAAGCCTAGATTCCAGGCCTTACGCCCAAAATCAATGTTTTCTTCTGGCTCCTACTCTAGAATTGTATCCTCACAATCCATAATCTCATCAAGCGTAGATTCCAGATCCCCAACAGGTGTGTTCTTTGTAGATGTCACGAAGAAATGGTGGATCACTTATTTATTCATTGCTCTTTTGTAAGTAACATATGGAAATGTCTTTTCTCGGCCCTAGACTTATCCTGGTGTTTTCCCTTGTCCTTCCATGATCTCTTTTCTCAATAGGCTTTCAAAATGTTTAACCCAAACATCCGATTATTTTGCACCTGGATCCTTCCTCACCTCTGTTAGGGAGTCTAGAAAGAGCGTAACAATCACATTTTCTGTGATTGTTCCTCCCCCCTAAAATAATTTTTGAAAAAATCCAACATGTTGTTAAGGAAAACTATTTCTATTGCAGAAGAACTAACCATCTTGCAGGAAAGGCTCAGTAAGCGACCTAGGAGAAAAGACAGAACTGTATTTGGAGTTGTCCTCCGACTAGAGTGATGAAAGCCAACTTCGATGGAGCTGCCAAAGGGAATCCTGGCCAATCTGGTAGTGGAAGGATAATCATAAACAACTTTGGTTTTGGTCTTGCGGCTGTTATTTTACCTCTGGGCTCTCAATCCAACCACTTTGCTGAAGCTTGTGCGGCTCTCCAAGTCACCAAACTTGCCCAAGAAATTGGGGTCAAGAAGCTCTGGCTCGAAGGAGACTCGATGAACATCATCAACTGCTTAAACCTCATTCACTCTCAAATGCTAAAATAAATTTTGAACTCTAAAATAAATAAGAAATTTAAATAAGTGATAGAGTTGTGATTTACTATGTCTGTTTTTGGGAAAAATGGCAAAGCCATTATAATATATTAATATTTATAAACTTTACACCGCTTCAAATGCTCGAGAAAAGAAGCAAGGAAGAAAACCCTCCATCCCAACCCAAACAACTTAATTACACAGCTTTACATCAGACCAGCTAGGTCGCTATGGCAACGAAAGAGAATGCCACTGATACAACTAGACTCAAAACATGCCTGAGGAACAAGATGCACTACAAAAATTTAGCTAATTATGTAGCGATTAGGGAAACACATACATGCCGAGAATCCATGAGTTTAATGATTGCCTATGAAACCCAGTTCTTCAAAAACATAGGTAGAGAAATCCCCACCAAAATGGCCAACGGGACCAAAATACTACAGAGCACCCACTTTACCTTTCCCTTTGGATGAGCCTCGCCCAATCCGGGAAGCTGATTTACTATGTCTTCATTTCCTTGTTTAATCATTTTATTTAGATTAGGCTCCTTTATGTTTCACATTTTCTGTGGTGGACATTATTCTAGTTTGAAGGAATTTCAATATATATTTCTAGATGAAATATCAATATTTACAGGTATTAGTGGTTGATAAGGTGTTCCTCATAGACACTAGCAATGATAGGCAGGCTTATATTTGATGGATGACATGTCCATCAGGCTTAAATTTGATGGATGACATGTCCATCAATTACAGTAAAAGATGTCTTCCATTTAAAATGGTATATCATAGATTATAACTTTAATGATTTTAGTTTATAAAAAACACTGAATAATTTTTACATTAAAACTGAAATAAATCAATGTTGATATGGTTCTATTATTATGATTGTAGGTGGAAACAATAATTTATAATAAATTGTTAAAAACATAAAATATTGATGCTGCACATAATAACAACACGGCCATGAAGGAAAGCCATTTCTTATATTGTAATAAAACTCTTACATTATATGAGTAGCCTTAACCACACTTATAAAAAGCACCAGCAATTTTAAATGCAATAAAAAAGTAGGGAAACTCTTACATAATAGTTCTTAACTCTCACACAATATAGGTAATGGCTTATCACACTTAAAAGAAAACATTCATGGCATACTATGTATATATAATATGATAGAATTAGAGAGATCTTCAATCAGATTCATGATGGGACTGCATCAATCTGTAACAGTAATAGGGTAGAGCATGCATCAATGAGTTTGCCCAGGGAAATCAGACCTAACAGGAGGAGCAGTAACTCCCCTTGCTGTTACTGTTATTTCCCTTGTTGAATTTGCAGCCACGCTTCCATCCTCCTGCATTTAAGAGAAAACACACAAACACTCTGAATTATATAATAAATAATTTCTTTTCAAAGTCATACAAATGACATAAATTTAAACTATCAATGAATTCAACAGTCTAAAAATAGCCTAAAGTTATCGTAGGACTTACATCCGCACCGATCTTCCCTTCCTCGGCTTTTATTCATGCATCCAGCGAAATCATTCACAATTCAATATTCATGATATTCTATTTGGATAAACACACAAAAGGATAGGCCAAGTAATATATGACAGAAGCTATGAAATTACGACTAATAGAACAAAAGATAAAAGATAAAAGATAATGAAGTCACCTTTTATGATGGTAGTGTCTGTAGTGGCTGCTTCTACTTTGGATTTGGTTTCTACACCAACTGCAGCTTTCTCTGAATGAGCAATGTTCGGTTTATTCTCAAACATCTCCATTCTTTCGCTGCTTTTCATCTCAGTGCTCTTCTCAACTGCTTGAACTTCCATCTTTCCTAAGACTGCCAGTTTAAAGTTCTTATGAAAATTTCCTGTTGAGATGGAGAATTTATAGCCTCTTTTGAAACGTTTTACTTGTGCTATCAGTTTAATAAAATTGTGTTGCCATTAAAAGTAGGTGAAGTGTAAAATTATTAAATAGTGTTAGTGCTCTGCACGACGGAAACATAGTAACATGGAAGTGGAATAGAACATCAAACAAAAATGTCCCCACTTAGAAAATTATGTTGTCCTCGAAAACAATAAAGAAAGCGCCAAGGATATGATATGCCGTGTAAATAATTGAAGATGCAGGGAATGTTGCAGAGTATGGTTGTGTTAGTTGGGTTTCAAATGGGAGATTGTTGGGACTGTGAAGTTCAACAGTCACGTGTCTGTTGAACTTCTTATGACTCTTTGCTTGAAGCCTCTATGTAAATGTATAAATGAATGTGTGCAGTCATGCACTGTATTGGATTGTACGAGTAACTAATAATAGAACGACTTTAAAATTTACATTACTTTTAGTTTTTAAAAGACCAACTTTTTTTAATTATAATTGATTTTATAATATCTATCTCAATTTTTTTTATTACAATTAATTTTATTGTATCGAAATAGATTTTCAATTTATAATCTTCAAAATATTTTTTCCATACTAATGAAAAAAAATTAATTTAATTTTAATTTTTTTGAAAGACTAACTTATTTAAATTATAATTGACCTTATATTAACACATATTAATGTTAGTTTTTAAAGTTATATTATTTTAATAAAAATTATTAAAATAATAATTTTAATATTTAATAATTAAAAGCTCTCATTAATCATATACCCTACTTTATTTCATTATTTCAAAGCATCATTAATATGAAAATAACACAAAATATTTAATAAATAATGAAAATAAGACAATTATGGGGTGACATAATCAAACATTATAAACGTTTAGATAATTAGCCAATCAAATTATAGATAATTAATTTTTTTAATATGTTTTGTTAAAAAAAAATGTATTTATACTTTAATTAACATAAATATTTTTGAAACAATAAAATATCTAACTTTTGATTAGTTTAAAATTGAAATGTTTAATCACTAGTTAAGTTGTTGTCATTGCCTATAGTTCTAATTAACATACCACGACAAGAGACGAAGCAAAATAGGGAATACATGTATTAAGTAATAATATTCATGGATGCTATAATAACTAGTCCACAATTAAACATATATAAAATAGTACTGATAATGATAATTGATATCACGTAGTACTTGAACAAAACCTTATACAAAAGCATCGAAAGATAGGGAAATGAAAGACCATAAAATATCTGTGATGCACCACCCAACAAACCAAAGGAACTAACCATACTTTTCACCAAGAGGAATAAAAACCAGCCCAATAAACCATAGAAAAGGGCAATCAAGATTTACATTTTGGCCCATCCTTATGTGACCGTAAATACATATTAAAAGAAGGATTGAAAAATTTAACTTTCTTTCCTTTAACTGTTGTCTATCCATCCTCCACCTTCTTAGTAGCTTTTTGCCAATCCAAAGATAAACCAGAAGAGCCCACTAAAGGGTAGGCCACATCAGCATCCACAAAGGGGACATGGATAGCACCACTACCAATCCCCAAAACCCTCACAGGAGAATCATGGGCAGAAAAACCCATGACACTAGAAGACAAGAAAGTTGATCCAGAGACAACATCAACGATCTAATTAGGAACAACAATAGCAACATCTGAAGGGACAACATCAATTGTTTGAACCAAAGCTGCATTAGAAACAACATCAATAGCACTAGCTAAAGCATTATTAGTCTAACAAGGGAAAGTAGCCAAACTCCCATCCTTATAAAATTTATGACTTGTATAATGGTGGTTAGAAGCCCCCAACCACCAAGAAGGCAATTTCTTTGATTTAATCTTATTAGATAAACACTGTGCAACAAGATGGCCAGTCTTGTGGCATTTCTTGCATCTGAACGGATACACTCATAATCTAGATTATGGATCCAATATCCCTTAGAAGAAGCCAAAGTTATCTTCTTAGGGAGAGCTTTAGAAATATCAACCTCCACAAGAATACAAGAATACGTCCTCTTAAAAACATTAGACTAGTCTGAATCAACCATCTGGACATCCCCAATAGCCTCCCCCATAGATTCCAATACAGAATCTAGCCAAAGATGAAGGGGAAGATTCGCCAGCCTCACCCATAAGGATATTTTATTAAAGGACTAGAAAGAGGATCAAACCCCTGATGTCAAGGTTTGGCCATCAAAGCGAAACACTCCTCCCAAGAGAAACAACTATCACACAAAATACAATTCCTATCTTCAGCATTTCCAAACTTTGCAATAAAAAAACCCTTTTCCATAGGGTATATCTGAACATAATCAGTTAAGATGGGTTCCCAATGTTTGGAAATCCAAGCATGCAAATATGAAAGAGAAGGACAAAAACCCCTAAATCTAAAGATTGTAGCAGTAGAGGAGAATTTCTCCACAGTTTTGAAGATCTCATCAACTATATCAGTTTCAAGATTAACCACAATGGGGTCACTTACAGAGACAGACATCACAGAAGGAGTGGATTGGAAGCCCCCTCTCCTAGCAGAGGAAGGTCCATAGATACCTGCTTCAAAAGAAGCCACATCTGCATAAGAGATAACAGAACCTAAAATCCCCTGAACAAAGGACGCCGACAACACCTGAGACCCATTTTGAATCCCAGCCATCTGAGAAAGCCCAGGTTGAGACCCATAATTAATCTCACCCATCTAAGAAAGCCCTGATTCAAAGCCATTTAGTGCAAAAATAGGGCATGACAGACCATCCAAGCCATAAGAAGCACCTCCAGTTGCCGAAAAAGCACGAGCTATTCGAGCAGCAACGAGAGCGGTTGTAGATCAACTAGTGGGAATGACTGCATTTTGACCAAGAGAGGAAGCAGATGCGTGAGCGTAAGCGTGAGTGGGAATGAATGCATTTCGACCAAGAGCAGAAGAGGATCCGTGAGCATGAGCGGGAACAACTGCATTTCGAATGGGAGCGAACGCCACATCTGCATAATTATTAAATTGTTATTTATATTTGTAATAATAATTACTTTTTCATTTTAAATTAAATAATAATAGTGACAATTAGAATAGAGCAACAATTGTTTTTTAAATAAAAGTATTATGAAATAGTTTGTTGAGCCACATATAGATAAGTAAAATATTCTCTTTTAATATATATTTGAAACTAGAAAATATAATAATAATAATTTATTTGTTATAAATTAAATATTTAATTATGTAATAATAAATAGGACGTAGATTGATAATAGAAATATTAGTATTTTATAATAGTTATATTTATATAATTATTTTTATTAATAATTATTAAATATATTTAGGTTGTGCTATATATGTATTGTCTTCTCTTTAAATCTAAATAATCCAAAAATATCTATTTAATATACCTAAAATATCAATTAAAATACTCATTAACAAACATTCCAATTACAATATACATAATTAGAATTGAAATAATACAAAAGTAGAATTATAATATAGATAACTATAATTATAATATTATTTAAATTTTTTTTCCACCTTATAACATATTTCCATTTTATATTTTATATTTTTTTCAATTCTAAAATTTCATAATTGTTGAATAAAAGAGTACCGCAATTAATAAAAGTTGGAATAAACCATGATATACTTTTAAAAATAAAAGACAAAAACAAAATCCATTGAGAAAAACTAAAACTCAATTTATTTTAACCAATCATATCATGAATAAATAATTTTCACAATTTATTAACTTAAAAAATGTAGAGTCAACTATAGGAAATATAACTTTTTCCACAAAAAGAGAAATATATTTAAATTTAACTGGTGGAGATTGGTCCAAAAAAATCATTTAATAACTAGTTAAGACTAAAGTCCATGCAATAATACAATAGTACTTGCTTAGCCTAATAATATATTTAAACCATAATAATCTTCTTTATAATTTTAACCATCACCTATATACTAATATATTAAAATACAATACTCATTTTAGCACAAGCCTAATTTTTAATTAATTGTTGATATTGTTTTTAATTGATATGAAAAGATAAACCAACCGCAATATCATATTATATGATCAAACACTAAACAATAATTATTAAATGACATTATATTAACTTAACAACTAATTACCTGTTATGGCTTTTCAAATTCTAAGGAAGAAGATGTAGATGAGGAGGATGATCTAGGAGGCCATGGAAAGCATCTTTTAGTTGTTGAGACTACTTTGTGTGGCTCTCTTCTTGAGGTCTTTGGGGTTGAGCTTGAAGATCCAGACTAGTTACAAAACTCTGGGTGGCTCTCGGTGGCTATGGGCTGACTACTTCTTTTGTCACCCTTCACATTGGCATCAAGTTTTGATGGGTGGTGTTCTAGTGGATGCTCAACTCATGGTTGTTGTTCTTCCAATAGTGGCCTCTATTCTTTCAGGATGACTAGTTCTTTCTTTCCTCCATTGTAAGTGCAGTGAGAAGTGTCTATGCTATGGGCTGATTTTGTGGAAGGTTGCTGACAGTCTTTAGGGGACCTCTTCTTGTTCCCTCTGCTAATGAAGGTCAGATCATTTCTCCTTACTATGTGCAATCTTGGTGATTAGTGGGAGAGTTTCCCTATGCACTGGGGGTGGGGTTCCTATCCATGTTGTCTCTTTGTTCACCATGCCTTGGTGATGGTTGCGCAACTATTGCTTGTGTTCCTCTTTTGTGGCATGGCCCCTCCTTCATGCATGGTTGGGATTGGAATGGGTGGTCCTCCTCTACGTTGGTTTGTGTCCACTTTGCTTAGGGTTAGAATGGATGGTGTGGGAGTTGTGTCTTTTTTTCTTAAGTTTTGTAGTTTCCAACACTTTGTGTATTGGGGTGCTGAAAAGTTTGAGATTGACGTTTGGCCTATGGGATTTGTTGTCTCAGTTCTTGTTCCTCCTGCCACTTTTGGGTATGTCTTGGCTGGTGGTTGGAGCTTTCCTCTGTTTGTGTAGATGTTGGGTGTGGGTACTCTTCTTGCGAAGGAATGGTGGAAGCCTTGTGTTTTCCAAGGCTTTATTTGTTTTTGGATCTCCTTTATGGATTTTGAAGTTGTTGCAAGCTATGACCTATGTGAAGGAAAAAGTAGTGTTACCTCTTAAATTTTTTGAAGAGCTAGAGCTAAGTTTGGTGAACGGGCTGGTTATAGACTTTATGGATATGTTATTCCTTTTTGTGGTCAGCTTTGTTTGATAAGGATAAATCTCAAGTTTGGGAGCTTGCGAGGGATGAAATTATTTTGTACATTCCTTCTCTATTTGGGGCCTCTAGTAATGTGGACGCTTAGTTTCAATTATAGATAGCTTCGTTTGGTGGAGACAGGGTGACTCCACAACTTACTAGCTTGGGGGCTTTTCAGAGCCCTATGGTTTTAAGAAGAGTGTTGTTACCTAGGAAGAGGGCTTGGGTCTTACTATCTGCTTCTTCTTTCACAGCTTCTATGGAGGTGGAATAGTGTCCTGTTGAGGTGGAGATTATGTTCATGAATTTGGAGGTGGAGGAGACTCCTATTGAGGTGGAGATCGAATATCTGGGCTACCTCTTGTGGTTGTGTTCATGGAAGGAGACGTAATAGCTTCAGCCTTGTTATTCTGATCTATCTCCTCTCTGCTCCTATACAGGTAGACCCTTTTTCTATTGGGGTGGAGAAGGAGATTGCAGTGGGTTGGAAGATCTTTGACAGTATTGGCCATGGTTGGTTGTTTAGTGGCATCAAGACCTTTGTTTTTGACAGAGGTAGATCTAGGGTGTCATTTTATCTAGTCTTTTATCACTTGTTGTTGTTAAATTGTTAATGGTGTGAAGTGTCATCCCTTTGAGCTTTCTCCTACTTTGTACCGTAGGTCAGGACCCTCTTATTGGTGTTTTTAATTAAAAACTAATTACCTGTTATAAGATTAATTTAACCATATATCTAAAAGAAAATTAGACAGAAAACATCATGCACTAATCTTGAACATGAAACAGGAAAACCATATGGGAGGGTATTAAAGTGGAATAAAAAAAAATTCATGATTAATAGAACCCCAATTAAATTAAAATAAAATTTAAGTTTATAAAGAGAATACAATTTGGATACAAAAAAGACAATCTGATATTTTATTTTCAAGCACAAGCTCCAATTAAAGATGCAATTTATGATGTGGGCAGAGGAAAAATTAGAATAAAGACACAGAGTGCCTACGGGACAATATAAAACAGATTTTGTATTGTTGCACACACAAAATGATTTACAAGGAGCCTTTATATAGGTATTGAAAAAAATAAAATTGGAACCTACTAGCTATAATTTGAGAAATTTCTGGAAACTACTAAATAATTACTATTCCAGAAAATTCTAGCATAAAGGACAAAATTCTGGTAGAAATTACTAGAAACTTCTAACACTCCCCCCTTATTTCTACCACTAATTATTCATTACATTAATATTTACAATGCCCAAAAGTTCTCTCAAAAATTCAAATTGTCCTTGTGCTAATGCCTTTGTGGATATATCTGCAAGTTGCTCCTATGATCTGCAATGCTGAAGATTGATTTCTTTGTTGTTGACCAACTCTCTAATGAAGTGATATCTAGTATCAATGTGCTTTGTCCTCTTATGAAATACATGATTTTTTGAAAGTGCAATGGTGGACTTATTGTCGTAGTAGATTGTAGTAGATTTCCCTTGCTCATTCTTCAGATCCTTCAAGATTCTATGCATCCATACTCCTTGACATGCTGCTGATGTACCTGCTACATACTCTACTTCCATTGACGAGATAGTCACTATAGGTTGTTTCTTGGATGCCCATGCCACAACACCTATTCCTAGATGAAATGAATATCCAGATGTGCTTCTTCTATCATCAATATTTCCTACAAAGTCAGTATCTGTATATCCAACCAATTGAAAATTATTTGAAGTAAATACAATATGCCATGATTTATAGTTCCTACAATATACCTCAAAATTATCTTTCCTTCATACCAATGTGAGTTCTTAGGTGAATCCATGAATCTAGAAATCAAACTCACTCCATACATCAAATCCGGTTGAGTTATTGTGAGATACATCAAACTACCAACCAATTTTCTAAATAGAGTTGAATCAAAGTCTTTCTCATTATCGTCTCTACTTAGTTTTGTGCTCACTGCTACAGGTGTAGAAATTGGGCTACAATTAATCATTCTGAACCTTTTCAAAACATCCTTTGCATACTTAGTTTGAAAAATGAAAATACCTTTATCTTTTTGTGTAACTTCTATACCAAGAAAATATTTCATCAAACCCAAATCTGTCATATCAAATTCCTTTTTCATTGCGGACTTGAACATATGAATAAAAAGATTACCTGTAAATATCAAATAATCAACATACAAGAAGACAATCAAAATTTGACCTAGTTCATTGACCTTGATGTATAATGTAGGCTCACTAGTGCATCTATTGAATCCATTCTCTATCATGTATGAATCTATCCTGTTATACCATGCCCTTGGTGCTTGCTTCAATCCATAAAGTGCCTTCTTCAACCTGTAAACTTTGTCTTCATATCCTTTTATTTCATACCCTGGTGGTTGTTGCGCATAGACTTCTTCTTCCAAATATCCATTCAAGAAAGCTGATTTAACATCCATCTGATATACCATCCAATTGTTTTGAGCTGCAATAGCTAGAACCATCGTAACAATATCAAGTCTTGCTACAGGGGCAAATGTTTCATTATAATCAACTCCATATTCTTGCGCAAACCCCTTAGCAACTAACCTTGCCTTAAATTTTTCTACTTCTCCATTTGCTTTGAACTTAGTCTTATAAACCCATTTCACACCAATACAATCTTTATCTTTAGACAAATCAACTAATTCTCATGTATCATTCTTCTCAATAGATTCCATTTCACTATTCATTGCATTAATCCAATGTTCTTCCTTAATTACATCTTCAAAGTATATAGGATCTTGAACAAATAAAGCAAAATTTGATTGCAAATCTATTTTACTTCCTTGATCATAGATATCTTTCAAGTTTCTAGTTTTCTTACTTGTAATTCTTGATCTTAACTCTGCAAGTGTAGGATTTGATTCATTACTTACTTGTGGGCTTGAAGATTCTCTTTCTTGAAATTCCATTTGCGGATGATCTTCTTGTGTACTTCTCAATGGAGTTCCTCCTTCTTGTTGTTAGGAATTAATGAAAAGTATTTTGGCATTCATTCTGTAGCAGTTGTTGTTGCATTCATGACTTGGATTGTCATTGATGTCAACACAGTGATATTCTAGATATTAGCAGGAAAGTAGGTACAGTTTTGTTTTGCGCACATGTTGTATTGCAGATTGAATTTTGTGTAGTTGATGGTATGTTCTTTGGTGTGTTATTAACCTATGGCTAACAGTGCAAAAATAAATTCATTCATTTGTGATAGTTATGAGCATTTTGGTGAAAGCAGTGTTTAGACAGTGTTTCTGTGAAGCGATGTTCGAAAATCAGAGGATATCTCTTAGTTGGGATGGAATCTAATTTTGCACAGTTAAAGGGATGTTGGAGACTCATTAATGATGATGTGATTCATAGCACAAACTTTGAAGATATGTTTGGAGAAAGTTACAGTATCTGGAAGCCGACAGTTTTATGTGAATTCTGTGTGTAGCGTGTAGAATTTATTATTTTGTAATTGAGGACTGAATCATTTATAATTATTTTAGTTTGGTATATAAGAAGGAATTTTTTCCTTTTTGTAATGTGTACTATGAAGAATGAGATGTGAATATATGCATCAAGTGAAGAAAAGAGCTAATTCAGTGATGAAGGAAGACTTGTGAGTACAGAGATCTGGAATTGTGATCTTGTGTAGCAGAGAGTGTGGTTTTGGCACAGTGTGAAGGAGGTAATATATTTCATATTATTCTATTGAATAATTCTAAGATCTTTTGGACAGTGGGTTTAGAGATCTTGCCTTGAAGCTGTTTGGCCAGTGGGTCCTTCTGTCTTCCATAAACTCTTAATCGGGTTAGAATCTTTTAACAGGGATTCAAAATCTCCTAACAGGGATTTATATGTACTAAATGTATTTCATAAGACTCCTAACAGGGTCCATCCTCTAACAAGGAACTTTCATATTAGTGCATCATTTTGTGGGCATCATTCCCACCGGGGTTTACTCTTTTCAAGAGGTTCCCTAGTCAACATATCTTGTGTTATTGTGCAATTGTGTATGATTATCTTTCTATGTCTGATCAGTACATTGATTACATTGTTTAAAGTAGTTGAATGGATAAATTATCTAATAACTGATTCACCCCCACCCTCTCAGTTATCTTGGGGATCTTTAATTTCTAACAATTGGTATCAGAGCAGTAGGTCCTTGAAAGAAAAGTTTAACAACTTAAGGAGATCCATGGTGAATTTCAGAAAAGAAAGCCCTAAGTTTGATGGAGTAAATTTTGATAGCTGGAAAGAAAAGATGAAGACACATCTATTGTTTTTAGGACCAAGTTATTGGTTGATTACAAAGAATGAGAAGACTATCATTGAGGAAGATAATCTAGAGGCAGGAACTAAAGATGAAGTAGATCTATTCATGTGTAACATACTTGCAATAGAAGCACTTTTGTCAGCACTATCGGAGAATGAATATAGTCAAGTAAGATGTTTGAAAACATCTCATGCAATTTGGAAAGCTTTAAATTCTACTTTTGAAGGTGATGAACATGCAAAGAAGGCTAGATTACATAATTGGATTTGTGCATTTGAAGATATTAGAATGATGGAAGATGAATCTATTAGAAGCTATATTGGTAGGATGTCTAAGATTGTAACAGGAATAAAGTCTTGTGGAGGTGATAAGATAGAGAATGAAGTGATATGGAAAATTTTGAGAACTTTGACACCAGTATTCAAGCAGACAACGCAGATGATTGAACAAGTGATACCTTGTACATAGAACTTTTCAAGAGAGACTCTTCTTGGAAGATTAGAAACAACAGAGATGAACTTGAGATTATCAGGAGAGCTACCTAGAATGGAAATAGCATTCAGTGCTCTTAACATTAGACCTACAAGAAGTACTAGTGTGAATGGAGATTATGCCAGCAGTAGCAGATCTGAGGAAGATAAGAAGATTGAAGAAGGTATTGCATTACTTGTAAAAAGAGAACCAGATGGTAAGAAAATCTTTAAATGTTGGACTTATCAAGAATATGGTCATTTTGCATCTAAATGTCCTAAAAGAGTTAAGAAGTATAGAAGCAACTTTAAACCTAGGAGATCTAAAGAATGTTATTATGCAAATGATGAAGATCTTGAAGCAGGAATTGAAAAACATTTAAGTGACAGTGATAATGATAACTTTGAGGAAATAGGATTTGTAGCAATTAAAGAAGAAAGTTCTGAATCTAATAAAAGGGAAGAAAAAGCATTAGTTTCACAAGTTGAAAAGAAATCTGATTGGATTATAGACAGTGGTTGTTCACATCATATGACTGGAGATAAAATAAAGTTTGTTAAGTTAGATAATTATGATGGAGGAATTGTTAGGGTTGGTAACAATGCACCTTGTTTGATTAAGGGTATAGGATCTATTACTCTTGATGGAAAGACTAACACTGATGATGTTTACTTTGTTGATGGATTGAGATATAATCTACTAAGCGTTGGACAATTGGCTGATAAGGGTTATCAAGTTTGGTTTTCTGAGAAAACTTGTGTGATAAAAGATAAAGATGGAAATCTGATTGGAAAAGGATCCAGAACCAGAGGTAATGTATTTTAGTTAAATCCCACTGAGATGACATGTTTGATAACTAGGATTGATGACAGTTGGTTATGGCATAAAAGGTTTTTTCATATAAACTTTGATAATATTGTCAAGGTGAGCACTACACTTGCGGTAAGAGATTTACCTAGAATTATGAAACCTAATAACATGATTTGCAAAGAATGTATGATGGCAAAGCAGAAAAGGAGTTCATTTCCCAACAAGAAGTTCACATCAACAGAGAAGCTGGAGATTGTTCATACAGACTTGAGTGGTCCTACTAGGACTAGAGGATTCTATGGAGAAAGGTATTTTATGATTCTTGTTGATGATTTTACAAGAATGATGTGGATTGCATTTTTGAAAGAAAAATCTGAAGCATTTGATAAATTTAAGATCATGAAAAGCAAAATTGAGAATGAATCTGGAATGAAGATTAAGTGTCTAAGATCTGATAGAGGTGGTGAATTTACATCTAGAGAGTTTAACACCTTTTGTGAAATGAATGGTATTAAGAGCCAACTTTCAGCCCCTAGAACACCAAAACAAAATGGTATTGCAGAAAGAAGGAACAGGTCAATAATTGAAGCAGCAAGAGCTATGTTGTTTGAAAATGATTTGGCTAAGACTTTTTGGAGAGAAGCAGTGAACACAACAGTATACACTATGAACAGAGTACAAATCAGAGCAGATACAAACAAGACACCTTATGAATTATGGTTTGGACATACACCCTCAATTAAGTATTTTAGAATTTTTGGAAGTAAATGTTATATAAAGAGAGATGATGATATAGGAAAGTTTGATCCTAGAAGTGATGAAGGAATATTTCTTGGATATTCTTTAAAAAGCAAAGCATATAGATGTTATAACAAAAGAACTAAGACTATTGTTGAAAGTGCAAATGTAAAAGTTGATGAGAAGTTTAAAATTCAGGAAAGAATGCTTGATTATGAATTTGATGGAGAAGCACAACCTCAGTCTAACATTGAAAATGAAAAATTATTTTTTGAAACTAACAGTGATTTGCTGAATGAAAGTCATACTGAAGAAAATAGAGAAGAAAACAAAGAAGAAAATAGAGAAGAAAGCAGAGAAGAATCTACAGTCGGAACAAGATCAGTAACTATGACACCTAAAAAGTATACTTCAAGACATCACCCTGTTGAGAAAGTTATTGGAAGTTTAGATAGAGGAGTTTTGACTTGAAATAAGGTACATTTATGTTTGATTTCTCAAATTGAACCTAAGACTACTAATGAAGCTTGTGAAGATGAACATTAGATTAATGCTATGAAAGAAGAACTAGAGCAAATTGAAAAAAACAAGACATGGGAATTGGTCCCTAGACCTGAAGACAAGAATGTGATTGGAACAAAGTGGGTATTCAGAAACAAGATGAATGAACAAGGAGAAGTGACACGAAACAAAGCAAGATTGGTATGTAAAGGATATTCACAACAAGAAGGAATTGACTATGAAGAAACTTTTGCACCTGTGGCTAGACTTGAAGCAGTGAGAATGTTTCTAGCATATGCAACTTACAAGAAATTTAGAGTGTATCAGATGGATGTGAAGTCAGCATTTTTGAATGGTGAATTGGAGGAAAAAGTCTACATTGAGCAGTCTGAAGGTTTTCCTTTGACACAAGCAGGAGATATGGTATGTAAGTTAAAGAAAGCCTTATATGGATTAAAACAAGCACCTAGAACTTGGTATGAAAGATTGGACAAGTATTTATTGAAATTGGAATTTATAAAAGGAACAATAGATAGTAACTTATACACAAAAGAAATTGAGAATGGTTTTTTGGTTATAGTTATATTTGTTGATGATATTATCTTTGGAGGAGAAGATGAAGCCAGTGACAAATTTGCAGATGAAATGAAGACTGAATTTGAGATGAGCATGATTGGAGAAATGAAATATTTTTTGGGATTACAAATAACCCAAAGCAAGGAAGGTATATTTGTAAGTCAGACTAAGTATTTGAATGACTTATTGAAAAGATTTGGAATGGAAGATTCTAAACCTATTGGAACACCTATGGTAACCGGACATAAGTTATCTAGCAAAGATGAGACACTAGCAGTTGAGCAGAAAAAGTATAGATCTATGATTGGAGGATTGTAGTACTTGACACATACAAGACCTGATATAGCACATTCAGTGGGGATTGTAGAAAGATTTCAAGAAGAACCTAGAGAATCACATTATGCAGCAGTAAAGAGGATACTGAGATATCTGAAAGGAACAAATGGATTATGGATTATGGTATGAGAATTCTGATGATTTTACTTTATGTGCCTATACTAATGTAGATTGGGGATGCAGTGTTGATGACAAGAAAAGCACCAGTGATGGAGCCTTTTTTCTTGGAGGAAAATTGGTCTCTTGGCTAAGTAAGAAGCAAAATTGTACTTCACAAAGCACAACAAAAGCAGAATATGTTGTAGCAGCAAATAATTGTAATCAGATTGTTTGGATGAAGTAGATGTTGAAGGATATTGGAATAAAGTTTGATGAGCCTGTTGTTATACATTGTGATAACACCAGTACAGTGAGTATGTCAAAAAATCCTATTTTACATTCTAAGACTAAACATATTGAGATCAAGTATCATGTTTTAAGAGAGAAAGTTGCAGAAAAAGAAGTAAGATTGGAGTACATAAGTACAAAGGAGCAGATAGTAGATATATTTACAAAGCCTTTACCTAAGCATACATTTGTGTATCTGAGAGGTATGCTTGGGGTTATGCCCCAACCTATTTTTGAGAATTGATGCAGATGATTGCATCCGTCCAGTGGTACATGAGCCCTATCTTTCTTCTGGATTGGATGTTGGAACTTCCTCTATGGGGGAGTTTATGAGCTGAGTCATGAGGACTCTTGTTATTGTATTTTTCTGAAAAGTGTCTTTTGACATTAAGTTGTTGTTGACTTAGTGATGGAACTTCTGTCATTGATGTCAATGGGGGAGAGATATACATGAAAAACATTGTGGATTGTATGAGAGAGCTGAATAGGAAAATGAAACAAGATTTAATTTGATATTTTGCAGTGATGTTGCAGTATTGGATTTTTGGAACATTGGATGTTTTTCATCTATGTTGCCATCAATGCCAATGGGGGAGATTGTTAGGAATGAATGAAAAGTATTTTGGCAGTCATTCTATAGCAGTTGTTGTTGCATTCATGACTTGGATTGTCATTGATGTCAACACAGTGATATTCTAGATATTAGCAGGAAAGCAGGTACAGTTTTGTTTTGTGTACATGTTGTATTATAGATTGGATTTTTTGCAGTTGATGGTATGTTCTTTGGTGTGTTATTAACCTATGGTTAACAGTGCAAAAAGAAATTCATTCATTTGTGAGAGTTATAAGCATTTTGGTGAAAGCAGTGTTTAGACAGTGTTTCTGTGAAGCGATGTTCGGAAATCGGAGGATATCTCTTAGCTGGGATGGAATCTAATTTTGTGTTGTTAAAGGGATGTTGGAAACTCATTAATGATGATGTGGTTCATAATGAAAACTTCGAGGATATGTTTGGAGAAAGTTACAGTATTTGGAAGCCGACAGTTTTATGTGAATTCTGTGTGTAGCGTGTAGAATTTATTAGTTTGTAATTGAGGACTGACTCATTTGTAATTATTTGAGTTTGGTATATAATAAGGAATATTTTCCTTTTTGTAATTTGTACTATGAAGATTGAGATGTGAATATATGCATGAAGTGAAGAAAAGAGCTAATTCAGTGATGAAGGAAGACTTGTCAGTATAGAGATCTAAAATTGTGATCTTGTGTAGCAGAGAGTGCGGTTTTGGCATAGTGTGAAGGAGGTAATATATTTCATATTATTCTATTGAATAATTCTAAGATCTTTTGGACAGTGGGTTCAGAGATCTTGCCTTGAAGCTGTTTTGGCAGCGGGTCCTTCTGTCTTCCATAAACTCTTAACCGGGTTAGAATCTTTTAACAAGGATTCAAAATCTCCTAACAGGGATTTATATGTACTATATGTATTTCATAAGACTCCTAACAGGGTCCATCCTCTAACAAGGAAATTCATATTAGTGCATCATTTTGTGGGCATCATTTCCACCGGGGTTTACTCTTTTCAAGAGGTTCCCTAGTCAACATATCTTGTGTTATTGTGAAATTGTGTATGATTATCTTTCTATGGTTGATCAGTACATTGATTACATTGTTTAAAGCAGTTGAATGGATAAATTATCTGATAACTGATTCACCCCCCCCTCTTAGTTATCTTGGGGATCTTTACTTTCTAACACTTGTTCCTCTCAATCTTCTCTTCCTTGACTATTAATAGGTATTGCTACAGAGCCTGTTCTTGTTTTGTCTATATTTTCATCCCAAGATTCTTCTTCTTTAAAAATAACATCTCTACTCACAATGACTTTCTTAGTTATCGGATTAAACAACTGATATGCCTTAGATTGCTCATCATAACCAATAAAAATGCATCTTTCACTCTTATCATCCAATTTACTTCTAGTTTCCTTAGGTATATGCGCATATGCAATACAACCAAATATTCTTAAATGAGAAACGCTATGATGCTTACCACTCCATGCTTGTTGTGGAATCATATCCCTCACAATTTTTGTTGGACTCCTATTCAAGATATAAAATGCACAAGCAACTGCTTCAGCCCAATACTCATTTGGAAGATTCTTACCTTTCAACATGCTTTTTGCCATCTCTATTATTGTTCGATTCTTTCTTTCTACAACACCATTTTGTTGTGGTGTGTAAGTTGTAGTGAATTGCTTATTTATTCCATGATACTTGCAATAATCCAAAAACTCATTTGACTTGTATTCTCCACCTCTATCGGATCTTAATACCTTGATTGATAGGGCACTTTGTTTCTCAACCAATGCTTTGAACTCTTTAAACTTGCCAAATGTTTCAGATTTATATTTGAGAAAATAAACCCATGTCTATATACTAAAATCATCAATAAATGTTAGAAAATAAAGGCTCCCCCCCCTAATGATGGTGTTTTCATTGGACCACATATATCTGTATGCACAATTTCTAAAGGTGCCCATGCTTTGTATGACATTCCCTTTGAAAAAATTTCTCTATGATGTTTAATGAAAATACAACTTTCACATAAATTTGATGGTACTCAATAGGAGGTAAACCTCTTACCATTTCTTTTCTTTGCAACAAACATAATCCTTTGAAATTTAGATGTCCATACCTCAAGTGCCATATCCATGCTTGATCTTGACATGTTGCTTCAAAATTTGCTTGAATTTCCTCCATCATCTTACTCTTCATTTGAAGTGGGAACATTCTGTTATTTGTCATATCAACTTTGGCAATCAACCTGTTACTAGGAGGAATATCAAATATAGTGCACAGATTCTTTTCAAAAATAACTTTATAACCTTTTTGACAAAGTTGTCCCACACTAATAAGATTATGCTTCAACCCAGATACAAAATAAACATCAAGAATAGATCTCTTACCAAGTTTTGTTACCACATTGATTGTACCTTTTCCACTTACTTCCACTATGTGATCATTTCCCAACTTCACTTCTGATTTGACTGAAGTATCCAAACTTTCAACAAAATTTTTATTTCCTGTCATATGGTTACTACAACCACTATCTAGAAATCAAAAATCACTTGAACTTTCTTGAGCCACATTGCATGTAATAAATAAAGTCTTTGAACTACTTTTAGTAAAATTTGCATTTTGCTTATCTATATCAGCTTGCTTCTTTCGACACTCATTTTCAAAGTGACAAAACTTCTTGCAATAATAACATTGGACATTTGATTTATCATTCCTTTGTGATCGCTAATTATTATTTCGACCCCTTGAGTTGAAGCTTTGATTTCTCCTTCCTCCTGGTTCTGGGCTCCTTTCTTCTCTTTGATAATTATTTCTTCCTCTTCCTCTTCCTCTAAATCTTGGATTTCCTCTTCCTTTGCCTCTGCCAAATGTCATTTGTGTTTTGAATGCATTCTCTAATGAAGTATTGTTCCATTTGTTCAACCTGTCTTCATGATTTTGTAAAGATCCAAACAACTCATCTATAGATAATGTTGACAAATCCTTAGTTTCCTCAATTGTCACCACAATAGAATCAAACTTACTAGGTAAAATTCTTAAGATCTTCTCTAAAATCTTCTTATCTGTTAATTCATCAACATTCATTCTTATTTGTCTAACCAAATCCATAATATGATTTGAAAATTGATCTACAGAATTAGAATCCTTCATTTGGAACAATTCAAATTCTCTCCTAAGGGCTTGTAGTTTAGAAACTTTTACCTTACTTGTACCTTGATATGTCATCTCAAGGATCTCCCATGCTTCCTTAGCTGTAGTGGCTGGCATAATCTTTCCAACAATAGAATCATCCAAACTTTCTCCAATTATCTGCAGAGCCCTTAAATTCTTTTCCCTATTTTCATCAAGCTTCTTCTTTTCATTAGTATTTAAATTAGACTCATCTTGTGGTTCTATGTAGCCTTTTTCAACTATATCTGATAACTTTAATGAACTAAGCATAACTCTCATTCTATAAGACCAATGTTCATAATTCTTGCCAGAAAATAATGGTATTATAGGTTGAAAATTGCTTGATGCCATACTTCAAAAAGTAATTTTCTCCACAAAATAAAATTAAATTCCAGAAATACTTACAGATAGACAAATATATGCTTCCCACAATCTCAAAGAACCTATTCAACAACAATCTTTTATTTGTAGTCAATGACAATTCCTCCCCTTTTAATCCTTCTCCAGCAGATATACCAACCTGGCAGTGATACCACTATGATGTGGGCAGAGCCAAAATTAGAATAAAGACACACTATGACACAATATAAAATAGATTTTGTATTGCTGCACACACAAAATGATTTACAAGGTGCCTTTATATAGGCATTGAAAAAAAAATTCTGGAAGCTACTAGCTATAATTTGATAAATTTTTGGAAACAATTCTAGAAGGTGTAAATTTCTGAAAACTACTAAATAATTACTATTCCAGAAAATTCTAGCATAAAGGACAAAATTCTGGTAGAAATTACTAGAAACTTCTAACAATTTATTCTTCTACATAAAATTTACATCCTGCTGGTGGGACAAGTGTAGTGCTGGAGCAGCCATGGTTGAATACAGTGAGAATGGAATATATGAGTGGAATGACAAGGCATGTCAATCACCTCTTCTCCCAATACAAAATCATCCGTGCATATTGTGAATCTACCCACATAATCATCAACATGCTTGGCTGAAATAGTTATGAAGGCCAGATCTTCTATAATGTTTTTCAGTATTTCTAATTGATTTAGAGAATTGTGATTTAATGCACACATTCTCTCCAGTTCTTCATCAAAAACCCGGACTTCATCAGATGGAATTCCATTAGGAAAATGCTTAATACAATCTCTCCAGACATCAATTGCAATTTGGCTATTTATTTCTTGCAGTTGAAGCCTAAATATCTCCCTTTCTGAAACAAACATCCAGCATAATAGATTTAATTTTATGTGATGTGATGTTTTCAATTGAAAACGTCTGAAATCATCAAGGTTAGAAGACATCTGGAGATCATTTTGCATATTTTTAAGGTCTGTAATCATCCTTTGTACCTCATCAGATGAATCTCTGTGACCCATGTAATTATGTGGTTGCCTAAAATAATCTCCTCACTCTCGGTAAGAATGCAGAAGTAGCTCAATATGTGTTAAGAAAGCCATATCTTTCTCCTCTCTTCTTCTAATCTCTTCCATTATTATTTCACTTCTACTTCGTTCCACATTAGAGATAGCTGAAAGTTGATAGAGTATGTTCTTCATCTTCTGGATTGCTAGCACATGATATATCTGAAATTTGAAAGACATTATAAATTGATCCTTTGCTGATAATAAATTATTCCTAAACTTGTCAGATTAAAAAAAAATTAACGTAGACATAATGGGTTTCTGATTTTGATCATAATTGTAAATTTATGGTTTGGGTATGTTAACTTCAATGAATTATTCCATGCAATTTTTCAAAAAAGGATTCTAAATAAAAGATGGGTGAAAATTTATTCAATCAGAAAGAAGTACAAATTACAGCCATCAAATAGCCTTATCCAAATCCACTAGGTGATCTAACTGTAAGACAAGCTCTGAGGTATGTGATCAAAAGCCCATTTGGCCAAACATCGTTTCACTCCCTAGGGATATGAGTGAAAGCAACAGAATGGAAAGAAGTACACAAATCAAGAACCTAGTTTAAAACCAAAGATAACTACCAACTAACATCCTCAGAATGTTGCGAGTCATTAGATGCACTACCACCTGCAAATCTCCATTGAAGAGCACAAACACACTCCACGACATACAGAAATAGCAGTAACCTCCATCAGACTGTTAGTATGATGACCTTTGGTTTACATTTACATTGTTTAAATTCTTTTTATTTCTTAATTTCTTATTTTGATCATAATTGTAAAGTTACAGGCTGGATCTCTAACTCCAATGAATTCCATACAATGTCTCAAAGAAAAGTTTGGATTCGAAGATATATTTTTTTCTTTTTCTTTTATTTCTTCAGAGTTTTTAAAAGGTAGGTTTTTAAATTTAATAATAACCATTCTTATTTAATATAGTTGTTTTCAGATTCAAACTTAATATAATTAATTTTCAAAACAGAATTGCATACCAAAGAAGCTACCAGGAAACAAATTATGTATTCATCTTCGGTGAGGGTTGTTAGTGATGTGGCTGAATATGTTGCAAGTATGAAGGTAGAGAAGATGCCCACTATAGCACCACAAGTTGCTGAACAAATGGAAGTCAAGCAATTTATTAGTGAAATTTCTCTATAGCAAAAAAGTATGTATTTGTTTTGGACTTCGACCCCTTACCATGGATGATTTCGTTGTTGATTCCTTCGATATACATGTTGTCCATGTTTCAGCTATTTCACTGGAAATGTTATGACATAGTAAATTCTTTCTCAAATGGAAGATAGGCGAGCGAATACTGATTTGCTTGCCTAGAAAAATCAGAATACATCCTCGTTTATCTACGAGAAACATAAATATTACGTTGACAACAAAAATATTATATTCAATTGAAAACAAACTAATAAATATAAAGAATTAACTCAATTTCAAATGTAAGAGAAATGAGAGATCATTCCAATGCTTATATTGAGAGCCATTTTGTTTTATCAATAAGTTTTTATTTTTAATATAGAAAAACCATTTCAACAATGTTGATCAAATAAAATCAAAATAAACAAATAATTATAACAGTTTTTTATTGTACATGGTGAAGGAAAAAAGGGTAGCAGAAATGTAAACAAACATGAAATTTAATATATTCATCAAATTCAAAAAATTTATTGACAATCTAAGCTTCAACTCTCTCAAAGCAGCCATTACAATTTGCTACTTTGTTAGGTTCTATTATAGCTAGTCTATGGAGGTAGACTCTGTTAAGAGATTACATTCAGAATACAAACTTGACATTAGATTGAAAACTGAGTACATTCAGAGGAGAGAAGATAAACATAAAATAATGTTTTCCATATAACCCACAAAATGTGTGAAACTTGTAGATGGTACAATGGTCAAGTTAGACGAGATCCAAATTAATCAAAGTACAAGATTTGTTGATACATTTATATATTTTCTTGTACAAATGGAGTATACAAAACTAATAGGTAGTTGGGATTACATTCTATAACACTTCCCTTTAATTATAATTATCAATTCTAATTTCTTTCTTGATTGTTTTCATTCATGCTTCTACATATAAAATCTTCAAATTCTAGAGATTAAACCTAAACTAACTCACTATTGTATTGGGATGCTCTAACCACTAGATTTTTGGCTTAGCAGTCTATTGAAGGTTCAGAGGTGAAACACATGCATTTTATGATATTGCTATTAGAATTCAACTGGGATTTTTTTTAGTCAAACTCATTCACCCATAATTCATGAAACAAAAAACTACTCATGAAATATGGATCAATGAGTTTGACTCAAAGAACAGTTTGGATCAATGACCGATCCCTTCAATAATTGAGCTCCTTGGTCAACACAACAATCAAGCAACACACGAACACCCCAACATGCAGGATTGCAATCTTTCCAAGGATGCTCATGCATCAAACACCCCAAGTGCGAAAAGATGTTCCTAAAAGATGAAAGAACATCTTACGGGATTCAACACATAAACCCTGAACTGGTTCTTCACATACATATCCTCTAAGTCTTCAACGCTCTTACCCTGGATCTACTTCTTCTTTCTATTCCTTCTCAAGTCTTTCCTCAAAAATCCATTGGTTTTTTTTCCACACTGATCTCCAACCTTTTTAGAATCCTTCAAATCACCTCAGCTCCCAAAGCTCAGGTTCCACCTACTGAGTTTTTTATCAAGGAAAGGCATCAGGGAATAATTCCTACCACACTTCTCAACAGTAAACACATTCTTGACAGAGTCATGCACAACCCTGCAATCATACTACCAAGTTCTATTAGGCAATATGTGACAGCTACTCATGTCCATAATATCACACAACACTTGATCCTTATACTGGCCAATCTGAAAATCAACAAGACATTGCTCCCTCACTTCCAAAGAATGAACATCTTGCAAGCAACCAATCCTATAAGGACAAGGATGTCTCACTCTCTTCAAACCAAGTTTCTAAACCATCTCCTCAGCTACAAGGTTATCAGTACTACAACCATCCATGATCACATTACAAATTTTACCTCCTCACTTGCACCGAGTTCTGAACAAATTACTCCTCTAACAAGGTCCCACCTTAGTACTGAGCAATGTTCTTCGAACCATCAAGTTTTTTGACTCTACCTCAGGTTCATTCAATATGTTCTCATTTACTACTGTAGTTCTTCAATCACCAGTCTTTTGGGAACATTCAAATGATTGATGTCCTTCTTCACCACAATAAAAACAAGTACCCTTAAAGGCAACCTTTCTTGTCCTCTTCCTTGGCTCAATAGGTTTCGGTTCATCTTCAGCAGTAAGTTTATCCTTCACCGAGTGATCTTGTTTCTCCTTTCCTCAGGAATTACCATGTTGTCTCCTCTTCAACTTATCTTCTTCCTTTAGGGCATACTGATAAGCATCCTCAACCAAATCAATCTTCAACATACGAAGCTCATCCTGAATATTGAATCTCAAACCATTTACATACCGAGCTACCTTTTCCTTACCAGGTTCTCTGTGTCCAGACTGAATAGTCAACTTATAGAACTCCTCAATATAGTCTTCAACAATCAATTCTTTTTTCTTCAAGTTCTACAACTTCTTAAACAACTCAAGCTCATAGTTAGGAGGTATGAACTTAGCCTTCAATTTAGCCACCATCAACCTCACCGATTGATTTTCATTTCACCTCCATCTTCTCTTTCTCTCTGCAATTCTTTCCACCAAAGAGAAACATGTCCTTTCAACTTAGTCTATGCTAACCTCACTCTAAGAGGATCTTCAATTTATTCAAGCTCAAAGAAGTCTTCTAACTTACCAATATAATCAATCAAATCCTTAGGTCTGAAAGTACCAAAGAAGTTAGAAACTTCCATTCGATAACTAGTACTTAATCGAGCTCTAGATCTCTATAACCAACCAATTATGTCTTCACCAGATCTATACCTCCAATCGGCTCCACAATCTCCCTTAGTTCCAATAGCTTCAAAGTCTTTAGCAACTTTCTCATATCCTTCATCAGTACCAAGATTCATCAACATACCAACAATAGCCCTCATAATCTCAGTGATCATATCATTCTTCATCAATTCTATCTCAAATCTAAAATCTTCTTTAACCTTCTTTGTAATTATAGAATCTAGAGTATCGCAGAGATTAGAAATCACCCCAAGGTCCAATCTTCTCAAAGGCATCTTCCACGATCTTCAAAAACTCAAGGCAAGAAATCACGAACCCAAGGTCTTGGTGCAAACTGCCTAAACTTCAGTGATCTGTCCATGCACTCAAGAATTTCAAGCTCTGATACCACCTAACACAGTGCAAGACCAAGAGAATCCCCAAAGGAGATGTCTAAGCCCACAGCTAAACAACCACATAAAGGAATCCAACCATAAAATGAGATGTTCAACAATCTAAATTATTTATTCATAAAATAACTGATTACATGCAATGTGTCAGGCTATAAGGCCTTCCCAATTATGGCCAATTACAAAGAAAATAATAGTTCTGAAAGATCCCTCAATATCCGATCCCAAGCTCTAACTCTAGCAAGTCAGATCTCTAACAATAGGCTACAACAATCTAGTAGAAACATCCAGTAAGATCTAAACTTGTTCTCACAAACCACAAAGCAATATTTTGGTTCTTAAGCCTCAGCCACTAGCTCTATACAAGATTCACAACTACATGTCACTCCTATGAAAATCCCAGACGATCATCCTCAAAAATGATACCCATAACTCTACTCTGGACCGTCTGCTTATATCCAACTAAGCCACAAGTCGGTTGGAAGAAAGAAATAACTCCTAAACCAAGTCGACTCCTAAAACAAATAAATATTCAATGCAATACAAATCGGCTCTCAAATAGCCTTACAAACAATTAATTCTCCATGTAGGCCTCCAGATCTAACTAGGAGAATGTAACACATGCTACACACATTAAATACAACAAGTCGGCCAACCAAATCTCCAAGAACTCCAGTCAGCAAGCGACACTACCGAGTGTCAGGAAAATTGTCGAGTAAGCCAAACATAGCCAAGCACATGATGACCGAGCAACACAAGCTAAGTCAAGCACCAGTTTTGTTGAGCACCAGAAGTCCTTCCAAGTTCCTCCAATGATCGAGCTCCTCGGCCAACACAACAACTGAGCAACACATAACACCCTAACATGCAGGATTGCCATCTTCCCAAGGATGCTCCTCCATCATTAGAGGAGATCAAAACAAATCCAAGCAAGATTTGTTGATATGTTTTTATTTAATACTAATATTTTCTTGTGCATAAAAAGAATAAGAACTAAGTGGTGGTTGGTATTACAACATCTGACCATTAGAAATATTATTTTAATTTTATGGTGCCATAAAAATATTAATCAAATAACTGTAGTGTAAATAATTGCAAGAATTTTTTTGAGAACTGATTTAGTAAATTTTATAAATAATATAATCAGTTAATATGTTAATTTTTTCACAAAAATAATACACATGACTTATAGTATTTTAAACCCTTGTCAATTTCAAATAATTTTTACCACTTTCATCTAGTAATTCTTTTCTTTGATTTATATCATATTTAATTTTTTTTCACCTTTTAAAATATTCATGCCAAATTGAAGTCATTTTTAAAAATAATTTTTATTTAAATTTAAGTTAGTAGAAACGATTCAATGGAGCTCCATCAACATATACATATAAATTTCCTAATAAATTTTCAACTCTAAAATAAATAAGAAATTTAAATAATTGATAGAGTTGTGATTTACTATGTCTGTTTTCGGGAACAATGGCAAAGCCATTATAATATATTAATATTTATAAACTTTACACCGCTTCAAATGCTCGAGGAAAGAAGCAAGGAAGAAAACCCTCCATCCCAGCCCAAACAACTTAATTACACAGCTTTACATCAGACCAGCTAGGTCGCTATGGCAGCGAAAGAGAATGCCACTGATACAACTAGACTCAAAACATGCCTGAGGAACAGGATGCACTACAAAAATTTAGCTAATTATGTAACGATTAGGGAAACACATACATGCCGAGAATCCATGAGTTTAATGATTGCCTATGATACCCAGTTCTTCAAAAACATAGGGAGAGAAATCCCCACCAAAATGGCCAACGGGACCAAAATACTACAGAGCACCCACTTTACCTTTCCCTTTGGATGAGCCTCGCCCAACCCGGGAAGCTGATTTACTATGTCTTCATTTCCTTGTTTAATCATTTTATTTAGATTACGCTCCTTTATGTTTCACATTTTCTGTGGTGGACATTATTCTAGTTTGAAGGAATTTCAATATATATTTCTAGATGAAATATCTGAATTTACATGTATTAGTGGTTGATAAGGTGTTCCTCAAATACACTAGCAATGATAGGCAGGCTTAAATTTGATGGATGACATGTCCATCAATTACAGTAAAAGATGTCTTCCATTTAAAATGGTATATCATAGATTATAACTTTAATGATTTTAGTTGTTTTAATGATTGTAGGTGGAAACAATAATTTAAAATTAATTGTTAAAAACATAAAATATTGATGCTGCACATAATAACAACACGGCCATGAAGGAAAGCCATTTCTTATATTATAATAAAACTCTTACATTATATGAGTAGCCTTAACCACACTTATAAAAAGCACCAGCAATTTTAAATGCAATAAAAAAGTAGGGAAACTCTTCTTACATAATAGTTCTTAACTCTCACACAATATAGGTAATGGCTTATCACACTTTAAAGGAAACATTCATGGCATACTATGTATATATAATATGATAGAATTAGAGAGATCTTCAATCAGATTCATGATGGGACTGCATCAATCTGTAACAGTAATAGGGTAGAGCATGCATCAATGAGTTTGCCCAGGGGAATCAGACCTAACAGGAGGAGCAGTAACTCCCCTTGCTGTTACTGTTATTTCCCTTGTTGAATTTGCAGCCACGCTTCCATCCTCCTGCATTTAAGAGAAAAACACACAAACACTCTGAATTATATAATAAATAATTTCTTTTCAAAGTCATACAAATGACATAAATTTAAACTATCAATGAATTCAACAGTCTAAAAATAGCCCAAAGTTATCGTAGGACTTACATCCGCACCAATCTTCCCTTCCTCGGCTTTTATTCATGCATCCAGCGAAATCATTCACAATTCAATATTCATGATATTCTATTTGGATAAACGCACAAAAGGATAGGCCAAGTAATATATGACAGAAGCTATGAAATTACGACTACTAGAACAAAAGATAAAAGATAAAAGATAATGAAGTCACCTTTTATGATGGTAGCGTCTGTAGTGGCTGCTTCAACTTTGGATTTGGTTTCTACACCAACTGCAGCTTTCTCTGAATGAGCAATGTTCGGTTTATTCTCAAACATCTCAATCTTTTCGCTGCTTTTCATCTCAGTGCTCTTCTCAACTGCTTGAATTTCCATCTTTCCTAAGACTGCCAGTTTAAAGTTCTTATGAAAATTTCCTGTTGAGATGGAGAATTTATAGCCTCTTTTGAAACGTTTTACTTGTGCTATCAGTTTAATAAAATTGTGTTGCCATTAAAAGTAGGTGAAGTGTAAAATTATTAAATAGTGTTAGTGCTCTGCACGACGAAAACAACGTAACATGGAAGTGGAATAGAACATCAAACAAAAATTTCCCCACTTAGAAAATTATGTTGTCCTCTAAAACAATAAAGAAAGCGCCAAGGATATGATATGCTGTGTAAATAATTGAAGATGCAGGGAATGTTGTAGAGCATGGTTGTGCCAGTTGGGTTGCAAGTGGGAGATTGTTGGGAATGTGAAGTCCAACAGTCACGTGTCTGTTCAACTTCTCATGACTCTTTGCTTGAAGCCTTTATGTAAATGTATAAATGAATGTGTGCAGTCATGCACTGTATTGGATTGTACGAGTAACTAATAATAGAAAGATTCGCTTTAAAATTTACATTAATTTTAGTTTTTAAAAGACCAACTTTTTTTAATTATAATCGATTTTATAATATCTATCTCAATTTTTTTTATTACAATTAATTTTATTGTATCCAAATAAATTTTGAATTTATAATCTTCAAAATAATTTTTCCATACTAAAGTAAAAAAAATTAATTTAATTTTAATTTTTCTGAAAGACTAATTTAAATTATAATTGACCTTATATTAACACATATTAATGTTAGTTTTTAAAGTTATGTTATTTTAATAAAAATTATTAAAATAATAATTTTAATATTTAATAATTAAAAGCTCTCATTAATCATATACCGTACTTTATTTCATTATTTCAAAACATCATTAATATGAAAATAACACAAAATATTTAATAAATAATGAAAATAAGACAATTATGGGGTGACATAATCAAACATTATAAATGTTCAGATAATTAGCCAATCAAATTATAGATAATTAATTTTTTTAATATGTTTGTTTAAAAAAAATGTATTTATACTTTAATTAACATAAATATTTTTGAAACATTAAAAAATCTAACTTTTGATTAGTTTAAAATTGAAATGTTTAATCACTAGTTAAGGTGTTGTCATTGCCTATAGTTCTAATTAACATACCACGACAAGAGAGAAAGCAAAATAGGGAATACATGTATTAAGTAATAATATTCATGGATGCTACAATAACTAGTCCACAATTAAATATATATAAAATAGTACTGATAATGATAATTGATATCACGTAGTACTTGCACAAAACCTTATACAAAAGCATCGAAAGATAGGGCAATGAAAGACCATAAAATATCTGTGATGCACCACCCAACAAACCAAAGGAACTAACCATAGTTTCCACCAAGAGGAACAAAAACCAGCCCAATAAACAATAGAAAAGGGCAATCAAGATTTACATTTTGGCCCATCCTTATGTGACTGTAAATACATATTAAAAGAAGGTTTGGAAAATTTAACTTTCTTTCCTTTAACTGTTCTCTATCCATCCTCCACCTTCTCAGTAGCTTTTTGCCAATCCAAAGATAAACCAGAAGATCCCACTAAAGGGTAGGCCACATCAAGATCCATAGAGGGGACATGGATAGCACCACTACCAATCCTCAAAACCCTCATAGGAGAATCATGGGCAAAAAAACCCATGACACTAGAAGACAAGAAAGTTGATCCAGAGACAACATCAACGATCCAGTCAGGAACAACAATAGCAACATCTGAAGGGACAACATCAACATTTTGAATGAAAGCCACATCAAAAACATTAGTAGCACTAGCTAAAGCATTATCAGTCTGAGAAGGGAAAGTAGCCAAACACCCATCCTTATAAAATTTATGACTTGTATAATGGTGGTTAGAAGCCCCCAACCACCAAGAAGGCAATTTCTTTGATTTAACCTTATCAGATAAACACTGGGCAACAAGATGGCCAGTCTTGTGGCATTTCCTGCATCTGAACGAATACCCTCATAATCTAGATTATGGGTCCAAGATCCCTTAGAAGAAACCAAAGTTATCTTCTTAGGGAGACCTTTAGAAACATCAACCTCCAAAAGAATACGAGCATACGTCCTCTTAAAAACATCAAACTAGTCTGAATCAACCATCTGGATATCCCCAATAGCCTCTCCCATAGATTCCAATATAGAATCTAGCCAAAGATGAAGGGGAAGATTCGCTAGCCTCACCCATAAGGATATTTTATTAAAGGACTAGAAAGAGGATCAAACCCCTGATGTCAAAGTTTGGCCATCAAAGGGAAACACTCCTCCCAAGAGAAACAACTATCACACAAAATACAATTCCTATCTTCAGCATTTCCAAACTTTGCAATAAAAAAACCCTTTTCCACAGGGTATATCTGAACATAATCAGTTAAGATGGGTTCCCAATGTTTGGAAATCCAAGCATGCAAATATGAAAGAGAAGGACAAAAAACCCTAAATCTAAAGATTGCAGCAGTAGAGAAGAATTCCTCCGTAGTTTTGAAGATCTCATCAACTATATCAGTTTCAAGATTAACCACAATGGGGTCACTTACAGAGACAGACATCGCAGAAGGAGTGGATCGGACGCCCCCTCTCCTAGCAGAGGAAGGTCCATAGATACCCGCTTCAAAAGAAGCCACATCTGCATAAGAGATCACAGACCCAAAAATCCCCTCAACAAAGGACGCTGACAACAATTGAGACCCATTTTGAATCCCAGCCATCTGAGAAAGCCCAGGTTGAGACCCATAATGAATCTCACCCATTTGAGAAAGCCCTGATTCAAAGCCATTTAGTGTAGAAATAGGGGATGATAGAGCATCCAAGCCAAAAGAAGCACCTCTAATAGCCAAGAAAGCACAAGGCGTTTGAGCAACAATGAGAGCGGCTGTAGATCGAGTAGCGGGAATGACTGCATTTCAACCATGAAAGGAAGCAGATGTGTGAGCATGAGGGTGAGTGGGAATGAATGCATTTCAGCTGGGAGCGGAAGAGGATGCGTGAGCATGAGCGGGAATGACTGCATTTCGAATGGGAGTGACTGCCACATCTGCATAATTATTAAATTGTTATCTATATTTGTAATAATAATTACTTTTTCATTTTAAATTAAATAATAATAGTGATGGTTAGAATAGAGAAACAATTGTTTTTTAAATAAAAGTATCATGAAATAGTTTGTTGAGCTACATATAGATAAGTAAAATATTCTCTTTTAATATATATTTGAAAATAGAAAATATAATAATAATAATTTATTTGTTAGAAATTAAATATATAATTATGTAATAATAAATAGGATGTAGATTGAAAATAGAAATATTAGTATTTTATAATAGTTATATTTATATAATTATTTTTATTAATAATTATTAAATATATTTAGGTTGTGCTATATACCTATTATCTTCTCTTTAAATCTAAATAATCCAAAAATATCTATTTAATATACCTAAAATATTAATTAAAATACTCATCCAATTACAATATACATAATTAGAATTGAAATAATACAAAAGTAGAATTATAATATACATAACTATAATTATAATATTATTTTAAAAAAAAATTCCACCTTATAACATATTTCCATTTTATATTTTATATTTTTTTCAATTCTAAAATTTCATAATTGTTGAATAAAATAGAGTACCACAATTAATAAAAGTTGGAATAAACCATGATATACTTTGAAAAATAAAAGACAAAAACAAAATCCATTGAGAAAAACTAAAACTCAATTTATTTTAACCAATCATATCATGAATAAATAATTTTCACAATTTATTAACTTAAAAAATGTAGAGTCAACTATAGGAAATATAATTTTTTCCACAAAATGAGAAATATATATAAATTTAATTGGTGGAGATTGGTCCAAAAAAATCATGTAATAACTAGTTAAGACTAAATTCCATGCAATAATACAATAGTACTTGCTTAGCCTAATAATATATTTAAACCATAATAATCTTCTTTATAATTTTAACCATCACCTATATATTGATATATTAAAATACAATACTCACTTTAGCACAAGCCTTATTTTTCATTAATTGTTGATATTGTTTTTAACTGATATGAAAAGATAAACCAACCGCAATATCACATTATATGATCAAACACTAAGCAATAATTATTAAATTACATTATATTAACTTAACAACTAATTACCTGTTATGGTTTTTCAAATTCTGAGGAGGAAGATGTAGATGAGGAGGATGATCCAGGAGGCCATGGAAAGGATATTTTTGTTATTGAGACTGCTTTGTGTGGCTCTCTTCTTGAGGTCTTTGGGTTTGAGCTTGAAGATCTAGACTAGTTACAGAACTCTAAGTGGCTCTTGGTGGCTATGGGGTGACTACTTTTGTCACCCTTCACATTGGCATCAAGTTTCGATGGGTGGTGTTCTAGTGGATGCTCAACTCATGGTTGTTGTTCTTCCAATAGTGGCCTCAGTTCTTTCAGGATGACTAGTTCTTTCTTTCCTCCATTATAAGTGCAGTGAGAAGTGTTTGTGCTATGGGTTGATTCTGTGGAAGGTTGCTGACAGTCTTCAGGGGACTCCTTGTTCCCTCTACTAATGAAGGTCAGATCATTTCTCCTTACTATGTGCAATCTTGGTGATTAGTGGGAGAGTTTCCCTATGCACTAGGGGTGGGGTTCCTATCCATGTTGTCTCTTTGTTCACCATGCCTTGGTGATGGTCGTGTAGCTATTACTTGTGTTCTTCTTTTGTGGCATGGCCCCTCCTTCATGCATGGTTGGGATTGGAATGGGTGGTCCTCCTCTACATTGGTTTGTGTCCACTTTGCCTAGGGTTAGAATGGATAGTGTGGGAGTTGTGTCTTTTTTTCTTAAGTTTTGTAGTTTCCAACACTTTGTGTATTGAGGTGCTGGAAAGTTTGAGATTGAGGTTTGGCCTATGGGATTTGTTGTCTCAGTTCTTGTTCCTCCTACCACTTTTGGGTGTGTCATGGCTGGTAGTTGGAGCTTTCCTTTATTTGTGTAGATGTTGGGTGTGGGTACTCTTCTTGTAAAGGAATGGTGGAAGCCTTGTGTTTTCCAAGGATTTATTTGTTTTTGGATCTCCTTTATGGATTTTGAAGTTTTTGCAAGCTATGACCTACGTGAAGGAAAAAGTGGTGTTACCTCTTAAATTTTTTGAAGAGCTAGAGCTAAGTTTGGTGAACAGGCTAGTTACAGACTTTATGGAGATGTTATTCCTTTTTGTGGTCAACTTTGTTTGATAAGGATAAATCTCAAGTTTGGGAGCTTGCGGGGGATGAAATTATTTTGTACATTCCTTTTGTATTTGGAGCCTCTAGTAATGTGGACTCTTAGTTTCAGTTATAGATAGCTTCGTTTGGTGGAGATGGGGTGACTCCACAACTTACTAGCTTGGGAGCTTTTCAGAACCCTATGGTTTTAAGAAGAGTGTCGTTACCTAGGAAGAGGGCTTGGGTCTTACTATCTGCTTCTTCTTTCACAACTTCTATGGAGGTGGAATAGTGTCCTATTGAGGTGGAGATTATGTTCATGAATTTGGAGGTGGAGATGGAGGTGGAGATCGAATATCTAGGCTAGCTCTTGTGGTTATGTTCATAGAAGGAGATGTAATAGCTTTAGCCTTGTTATTTTGATCTATCTCCTCTCTGCTCCTATACAAGTGGACCCTTTTTCTATTGAGGTGGTGTTAGCATATTCAAAAAATTTCATGGCTCTAGCATCTTTCTCCTGGTCCCTACAGTCATTTTTGTTTCCCTCGCTTTCAAACCCTTGCCAAAAAATTCATAAATCTAGTCGTTGTGCTAAAACCCTTTGGAATGCCCTGGCCTTGTTCTAATTTGTCTTTACCTTTTCGGGTCACTTAAGTCTTGTTAAATGCATGTGCACATTCCTTTCCCCTATTGGTTGCTTATTCATTTAATCCTCGGGTGATTATTCTTTTTGTTCGGCGATTTAGTGAATGCATGTTTTTTGCTGGTTCGCTTTGTTTCCCGGCAGTTATCTTTTTCTTCCAGCGATTGGGCAAACACAATGTTTGCATATTCTCCTATTCCTAGCGGCTTACCTCTTAATAGTTAGCGACATGGCGTGGTGGTTTTTTTTCTTTAGTTGCATGTTCATGTGGTCTCCGAGCCCAGGCTTTCTGACACCATCTCAATCAACGGTGGTCCTATGATCTTATGAGATGTGTCAGAGCTATGCACTTTTGCGATGACCATTGATTTTCTTTATGAGAGGGTGCTTCAAACAGGTGGGTCCAAAGTGACATGTATGCACAAATGGTGGCTTGTCATTGGTCCATGTATCAGTTCGGTGGTAGTTGTCAGTGGGACCTGAGTTTATGGCTTGTCAGAGGGTCCTGACACTGTCAGTGGATCGACGATGGGCGTATGATCTTATAGGATCTGTCAGAGGCTTAAGATCATGTGCCATCCATTGATTCTACCTTTTTTGGAGGGGATAAAATGTGGCAGGTCCACATGCCAAGTTAGCACAGCTCACGGTATCTGATTAGTCCATGGGTGAGTGACTGGATATCCTATCAGTGGGGCCTAAAGTAAAGCCTTTCTAATCTATGGTCCGCACATGATCTTAAGGAATATTCTTCCCCTTTGAGATCATGCGCCATCTATTTATTTCGAATCTTTCTTGGATGTGTCAGTGGGACCTAGTTGCTTGCATGTCTGTAAGTAGGACCTAACATCTGCAGATGATCTATGGTTGGTGTAAGTTCTCATGGAAGTTGTCAGAGCCATGAGATCTTACACCAGTCGTTGATTCTACTTTTCTCAGACGATTGACATGGGTCGGTCCTCTGGCAGGTGGTGCTGACTTGGGCATGTTCTCATTGGTCCAGGTGTGTTGAGGTGGACTTTTCAGTGGGTTCATTGGTCTCAGGGGAGTTAATACGCTATAGGATCTTGCGGTTGTCGCTATACCGCTAGGGTAAGATGCACAATAGTTAAATGTGCAGTATAACGATAGCCATTGATCTTCGCTAAGAGGGGAAGCTTTGCGATGGGTCCTTTGACATTGATGACCGGGCAGCAGCGGTGAATGAGGTGATGACAAGTGGCATAAAGTGGGCCCAGGTTTGGTCTAATGGTTTGGCGGTCTCAATAAATTTGTTTAGCAACCTGATGGATTTCAATGCTTTTCGTTCGTTCACACAATGAAATAGCGGTGTTCTAAAAAAGCTGGCAGTTCAACAAGTGTGTATTTGCATGATCGTTAAACTACTTGGCAGATAGATAAAGTTCTTCATGAACTGGAGGAAGCCTTCGGTCACCAGTTCGCCAGATGTAGCTAGGATGAGTTAAATGCCTTCAGTCGCCAGTTTGCGAGGTTAAGTGGTGAGTTAGGTTTTCTTTCCGCGAATAGGAAAATCATTGTCGTGTAGTTGCTAGGAGTTAACCTGAGGCTAGCAGTTGAGTTGAGAACATAAAGATCATGAAAAGTACAAATCAGATGGTATGTTGTAGGCACCATGAATATGTAGCCATTAGATTTCAAATTTGAATTTGTAGAAGGTTTCCCATCGATAAAAAGGACCAGAATTGAATGGTTTCACGACTGAATTTGATTTGTTTGGTGGCACTTGCTATTGTAGTGTGGTCCAGGGTGTTCTATGATCATCTGCAGGGGTTTGTACTATAATTTTTGTGCTCGAGGTGTGTTGCAGGTGGCCAAATAGGTTGATATTTTGGATATTTTTTGTGGTTCTCAGTACCTTCTCAGTGAGATTTTCATGATTGAGGATCAATCCGGGATCTATCTTATCCTAGTTGCCTGGGTTTCTTCCCCTGTAATAATTTTTTCACTATTTCTAATTGGTTGGGTGGTTGAAACCCTAACCCTAGCTGTCCGAAGCTTGTTGCATCCTAAATTCTTTTAGGATTCCAAGGCAGCTAGTGGTATAAATGGTCAAAGTTTTGATTTTGTAAGGGTTTCTTCTTCTATAATTTTGAGGAGAACTGGTTCCATGAAGGGTCCTTTTCCTGTAGATTTTCTCTACTTCTCTGCATATAGGGTGTTTTTTCTTCCTTTGTTGGCTTAGAGAATATGATATGTATTGTAATTGATTTGTCTTATGTATGAGGATTCAATTTATTCTTTCTGTTACCAAGCTATCTCCATTTGAATTCTGAATTCATTAATCATACATCAAGGGTGTTTGATTTTTCTATTCGCATTTCCCATGTGTTTGCAAGTGGAGTTGTCTTCGCAGAGCTAACTGGTTTAGGATTAGTTTTCATGTATGTATGAGCTGAGGTGTCAAAGATATGTCATGCTTGTCTTCCAGTGGATGCTGGTTAATGTATTGTCTATTTATAGGTCTCTTCTGAGGGGAGGGTTAAAATCCTTTGGATGGATAATAACATACTTGAATACAGAGGTGGGTTGTTAAAGTGAGGTTTGCTCATGGTGTGTGATTGATGTTAGGCATCAACACATTGAGTATTTTGTATTCTTGTTTCATAACTATCTATTGTAATAGGGTATTTGACTTTGTGGCCTATTGGACAAGGCAGTGGTCTATGGGGATTTAGGGCATGTCAGCGGTCCTTTCAACCCATCTCTAAGTCATTTATTTTTAGTTCCACCCTTTCCCTTTCATGTTGTTAGTATAGGTCTCTATTTTTCATACCCATTCTATGCAAGTAGGGCTATTGCATTAAGAATTTGCTTCATGGGGGTACAAGATACCCATAAGGGTTTGACGACTATTCCACAATAATCCATCTGCAAGCCTATTATTTATCATGAGGTGTCTTAAGTGTGCAGATAAGGCAATTTACCCACATGAGTGATGTGGAGCTCAAAGAAGAAAGAGGACGTTCTCTGTCCTCATCAATTGGACTATTTTCTTATCAAACTTGAGTGCCTAACCTGAGATTCAAGCCCACCTATTGATTCAAGTTTGGTCCTACAAGAAGAAGCTCCAACAAATTGGAGACTCTACTGGGGAAGAAGTAAAAGACAGCAAGGTTTCCTTGCTTGGCTGGATCATCCCAGAGTCTGGTTAAATGATCAAATAGTGAAATAGAAAAAATACATTTGTAAAATCTTCTCACTAAGTGTTGAGTGGCGGCTCTGATTTCTCTATTTGATCAGTGCATTTTCTGATAAACAGTGCATGCTTACTTGGTCGAGTTTTGTGTTGATTGAAGGAAGAAGCAAGAACAAGTACATTAATATTCTCTCCAAGGAGGTGGTGACTCTACACAACAAAGTGTTATTTGATGGATTTTCAGGGTGAGCTCTAGATCTGCACTACCTTCCAGTCAACAAAGTCTTATGCTACAAAACTCTCATGTACTTTTCAAGGTCTAGATGTTTCCTTATTAAGTGATCAAGCACTAAGAAAAGGATAAGGTGTGAGTGGAGGTTTGCATACTTCAAGTTTTCAGTTGCATCTCTGCAAAATTGTATTGAAGTATTGCATTAAGTTTGATGGGTAAGCTTGAGGAGGAGCTTGCTTTCCTTGAGTAGGGCATCCTTAGGGATTGCATATCATTGATGAGATTGAAAGTAGGATGCAGAAAGGATCTATCCATATCTCTTTTCTATGATAGATTTTGGGATGTATATAATGAGCTTCCTGATGATGTTGAGTTTTCAAAATTTGAGTTCATTGGTTTATTCTTGGATCTTTGTTTTCATGAATCAACCAATTGGTCAAATGCATTGTGGGAAGAGTATTATATATGTATCAGAGATTGGATACTTAGTGATGACATCCTTGGGCTTGATGATGCACTTGGAGTTATGTCCTTAAGTGCTGATAATTGGGGTGATGAAGACAGTGATGTTATGATGTCTTCATATGAGTCAGATGCAAAATGGGAAGAAGAAAGTAATGATGAAAGTGAACATTCTTTGGATAGTGAAGATGTTGGGGGTGATTCATCCTCAAGGTATGAAGACAAAGAAACAATAATTCATTATGATATCAGTGAGGCAGAACATGAAGATTTGGACAAAATGTTATCTGATGGGTCTCTTTGGGATAACAAGGGCATAATCATGGATACTACATGCTTGGTAGGTGATGATGACTATGGATCTTCATGTTGTTCTAACTTTTCTTCATATGCTCTGAGTCTCCATGAGGTTGAAATGGGTAGTGAACTTAAAGTGTTCCCCAATGCTTTATATAATGAAGATTTTGATGATTATCAGCCCATTTTTTGTCATGATATTCAACAAGGTGTATTGCATGAAGTTGTCAATCCTTTGTTTGAGGGACATGTGGAGATTTCAGATTCATTTGAATCGGGATGTTCTTCTTTTTCCATCTGTGATAAAGTTTTAAGTGATGATGTTGCATCCTGTTCATCAGAAGGTTGTGGAATAGTTACAGATATTGGTAATAATCACATTTGTGAACATGAGTTTGACTATTCATCTGAGTTCCAGCCGGTTGCACCCATGGAAATGCAAGGTCAGGGTATGAATGAAGCCTTTCAGTAGGCAGAGTATGAGTTTTTTGTGTTTCCAATTGATAGCATACATGAATCAGTAGAAAAGAATAGGTTTTTATCTGATGGTACTGTTCATAGGTATGATGAGTCTTTTCTTCATAGTGAGCAAAATGAAGGGAGTGCCAAATTTTTTTACATGCACTATGAAGATAGTTACTTTATTTTGCCTGACAGGCTGGTTGGAAATGTTGACATGCCTGGTGAAATAACTGAAAATAAAATATCTGGTGTGCCTCATGAAGGAAGAAATGAAAACCAAATTTTTGATAGAGGCAAAGACTAACTCAGGTTGGATGTTGCAAGTTTTTTGTAAAAATGTACACTCTGTATAGTTTTTCCTTTCTTGTCGTGGGTTTCCCTTCCTATTTTCTCTGGTTTGGTTGCCAATTTTTGGGGTCTCTGTGTTTTGTTTTGTTTTTTTTGGTGGGTGGTCTACTTTTCCCAGAGATCTGAATCCTTACCCTGCCTGCATGAGGCATGCATTCCCAACTAGAGCCACTATTAGCATATTCAAAAAATTTCATGGCTCTAGCATCTTTCTTCTAGTCCCTGCAGTCATTTTTGTTTCCCTGGCTTTGAAACCCTTGCCAAAAAATTCATAAATCTAGCCATTGTGTTAAAACCCTTTGGAATGCCCTGGCCCATTTCTAATTTGTCTTCACCTTTTTGGGTCACTTAAGTCTTGTTAAATGCATGTGTGCATTTCTTTTCCCCATTGGTTGCTTATTCGTTTAATCCCTAGGCGGTTAGTCTTTTTGTTCGGCGATTTAGCGAATGCATGTTTGTCGCTGGTTCGCTTGGTTTCCCAGTGGTTATCTTTTTCTTTCAGCGATTGGGTGAATAGTGTTCACGTATTCTCCTGTTCCTGGTGGCTTATCTCTTAACAGTTAGCAACTTGGCATGGCGGTTTCTTTTCTTTAGTTACATGTTCGCATGGTCTCTGGGCCCAGGCTTTCTGACACCATCTCAATCAACGGTGGTCATATGATCTTATGAGATGTGTCAGAGCTATGTACTTTTGCGATGACCATTGATTTTCTTTATGAGAGGGTGCTTCAAATAGGTGGGTCCAAAGTGACACGTATGCACAAATGACAGCTTCTCATTGGTCCATGTATCAGTTTGGTGGTAGTTGTCAGTGGGACCTAAGTTTCTGGCTTGTCAGAGGGTCTTGACACTGTCAGTCGATTGATGACAGGCGTATGATCTTATAGGATCTGTCAGAGGCTTAAGATCACGTGCTATCCGTTGATTCTACCTTTTTCAGAGGGGATAAAATGTGGTGGGTCCACATGCTAGGTTAGCATAGTTGGGGGTATCTAATTAGTCTGCGGGTGAGTGACTGGATATCCTATCAGTGGGGCCTACAGTAAAGCCTTTCCAATCTACGGTCGATGCATGATCTTAAGGAATATTCTTCCCCTTTGAGATCATGTGCCATCCATTGATTTTGAATCTTTCCTAGATGTGCCAGTGGGACCTAGTTACTTGTGTGTCTATAAGTGGGACCTGACATCTACAGATGATCTATGGTTGGCATAAGTTCTCATGGAAGTTTTCAAAGCCATGAGATCTTATGCCAGTCATCGATTCTACTTTTCTCAGATGGTTCACATGGGTGGGTCCTCTGGCAGGTGGTGCTGACTTGGGCGTGTTCTCATTGGTCCAGGTGTGCTGAGGTGGACTTATCAGTGGGTCTACCGATCTTAGGGGAGTTAATACGCTGCAGGATCTTGTAGTTGTCGCTATACCGCTAGGGTAAGATGCATGATAGTTAAATGCATGGTATAATGACAGTCCTTGATCTTCGCTAAGAGGGGAAGCTTTGCGGTGGGTCCTTTGACAGTGATGACCAGGCAGCAACGGTGAATGAGGTGATGACAAGTGGCATAAAGCGGGCCCAGGTTTGGTCTAATGGTTTGGTGGTCTTGATAAATTTGTTTAGCAGCCCGATGGATTTCAATGCTTTTCGCTCATTCACAAAATGAAATAGTGGTGTTCTAGAAAAGTTGGCCATTCAGCGAGTGTGTATTCGCGTGATCGTTAAACTACTTGGCAGATAGATAAAGTTCTTCACAAACTAGCGAAAGCCTTTGGTCACTAGTTCGCCAAATGTAGCTGGGATGAGTTAAATGCCTTCGGTTGCCAGTTCGCAAGGTTAAGTGGTGACTTAGGTTTTCTTTCCGTGAACAGGAAAAGCATTGTCGCGTAGTCGCTAGGAGTTAACCTGAGGCTAGTAGTTGAGTTGAGAACATAAAGATTGCGAAAAGGACTAATCGAACGGTCATGACTTAAAGTTGGCTCAGATTTAAATATCGACCACTGATATGTTGTAGGCGCCATGAATATGTAGCCGTTTGATTTTAAATTTGAATTTGTAGAAGGCTTCCTAGTGATAGAAAGGACCAGAATTGAATGCTTTCACGGCTGGATTTGATTTGTTTGGTGGCACTTGTTGTTGTAGTGTGGTCTAGGGTGTTCTATGATCATCTGTAGGGGTCTGTACTATAATTTTTGTGCTCAAGGCATGTTGCAGGTGGCCGAACAGGTTTACATTTTGGATATTTTTGTGGTTCTCAGTACCTTCTCAGTGAGATTTTCATGATTGAGGATCAATCCGAGATCTGTCTTCTCCTGGTTGCTTGTGTTTCTTCCCCTGTAATAAATTTTTGACCGTTTCTAATTGGTTGGGTGGTTGAAACCCTAACCCTATCTGTCTAAAGCTTGTTGCATCCTAAATTCTTTTAGGATTCCAAGGCAGCTAGTGGTATAAATGGTCAAAGTTTTGATTTTTTAAGGGTTCCTTCTTCTGCAATTTTGAGGAGAACTGGCTCCATGAAGGGTCCTTTTCTTGTAGATTTTCTCTACTTCTCTGCATATAGGGTGTTTTTTCTTCCTTTGTTGGCTCGGAGAATATGATATGTATTGTAATTGATTTGTCTTATGTATGAGGATTCAATTTACTTTTACTATTACCAAGCTATCTCCATTTGAATTCTAAATTCATTAATCATACATCAAGGGTGTTTGATTTTTCTGTTTGCATTTCCCATGTGTTTGCTAGTGGAGTTGTCTTCGTAGAGATAACTGGTTTAGGATTAGTTTTCATGTATGTATGAGCTGAGGTGTCAAAGATATGTCATGCTTGTCTTCCAGTGGATGTTGGTTAATGTATTGTCTATTTATAGGTCTCTTCTGAGGGGAGGGTTAAAATCCTTTGGATGGATAATAACATACTTGAATACAGAGGTGGGTTGTTAAAGTGAGGTTTGGTCATGGTGTGTGATTGATGTTAGGCATCAACACATTGAGTATTTTGTCTTCTTGTTTCATAGATGTCTATTTCAATATGGTATTTGACTTTGTGGCCCATTGGACAAGGCACTGGTCTATGGGGATTTAGGGCATCTTAGTGGTCCTTTCAACCCATCTCTAAATCATTTATTTTTAGTTCCACCCTTTCCCTTTCATGTTGTTAGTATAGGTCTCTGGTTTTCATACCCATTCTATGCAAGTAGGGCTATTGCATTAGGAATTTGCTTCATGGGGGTACAGGATACCCATAAGGGTTTGAAGACTATTCCACAATAATCCATCTGCAGGCCTATTGTTTATCATGAGGTGTCTTGAGTGTGCAGATAAAGCAATACCTGCCTAAGTGATGTGGAGCTCATAGAAGAAGGAGGACATTCTCTGTCCTCATCAATTGGACTATTTTCTTGTCAAACTTGAGTGCCTAACCTGAGATTCAAGCGCACCTATTGATTCAAGTTTGGTCCTACAAGAAGAAGCTCCAATAGGTGGACAAGGAGATTGTAGTTGGTTGGAAGATCTTTGACAGTATTGGCCATGGTTGGTTGTTTAGTGGCATCGAGACCTTTGTTTTTGACAGAGGTAGATATAGGGTGTCATTTTATCTTGTCTTTTATCACTTGTTGTTGTTAAATTCTTAACGGTGTCAAGTGTTAGCCCTTTGCAATTTCTCCTTGTTTGTACAGTAGGTCAGGACCCTCTTACTGATGTTTTTAATTAAAAACTAATTACCTTTTATAAGATTAATTTAACCATATATCTAAAATAAAATTAGACAGAAAACATCAAGCACTAATCTTGAACACAGAACAGGAAAACCATATGGGAGGGTATTACAGTGGAATAAAAAAAAATTCACGATTACCAGAACCCCAATTAAATTAAAATAAAATTTAAGTTTATAAAGAGAATACAATTTGGATACAAAAATGAAAATCTGATATTTTATTTTCAAGCACAAGCTCCGATTAAAGATGCAATTTTTTATGTGGGCAAAGGCAAAATTAGAATAAAGACACAGAGTGGTACAACACAATATAAAATAGATTTTGTATTACTACACACACAAAATGATTTACAAGGTGCCTTGATATAGGTATTGAAAAAAAAATTCTGGAAGCTACTAGCTATAATTTGAGAAATTTCTGGAAACTACTAAACAATTACTATTCCAGAAAATTCTAGCATAAAGGACAAAATTTTGGTAGAAATTACTAGAAACTTCTAACAGTCCCCCCTAATTTCTACCACTTATTATTCGTTACATTAATATTTACAATGCCCAAAAGTTCTCTCAAAAATTCAAATTGTCCTTGTGCTAATGCCTTTGTGAATATATCTGCAAGCTGCTCCTCTGATCTGCAAAGCTAAAGATTGATTTCTTTGTTGTTGACCAACTCTCTAATGAAGTGATATCTAGTATCAATGTGCTTTGTCCTCTTATGAAATACATGATTCTTTGAAAGTGCAATGGTGGACTTGTTGTTGCAGTAGATTGTAGTAGGTTTCCCTTGCTCATTCTTTAGATCCTTCAAGATTCTACGCATCCATACTACTTGACATACTACTGATGTACCTGCTACATACTCTGCTTCCATTGATGAGATAGTCACTATAGGTTATTTCTTGGATGCCCATGCCACAACACCTGTTCCTAGATGAAATGTATATCCAGATGTGCTTCTTCTATCATCAATATTTCCTGCAAAGTCACTATCTGTATATCCAACCAATTGAAAATTATTTGAAGTAGAATACAATATGCCATGATTTATATTTCCTGCAATATACCTCAAAATTCTCTTTCCTACCTACCAATGTGAGTTCTTAGGTGAATCCATGAATCTAGAAATCAAACTCACTCCATACATCAAATTCGGTCGAGTTGTGAGATACATCAAACTACTAACCAATTTTCTAAATAGAGTTGAATCAAAATCTTTCTCATTATCTTCTCTACTTAGTTTTGTGCTCACTACTACAGGTGTAGAAACTGGACTACAATTAATCATTCTGAACCTATTCAAAACATCCTTTGCATACTTAGTTTGACAAATGAAAATACCTTTATCATTTTGTGTAACTTCTATACCAAGAAAATATTTCATCAAACCCAAATCTGTCATATCAAATTCCTTTTTCATTGCAGACTTGAACATATCAATAGAAAGATTACCTGTAAATATCAAATAATCAACATACAAGTAGACAATCAAAATTTGACCTAGTTCATTGACATGGTGTATAATGTAGGCTCACTAGTGCATCTATTGAATCCATTCTCTATCATGTATGAATCTATCCTATTGTACCATGCCCTTGGTGCTTGCTTCAATCCATAAAGTGCCTTCTTCAACTTGTAAACTTTGTCTTCATATCCTTTTATTTCATACAGTATCAAGTCTTGCTATAGGGGCAAATGTTTCATTATAATCAACTCCATATTCTTGCACAAACCACTTAGCAACTAACCTTGCCTTAAATTTTTCTACTTCTCCATTTTCTTTGAACTTAGTCTTATAAACCGATTTCACACCAATACAATCTTTATCTTTAGGCAAATCAACTAATTCCCATGTATCATTCTTCTAAATAGATTCCATTTCATTATTCATTGCATTAATCCAATGTTCTTCCTTAATTACATCTTCAAAGTATATAGGATCTTGAACAAATAAAGAAAAATTTGATTGCAAATCTATTTTACTTCCTTGATCATAGATATCTTTCAAGTTTCTAGTTTTCTTACTTGTAATTCTTGATCTTAACTCTGCAAGTGTAGGATTTGATTCATTACTTACTTGTGGGCTTGAAGATACTCTTTCTTGAAATTCCATTTGTGGATGATCTTCTTGTGTACTTCTCAATGGAGTTCCTCCTTCTTGTTCCTCTTGATCTTCTCTTCCTTGACTATTAATAGGTATTGCTACAAATAAATATTAATGTTTTGTCTACATTTTCATCCCTAGATTCTTCTTCTTTAAAAATAACATCTCTACTCACAATGACTTTCTTAGTTATCAGATTAAACAACTTATATGCCTTAGATTGCTCATCATAACCAATAAAAATGCATCTTTCACTCTTATCATCCAATTTACTTCTAGTTTCTTTAGGTATATGCACATATGCAATACAACCAAATATTCTTAAATGAGAAACGCTATGATGCTTACCACTCCATGCTTGTTGTGGAATCATATCCCTCACAATTTTTGTTAGACTCCTATTCAAGATATAAACTGCATAAGCAACTACTTCAGCCCAATACTCATTTGGAAGATTCTTACCTTTCAACATGCTTCTTTCCATCTCCATTATTGTTTGATTCTTTCTTTCTGCAACTCCATTTTGTTGTGGTGTGTAACTTGTAGTGAACCTCTTCTTTATTCCATGATACCTGCAATAATCCAAAAACTCATTTGACTTGTATTCTCCACATGTATTAGTTCTTAATACCTTGATTGATTGGCCACTTTGATTCTCAACCAATGCTTTGAACTCTTTAAACTTGCCCAATGTTTCAGATTTATATTTGAGAAAATAAACCCATGTCTTTCTACTAAAATCATCAATAAATGTTAGAAAATAATTTCTCCCCCCTAATGATGGTTTTTTCATTGGACCACATATATCTATATGCACAATTTCTAAAGGTGCCCATGCTCTGTATGAAATTCCCTTTGAAAAACTTTCTCTATGATGTTTAGCCAAAATACAACTTTCACATAAATTTGACGGTACTTCAATAGAAGGTAAACCTCTTACCATTTGCTTTTTTTACAACAAACATAATCCTTTGAAATTTAGATGTCCATACATCAAGTGCCATATCCATGCTTGATCTTGACATGTTGCTTTAAAATTTTCTTGAATTTCCTCCATCATCTTACTCTTCATTTGAAGTGGGAACATTCTGTTATTTGTCATATCAACTTTGGCAATCAACCTGTTACTAGGAGGAATATCAAATATAGTGCACACATTCTTTTCAAAAATAGCTTTATAACCTTTTTGATTAAGTTGTCCCACACTAATAAGATTATGCTTCAACCCAGGTACAAAATAAACATCAGGAATAGATCTCTTACCAAGTTTTGTTACCACATTGATTGTACCTTTTCCGCTTACTTCCACTATGTGATCATTTCCCAACTTCACTTTTGATTTGACTGAAGTATCCAAACTTTCAACAAAATCTTTATTTCTTGTCATATGGTTACTACAACCACTATCTAGAAACCAAAAATCACTTGAACTTTCTTGAGCCACATTCCATGTAATAAATAAAGTCTCTGAACTACTTGAACAGTAAAATTTGCATTTTGCTTATCTATATCAGCTTTCTTATTTTGACACTCATTTGCAAAGTGACCAAACTTGTTGCAATAATAACATTGGACATTTGATTTATCATACCTTTGTGATGGGTGATTATTATTTCAACCCCTTGAGTTGAAGCTTTGATTTCTCCTTCCTCCTGGCTCTAGGCTCCTTTCTTCTCTTTGATAATTATTTCTTCCTCTTCCTCTTCCTCTAAAGCTTGGATTTCCTCTTCCTCTGGCTCTGCCAAATGTTATTTGTGTTTTGAATGCACTCTCTAATGAAGTATTGTTCCATTTGTTCAACCTGTCTTCATGATTTTGTAAAGATCCAAACAACTCATCTATAGATAATGTTGACAAATCCTTAGTTTCCTCAATTGTCACCACAATAGAATCAAACTTACTAGGTAAACTTCTTAAGATCTTCTCTACAACCTTCTTATCTGTTAATTCATCACCATTCATTCTTATTTTTCTAACCAAATCAGTAATACGATTTGAAAATTGATCTACAGAATCGGCATCCTTCATTTGCAACAATTCAAATTCTCTCTTGAGGGCTTGTAGTTTAGAAACTTTTACCTTACTTGTACCTTGATATGCCGTCTCAAGGATCTCCCATGCTTCCTTAGCTGTAGTGGATGGCATAATCTTCCCAACAACAGAATCATCCAAACCTTGTCCAATTATCTGTAGAGCCCTTAAATTCTTTTCCCTATTTTCATCAAGCTTCTTCTTTTCATTAGTATTTAAATTAGACTCATCTTGTGGTTCTATGTAGCCTTTTTCAACTATATCTGATAACTTTAATGAACTAAGTATAACTCTCATTCTATAAGACCAATGTTCATAATTCTTGCCAGAAAATAATGGTATTATAGGTTGAAAACTGCCTGATGCCATACTTCAAAAAGTAATTTTCTCCACAAAAAAAATAAAAATTCTAGAAATACTTATAGATAGACAAATATATGCTTCCCACAATCTCAGAGAACCTCTTCAACAACAATCTTGTATTTGTAGTCAATGACAATTCCTCCCCTTTTAATCCTTCTCCAGCAAATATACCAACCTGGCATAGATACCACTATGATGTGGGTAGAGACAAAATTAGAATAAAGACACACTACGACACAATATAAAACAGATTTTGTATAGCTGCACACACAAAATGATTTACAAGGTGCCTTTATATAGGCATTGAAAAAAACTGGAAGCTACTAGCTATAATTTGAGAAATTTTTGGAAACAATTCTAGAAGATGTAAATTTCTGGAAACTACTAAATAATTACTACTCCATAAAATTCCAGCATAAAGAACAAAATTCAGGTAGAAATTACTAGAAACTTCTAACAATTTATTCTTCTACATAAAATTTACATCCTGCAGGTGGGACAAGTGTAGTGCTGGAGTAGCCATGGTTGAATACAGTGAGAATGGAATATATGGGTGGAATGACAAGGCATCTCAATCGCCTCTTCTCCCAATACAAAATCATCTATGCATATTGGGCATCTACCCACATCATCATCAACATGCTCGGCTGAAATAGTTATGAAGGCCAGATCTTCTATAATGCTTTTTAATATTTTTAATTGATTTAGAGAATTGTGATTTAATGCACACATTCTCTCCAGTTGTGCATCAAAAACCTGGACTTCATCAGATGGAATTCCTTTAGGAAAATGATTAATACAATCTCTCTAGAGATCAATTGCAATTTGGCTATTTATTTCTTGTAGTTGAAGCCTAAATATCTCCCTTTCTGAAACAAACATCCAACATGATAGCTTTAATTTTATGTGATGTGATGTTTTCAATTGAAAACGTCTGAAATCATCAAGATTAGAAGACATCTGGAGATCATTTTTCATATTGTTAAGGTCTGTAATCATCATTCGTACCTCATCCGATGAATCTCCGTGACCCATGCAATTATGTGGTTGCCTAAAATGATCTGCTCGCTCTCGGTAAGAATGGCGAAGCAGCTCAATATGTGTTAAGAAAGCCATATCTTTCTCCTCTCTTCTTCTAATCTCTTCCATTATTATTTCACTTCTACTTCGTTCCACATTAGAGATAGCTGAAAGTTGATAGCGTATGTTCTTCATCTTCTGGATTGCCAGCACCTCATATACCTAAAATTTGACAGACATTATAAATTGATCCTTTGCTGATCATAAATTATTCCTAAACTTGTCAGATTAAAAAAATAATTAAAGTAGACATAATGGGTTTCTGATTTTGATCATAATTGTAAATTTATGGTTTGGGTCTGTTAACTTCAATGAATTATTCCATGCAATTTTTCAAAAAAGGATTCTAAATAAAAGATGGGTGAAAATTTATTCAATCAGAAAGAAGTACAAATTACAGCCATCAAATACCCTTATCCAAATCCACTAGGTGATCTAACTGTAAGACAAGCTCTGAGGTATGTGATCAGAAGCCCATTTGGCCAAACACCATTTCACTCCCTAGGGATATGAGTGAAAGCAACAGAATGGAAAGAAGTACACAAATCAAGAACCTAGTTTAAAACCAAAGATAACTGCCAACTAACATCCTCAGAATGTTACGAGTCAACAGATGCACTACCACCTGCTTATCTCAATTGAAGAGCACAAACACACTCCACGACATACAAAAATAACAGTAACCTCCATCAGACTGTTAGTATGATGACCTTTGGTTTACATTTACATTGTTTAAATTCTTTTTATTTCTTAATTTCTTATTTTGATCATAATTGTAAAGTTACAGGCTGGATCTCTAACTCCAATGAATTCCATACAATGTCTCAAAGAAAAGTTTGGATTCGAAGATATGTTTTTTCCTTTTTCTTTTATTTCTTCAGAGTTTTTAAAAGGTAGGTTTGTAAATTTAATAATAACCATTCTTATTTAATATAGTTGTTTTCATATTCAAACTTAATATAATTCATTTTCAAAACAGAATTGCATACCAGAGAAGCTACAAGGAAACAAATTACGTATTCATCTTCGGTGAGGGTTGTTAGTGATGTGGCTGAATACGTTGCGATTACAAAGGCAGAGAAGATGCCCACTGCAACACCAGAAGTTGCTGAACAAATGGAAGTCAAGCAATTTATTAGTGAAATTTCTCTACAGCAAAAGAGTATGTATTTGTTTTGGACTTCGACCCCTTACCATGGATGATTTCGTTGTTGATTCCTTCGATATACATGTTGTCTATGTTTCAGCTATTTCACTGGAAATGTTATGAAATAGTAAATTCTTTCTCAAATGGAAGATATGCGAGCAAATACCGATGTGCTTGCCTAGAAAAATCAGAATACATCCTCGTTTATCTACGAGAAACATAAATATTACGTTGACAACAAAAATATTATATTTAATTGAAAACAAATTAATAAATATAAAGAAGTAACTCAATTTCAAATGTAAGAGAAATGAGAGATCATTCCAATGCTTATATTGAGAGCCATTTTGTTTTATCAATAAGTGTAGTACAAATGATAAACAAACATGAAATTTAATATATTCATCAAATTCAAAAAATTTATTGACAATCTAAGCTTCAGCTCTCTCAAAGCAGCCATTACAATTTGCTGCTTTGTTAGGTTCTATTATAGCTAGTCTATGGAGGTAGACTCTGTTAAGAGATTACATTCAGAGTACAAACTTGACATTAGATCAAAAATTGAGTACATTCAAAGGAGAGAAGATAAACATAAAATAATGTTTTCCATATAACCCACAAAATGTGTGAAACTTGTAGATGGTACAATGGTCAAGTTAGACGAGATCCAAATTAATCGAAGCAAGATTTGTTGATACATTTATATATTTTCTTATACAAATGGAGGATACAAAACTAACAAGTAGTTGGGATTACATTCTATAACACTTCCCTTTAATTATAATTATCAATTCTAATTTCTTTCTTGATTGTTTTCATTGATGCTTCTACATATAAAATCTTCAAATTCTAGAGATTAAACCTAAATTGACTCACTATTGTATTGGGATGCTCTAACCACTAGATTTTTGGCTTAGCAATCTATTGAAGGTTCAAAGGCGAAACACATGTATTTTATGATATTGCTATTAGAATTCAACTGGGATTCTTTTTAGTCAAACTCATTCACCCATAATTCATGAAACAAAAAACTACTCATGAAATATGGATCAATGAGTTTGACTCAAAGAACAGTTTGGATCAATGACTGATCCCTTCAATAATTGAGCACCTTGCTCAACACAACAATCGAGCAACACACGAACACCCCAACATGCAGGATTGCAATCTTTCCAAGGATGTTCATGCATCAAGCACCCCAGGTGCGAAAAGATGTTCCTAAAAGATGAAAGAACATCTTACGGGATTCAACACATAAACCCCAAATTGGTTCTTCACATACATATCCTCTAAGTCTTCAACGCTCTTACCCGGGATCTACTTCTTCTTTCTATTCCTTCTCAAGTCTTTCCTCAAAAATCCATAGGTTTTTATTCCACACTGATCTCCAACCTTTTTAGAATCCTTCAAATCACCTCAGCTCCCAAAGCTCAGGTTCCACCTACTGAGTTTTTTATCAAGCAAAGACATCAGGAAATAATTCATGCCACCCTTCTCAACAGTAAACACATTCTTGATAGAGTCATGCACAACCCTACAATCATACTACCAAGGTCTATCGGGCAATATGTGACAACTACTCATGTCCATAATATCACACAACACTTGATCCTTATACTGGCCAATCTGAAAATCAACAAGACATTGCTCCCTCACTTCCAAAGAATGAACATCTTGCAACCAACCAATCCTATAAGGACAAGGATTCTCACTCTCTTCAAACCAAGTTTCTAAACCATCTCCTCAACTACAAGGTTATCAGTACTACAACCATCCATGATCACATTACAAATTTTACCTCCTCACTTGCACCGAGTTCTGGACAAATTACTCCTCTAACAAGGTCCCACCTTAGTACTGAGCAATGTTCTTCGAACCAACAAGTTTTTAGACTCTACCTCAGGTTCATTCAGTATGTTCTCATTTACTACTGTAGTTCTTCAATCACCAGTATTTTGGGAACATTCAAATGATTGATGTCCTTCTTCACCACAATAAAAACAAGTACCCTTAAAGGCAACCTTTCTTGTCCTCTTCCTTGGCTCAATAGGTTTCGGTTCATCTTCAGTAGTAAGTTTATCCTTCACCGAGTGATCCTGTTTCTCCTTTCCTTGAGAATTACCATGTTGTCTCCTCTTCAACTTATCTTCTTCCTTTAGAGCATACTGATAAGCATCCTCAACCAAATCAATCTTCAACATATGAAGCTCATCCTGAATATTGAATCTCAAACCATTTACATACCGAGCTACCTTTTCCTTCCCAGGTTCTCTATGTCTAGACTGAATAGTCAACTTATAGAACTCCTCAATATAGTCTTCAACAATCAATTCTTTTTTCTTCAAGTTCTACAACTTCTTAAACAACTCAAGCTCATAGTTGGCAGGTATGAACTTAGCCTTCAATTTAGCCACCATCAACCTCCACCGATTGAGTTTCATTTCACCTCCATCTTCTCTTTCTCTATGCAATTCTTTCCACCAAAGAGAAACATGTCCTTTCAAATTAGTCTGCGCCAGCCTCACTCTAAGAGGATCTTCAATTTATTCAAGCTCAAAGAAGTCTTCTAACTCACCAATATAATCAATCAAGTACTTAGGTCTCAAAGTACCAAAGAAGTTAGAAACTTCCATTCAATAACTAGTACTTAACCGCGCTCCAAATCTCTATAACCGACCAATTATGTCTTCACCAGATCTATCCCTCCAATCATTTCTTCAATCTCCCTTAGTTCCAATAGCTTCAAAGTCTTCAACAACTTCCTCATATCCTTTATCAATACCAAGATTCATCGACATACCAACAATAGCCCTCATAATCTCAGTGATCATATCATTCTTCATCAATTCTATCTCAGATCTAAAATCTTCTTTAACCTTCTTTGTAATTGTAGAATCCAAAGTATCATGGAGATCAGAAATCACCCCAAGGTCCAATCTTCTCAAAGGCATCTTCCAAGATCTTCAAAAACTCAAGGTAAGAAATCACCAACCCAAGGTCATGGTGCAAACTGCCTAAACTTTGGCTATCTATCCACACACTCAAGAACTTCAAGCTCTGATACCACCTAACGCAGTGCAAGACCAAGAGAATCCGCAAAGGAGATGTCTAAGCCCACACCTAAACAACCACATAAAGGAATCCAATCTCAAAATGAGATGTGCAACAATCTAAATTCTTTATTCATAAAATAACTGATTACATGCAATGTGTCAAGCTATAAGGCCTTCCTAATTATGGCCAATTACAAAGAAAATAATAGTTCTGCAAGATCCCTCAAGATCCAATCCCAAGCTCTAACTCTAGCAAGCCAGATCTCTAACAATAGGCTACAACAATCTGGTAGAAACATCCAGTAAGATCTAAACTTGTTCTTGCAAACCACCAAGCAATATTTTGGTTCTTAAGCCTCAGCCACTAGCTCTATACAAGATTCACAACTACAGGTCACTCCTATGAAAATCCCAGGTGATCATCCTCAAAAATGATACCATTAACTCTACTCTAGACCCTTTGCTTATATCCAACTAAGCCACAAGTCAGTTGGAAGAAAGAAATAACTCCTAAACCAAGTCGGCTCCTAAAACAAATAAATATTAAATGCAATACAAATCAGCTCTCAAATAGCCTTACAAAAAAATTAATTCTCCATGTTGGCCACCAGATCTAACTAGGAGAATGTAACACATGCTACACACATTAAATACAACAAGTTGGCCAACCAAATCTCCAAGAACTCCAGTCGGCAAGCCACAATGCCGAGTGTCAGGAAAATTGCCAAGTAAACCAGACATAGCCAAGCACATGATGAACGAACAGCACAAGCTAAGTTGAGCTCCAGTTCTGTTGAGCACCAGAAGTCCTGTCGAGTTCCTCCAATGATCAAGCTCCTCGGCCAACACAACAATTGAGCAACACAGAACACCCTAACATGCAGGATTGCCATCTTCCCAAGGATGCTCCTCCATCATTAGAGGAGATCAAAACAAATCGAAGCAAGATTTTTTGATATGTTTTTATTTAATACTAATATTTTCTTGTGCATAAAAAGAATAAGAACTAAGTGGTAGTTGGGACTACAAACTCTAACCATTAAAAATATTATTTTAATTTTATGGTGCCGTAAAAATATTAATCAAATAACTGTAGTGTAAATAATTGCAAGAATTTTTTTGAGAAGTGATTTAGTAAATTTTATAAATAATATAATTAGTTAATATGTTAATTTTTTCACAAAAATAATACACATGACTTATAGTATTTTAAACCCTTGTCAATTTCAAATAATTTTTACCACTTTCATCTAGTAATTATTTTCTTTGATTTATATCATATTTAATTTATTTTCACCTTTTAAAATATTCATGCCAAATTGAAGTCATTTTTTAAAATAATTTTTATTTAAATTTAATTAGTAGAAATGATTCAATGGAGCTCCATCAACATATACATATAAATTTTCTAATAAATTTTGAACTCTAAAATAAATAAAAAATTTAAATAAGTGATAGAGTTGTTTTCATCGTGTACTTGCTTCCACTACTACTGCTTTTGCTCGGCCTTTGGCCTCTACTCTTGTTAATCAGGGAAAGTTCCCTCACCTAGCGCTGGCTATTTCACCCAGGCAGGAGGAAGGAGAAGTTGAGAAAGATCCTGAAGATGGCTGGGCCATTCCTGATCAGGCTCCTTTGCCCAATGTTTGGGGCAATCCGGATGACAAAGATCCTCCTCCCTCTTCTGGTACTACTCTCGCAGCTTGAGGGTTTCTGGTTTTATAGTTTTTTTCTATGAATAGTTGTTGTTTCTGGCCTTAGTGCCGTGTGAACTTGCGGGGTGATTCGTTCCCCTGATCCCTTTTTTTGTGAATATTGTACTTTAATATTTCTAATTAATAGTGAAGGCCTCTATTCATCAAAATGTTCCCACCTAGAAAATCGTTGCCCACCATTAACGTGGGAAAGTTGAATGAAATGTTGTAAAGCCATAATCAACGACTAGTCTAGTAAACAGACTTCATTGATCATCGATGTTTTTAAGGAAACATCATCTATATGACACATTCTCCAAAACCTCTTAATTTAAATGATCCATATTATCGTTGCCATGACTCTATGTAGTTAGTTTAATATGAATATTTTATATCAAAATCTTACATATTAGGCAATTCCTACAAAATACCAAGAACTTATGCAAAACCTTTGACCACAATTTATGATTTCTAACTATTTATAGATACATCTAGAACATATTTTTGGGTCATTTAAAAAATAGGACCAATACTTCCATGGGTTGTCCCTAATCACATAGTCATATTCTTCCTTCATTGCTAAATTCTACGAAGAGTTACCTAATACTTTATATGAAAGTACTATGGATTTCAATTTGTGTTAATATAAGAATGATGGGAATCTATATGTTGTATCTTAGTTCTTTGGAGATCTTAAGAATCTCCAATAAAAATGTATATGCATTAGAGGGTTTCTCAAGCCCATCTAGTTATAAAACAAGAATGAGACATAGGAGTAGAGTTCTTAGTCTCTAAATGTGATTTTGGCGAATGGGAAGGTGAAGCCTCATAATAAGTTCATTTTTAAAACTTATTTTTAAATCCTTCTTTCTCTCTAGCTTGTGAAGAAAATGTTGAGTTATAAACAAATTCTGATCATATATCTTTCTATCACATGCAACAACAATGGTTGGAGTCAACTTTTATAGACATACCCAATGCTACGTAAGGCCTCAAACCTTAGAAACAAGACATTTCATTATTTGGAAAGGGGACTATACACTATATACAATTGCTCAATGTTTCTGAACATCAAGTTATATTAATTCCCACATAAAGCCCATTGTGACCTAGGTAGACATACTATATAAATTCCAAATCATGACACAATCAAATCTAAGTTTATATGTGAGTGGATATCTAGCTTTAAGAGAATACAATTTTATTAACAACAATCTATTAGAGAAAATATATTGAAACAATTTTCAACTACATCTTTATAAGAGAGGTTCAACACAAGACCTTATTTATGAAAAATATAAGATATAATGAATAGATAAAAAAATTTCTGATAATTCTATTTTTCTCATTCTATAAAATGAAATATACATATATACATACATGCATACATATATATGTAGATATATAGATGTGTGTATGTATATATATGAGTCAATCAATGATATTGTTAAATATACTTTATTTCATTCTATAAGAACAAAAATTAAAAATACATTCAATAGAATATATTTTCACTCTCTAAATTTCAAAAAATCAATCTTTTGTTAGTTCAATATGTTAAAAAACTTACCACCTCATTAGCTCTGAAAAATTACCACTAAAAATTTAAGAAAGAAAATAATGAATCAATCTTTTGTTAATTCAAAATGTAAAAAAAATTTACCACCTCATTAGCCCTAAAAATTTACCACTAAAAATTTAAGAAAGAAAAAAAATAATGAAACTTTGAGCATCATTGAGAATAAATAAGAACCCTAAGTTTTTTCTTTTAATGCATGAAACTTATAACCATATTTTAAATCCTTGTTTTTTGTGGCTTGGGAAGGAAATTTTAAGTTATAAGCAACGTTTACTCATAACATTTCTTTTAGCCCACGCAATAACGCATGATTGGGTGTAATCCTTTATAGACATAATCTATGGTGCAAGAGCTCTCAACCTTTAGAATTGAGACACGATTTTGTTTGGAAAAGAGCTAATACATTATGCAATTGTTCAAAGTTGTTTGGATTATGAACTTATATTCAAAGTCTATAGTGAGCTAGAGATAATTAAAAAGCGTGAGTATCAAATCTAAGTGCATACTGTGAGTGGTTGTCTAGTTTTAAGAAATTAAAGAATATATAATAATTTACGAAACAATTTTCAACTTTATATTTGTAAAAAGGGTTCAATAAAATATGTTCTTTATTTAATATATAGAATATAAAAAATAATAATTTAAATAATTTTTTTTTAAATTCTATATATACGTACATACATACAAAAATGTATATATATGTGTATGTAGAGTACTAAAGTCAATTAATAGTATTGTTAAATCTATTTTATTATAATATATTTAAGAATTGAAATAAAAAAAATCTAATAACTTACGAACCTTCTCATAACTATTGAAAATGTCTGTTTTGAGCATAGTTGAAAATAAGTGAAAATTTACAAGTAACACAACCACCAATTCACTTAAACTGAATTTTAAGGTTATAAAGGGAATACAATCAGAATATAAAAATAATTAGATGATATTTTAAGATTGGTCATAACTTTTATAAGGCTCTTTCTGCAATCTGTTTTGTATATATATATTTTCTGATTATGGATTACTACGTGTGATTCAAAATATAGATCGAAACAAGAAAAAGCAATTTACATTATGATATTTTTTTTTCTAGCACGAGCTCCCAATTTAGATGCACTTTATTCTTATATCTAAATTTTGGACCAATTTTACATCCTGCAGGTGGGAAAAGTACAGTGCCGGAGAAGCCGTGGTTGAATACAGTTAGTGTGGAATATATGGCAAGGCATCTCAAACGCCTCTTCTCCCAATACAAAATCATCAGTGCATATTGTGCATCTACCCACATCATCATCAACATGCTGGGCTGAAATAGTTATGAAGGGCAGATCTTCTATAATGCTTTCCAATATCTCTAATTGATTTATAAAATTATTATTTAATGTAATCGTTGTCTCAAGTTCTGCACCATACATCCGGACTTCACCAGATGGAACTCCATTAGGAAAATGCTCTGCTTGGTGTTGGAGAAAAAGTCGACGAATTTCCCAGAGCTCAGTTACAATTTTTCTATTTAATACTTGCAGTTCAAGCCTAAATATCTCCCTTTTTGAAGCTGCAGACATCCAATGTACTAGTTTTTTCTTCATGTTATGTAATGTTTGCAATTGATAACGTCTGATTTCATCAAGTTTAGAAGACATCTGGACTTCATTTTGCATATTGTTAAGATCTGTAATCATCATCCCTACTTCATCCCATGAATCTGCGTAGCCCATATTATGTGATTGCCCAAAATGATCTGTTCGCTCTCGGTAAGAAAGCAGATGAAGCTCAATACTTGTCAAGAAATACATATCTACTCCTCTTCTTCTCAGCTCTTCCTTTGTTATTCTTATTTTCATTTCACTTCTTATTATGCTTTCTCTTGTGCTTCGTTCCACATTAGATATAGCTGAAATTTGGTATCGTATATTCTTCATCGATCAGATTCCCAGCCCCAGATATACCTGAAATTTGACACACATTATCTATTGACTTGTGTTAGATGATCATCTGCTAATCATAAATATGATGTGTTCTACTATACATTTTTATTCGAAGTATTAAAATCTTTTGAATTTAATAAACACTGACTAGAAACAACTATTGGAAAACATTGTTGCTGCTGCTATTACAAACAACTATTGGAAAACATTGCTGCTGCTGCAAATTAGAAGGGACCTGCTGCATCAAATGAGCTATGTTTGGCTAGGAAACAAGCAGCTGAGAATATAAGGGAAAGGATGTTGCACATTTGGCTGCAATGATTGGGAATTTTGCCTAAACAGTTGCAGAGATTGTATGGATGGAAGGTTCGTTTGGATGTTTCATGGGCTGAGTTGCATGGGCTGAGTCTCATTAAGAAATCCTTAACTAAGTTGCTGCCGAATCTCCTTGTTTTGGCTTATTTTGAGATGATGCGGTCTTTTTTGGTTATTCTTGTTGATATGTAATCTGTTCTCTCGTTAACTTTTTTTTTTTTGGTTCATAGAGCAGTTATGTATTTTCTACTGATGTTTGGTGGCCTTTTTAGCTTAATTTTGTGGTTATTCCTCTATTATTAATAAAAAAAGAAGAGAAATTTATAAAAAAAATTCTCTGTTATATCTTTTTTTATTCCTGCTATTTTGTTTCTCTATTTTCGTATCAGAACTGGTCTGGGCCAAACTCCCTCATAAGAAAGCCTAGGATTATTAGTTGAATTTGTGGCTGTGACTGTTGCTGTACTCGTAGTTGAGGACTTAGTTGTGTCTGGCATCTGCTGCTGCTATTAAAAATAATTATTGGAAAACATGGTTGTTGCTGCAAATTAGAAGGGACCTGCTGCATCACATGAGCAATGTTTGGCTACACCTAAGGCTACGAAACAAGCAGCTGAGAATATAAGGACAATGATTGTTGTGATGATGGTAACTAACCAAGAAAAAGATGTTGCATATTTGGCTACAATGATTGAGAATTTTGTCCAAACAGTTGTAGAGATTGTTGAGGTTGTTGCACTTGAGATTAAGATTGTGGGAATTCTGCAAAACATTGTTGTGGGGTCTGTGCCTAGAAAACTTACAAAATATTATGTACATTCCCTATTTGTTGAACATGGAAATGTGCTTTAAGTTAACTTGAAGGATAAGTGGATTGACCAACAAGGAAGTTATTTTATAACTATGCAACTGTTGAGGAGGTAGACATAGCCATACAAGCTTTACATAAATAAAGTGGCCTTATTAAAGGAAATTGATGAGGTTTTTGCACTATATGTGCATGTTGATGATGTCTATATTATGAAACATGAAAAAAAGGGAAGAAGAGTATGTGCTTTAATTAAATATTCTTTCATGTAAATGACTATGGTGGCCATGAATGGATTGAGTGGGGCAATTTACCATGAAGGGTTGTGATCAACCTTTGACTTTTTGTTTGAGGAATTCGCTTCATGGCACAATGGCCATGTCATATGTAATAGATTGTATGTTGGGAAAATGGTAGAGTGATGGAAATTTTTGTTAAAACATTTAGAATATTTTATCTAATTGAATTATTGTAGGTATGTATGATTGGTTGTATTGAACATTTAGAGTTCTTTGGTCCAAATGTATAAGGAATTTTATTTTTCAACTATTTTGTAAGTTTTTGATATAAGTCTACATAGATTAATATGATAGTGCATGTAATCATGTAGTGTTCATTTATTTATCCATAGAGAGGATGTGATGTCAAGTTATGGAATTAACCACATGGATAAGTATGAGGGTGGCAAATAGACTTGCATATAAGCTTGACGGTGAACTAGAGAAGTTAAATATTTGATTAAGGGGAAAATTGAGATGCGGTAATCTCAAAATGTGACAAACCAAGGTAATGTTTACAAGTAAATTTCAACATATTCATGAACCATGTGGGCATAAAGAATTCGTACAACAACTAGTGAGTACAACTTTTTGTGACTCATGTATCTTGGTAATACTTTTTATATGGACTAAATAATCAATTTTATAACAAGTACAAAAGGAGAAGCATAAAAGTTCATGAATAAATCATAGAGTGATGAAAGTTTTAAAAAATGTCTACATTACTGATTGACAAAGGTAGAGGAATTGAGAAACAAAGCATTCCCACAAAACAAAACAATGGGCTTCTATTATATATTTGCATATATGATTTAAAATATACATAAATATTTCATTTCATTACCAGAGAGTGATGTTCTGTAGCTTCATACAAAAGATACAAAAATAAAAAGAGTTGTCACAAAATACATCAAATGTGCCCACGAAAGAAGGAAACCTAAAACATTAAATACAAAGTAAATGATGATTGAACAACGAGAAAAATAAGATCTACGACAAAGGATTTGAAATTAAAACTAAATCAAAATGTATCTAAAGCAATGTCCAAAGGGGATGGATTGAGTTGGAGGAAGTGACATGGCACATGAGAGAGAGAGAGAGCTGGAGAAAAATACGAAGGCAAAGAGTAGTTGGGATTATTCCAGCACTCCCCCTTAATCACAACTACTGACATCTATAATGCCTAAATGATCTCTTTGAAAGACAACTTTCTTTTCCTAATGCCTTGGTAAAGATATCTGCACATTAATCTTCAGACCTACTAAATTCCAAAAATATTTCTCCATTGTTGATTAGTTCTCTAATAAAATGATATCTTATATCTATATGTTTTCTCCTCTTGTGAAAAACTGGATTCTTGGACAATGCTATGGCTGAGTTGTTGTCACAATAGATCTTTGTTGCATCTTCTTCTTCATGTTTTAACTCTTTCAACACTCTTAGATCATCCTTACAGCTTGACATGATGCCTCTGTTACTGCTACATACTCTACTTCAGCAAATGAGAGTGTGACAATTGGTTGTTTCTTTGAAGCCCGTCATACTACACTGGTGCCAAAATGAGAAACATAACTGGATGTACTCCTTCTATCATCAACATTCCCAGCACAATCACTATCTGTATATCCTATGAGCTTGAAATATTTTTAAATTGAATATTGAATTCCATAATTCCTCGTTCCACTCGCATACCTTAAAATTATATTCCCTACTTTCCAGTGTGATTCATTTGGAGTCTCCATGAACCTTGAAATCAAACTTACACAAAATATTACGTCTAGCCTTTTGAATGTTAAATATGTAAAGCTTCCAATAAGTCTTTTATATAAAGTTGGATCAATTTTGGCTCCATCATCATCCTCGCTTAATTTCAAACTTGTGACAATTGGTCTTGGTGCTGATTTGTAATTCATCATATTAAACCTTTTCAAAATATCACTTTCACACTTTGCTTGAGAAATGAATATTCCATTTTCATTTTGACTGACCTCAATGCCTAATAAGTATTTCATGAGTCCCAAATCAGACATTTCAAATTCTTTTTTCATACCTTCTCTCCTTTAAATAAATCAATTGATAAGTCACCCATGAATATCAAATCATCAACACATAAACATACAATTAGAATTTGACATTTTTCATCCATCTTTATGTACAATGTAGGCTCACTTTTGCACCTATCAAAGCCATTTTATAAAATATATGAATCAATTTTGTTGTACCAAGCTCTCGGGGCTTGCTTGAGACCATACAATGCCTTTTTCAGTTTGTAGACTTTGTCTTCTTTACCCAAAATCTCATATCTGGGTGGTTGTTCCATATATACTTCTTCCTCAAGGTAACTATTCAAGAATGCTATTTTTACATCCATTTGATAAATAGGCAATTTGTTTTGAGCTGATATGGCAAGTGTCATTTTTATGGTGTCTAAACGGGCCACAGGAGCAAATGTCTCATTGTAATCAACTCCATGTTGTTGTGAATAACCTTTAGCAACTAGCCTTGCCTTATGTTTTTGCACATCATCATTTGCATTCAACTTAGTTTTATAAACCCACTTTACTCCTATGACATATTTTCCTTTTGGAAGGCTCACTAACTCCCATGTTTGATTCTTTTCAATTGCATCATTTTTTCCATCCATTGCATATACCCATTGTTCATCTTTAATTGCATCTTCAAAATGAATTGGGTCATGTATTTGTGAATATAAAGCATAAAGAGAAATTGAATTAGCATTATTGTCACCTTCATTTTGCTTATAAATGTCTCTAATACTTTTGATTTTTTGTCTCCTCAAGCTTGCCAATGTAGGATTTGACATGTCACTTGATGTAGAATCGGTCAAATGTGGACTCGATGGTCCAACACCTTGATGGCCACTTGTAGATGGTGTTTTTTGTCCACTTGTCAAAGTGCTTGATTGTATACGTGAGGCTGACCTTACACTTGATGATGGTGTCACTTGTGGAACACTTTGTTGAGCTTGAATAGGTGTGGAAGGAGTCACATTTGATGGAGTATTTTCTGGTATAAAAATTTCATTTTCCTCTTGTGGTATGCTTTCTGTTATGTTGCCTATTTTATCTACACTTCCATCCCATGCTTCTTCTTCTATGAACTACACATCTCCGTTGATTATAACCTTCTTTGTTATTGGATTATAAAACTTGTAAGCCTTTGATTCATCACTATATCTAATAAATATGCATTTTTCTCCTTTTTTGTCTAATTTTTTTCTTAACTCATCCGGCACATGTGCATATGCCACACATTCAAAAAATCTCATATGAGAAACACTATGTTTTCTTCCAGAATCACATTCTTGACACTTTTTGTTGGACATCTATTTGTTATATAAGTTGCATATGAAACAGCTTCAGCCCAATATTCATTTGACAAATACTTTTCTTTTAACATGCTTCTAGCCATTTCCATGATTGTTCTATTTTTTCTTTCAGCTACCCCATTTTGTTGAGGTGTGTATCTAATTATGAATTGCTTGTGAATTCCATGATCTTTGCAAAATCTTATAAAATCATTTGAGATGTATTCAACACTTGTATCTGTTCTCAATGGTTTGATGTATTGACCACTTTGCATTTCAACAAGAGCTTTAAATTGACAAAAATATTCAAACACTTCACTTTTATGCTTTAGAAAGTAAACCCATGTTTTCCTTGAGTAATCATCAATGAATGTCAAAAAATAAAATCTTCCACCAATTGAAGGTATTTGCATTGGTCCACACAAATCTGAATGAACAATTTCTAAATGTGTTTTTTCCCTCATTGACTTACCTGCTGGAAATGATTCTCTATGTTGCTTTCCCAAGATGCACCCTTCACATACTCTTTCTAGATTTTCTATTGAAGGAAATCCTTTCACCATGTTTTTCCTATGAAGCAAATTTAGACCTCCAAAGTTTTAATGCCCAAATCTTAGATGCCAAAGCCAATTTTCATCTTTTAGTTCTGCTTGAAATATTGTTTGAGTGACAGTTGCAAGTTCTCTTTTACCCTCTTGTGGGTTCATTGTGGGGTATGCTTGAGAAAAATCCACATTCAAATCTAGCTTCAACTTTAGGGGACACATTCTATTATTTGTCATTTGAACCTTGGCAATGGGCTGATTGCTTGAAAATTTGTCTAAAATTGTGCACTCTCCATTTTTGAAAGATACTTTAAACCCCTTTTGAACAATCTAGCCAATACTCATCAAATTATGCTTTAAACTGGGAACAAAATAAACATTAGAAATATACTTCTTCTCCCCCTTCTTAGTTAGAATGTTGATGTCCCATTTTCCTTTGTCTGCCACCTTATCATCATTCCCTAAATTGACATCAGATTTTATATTTTCATCCAAGCTTGAAAACATTTCTAAATTCATTGTCATGTGGTTGCTACAGCTTGAGTCTAAAAACCATACATATTTTTCATTTTCTTGTGCTACATTGCATGCAAAAAACATTGTGCTTTGATCTGATTTTTGGTTTTGATTTTCTTTTGTGAAATTTATATTTTTTTTGTTAAAATCATATTGCTTCTTCCTAATTCATTTGAAGAATGCCCATACTTTTTGCAATAGTGACGTTGGACTTGAGACTTGTCATACCTTTGGCCTTGAGGCTGATTTTGAGTTTCATTGTGACTTGGGTATTGGTTGCTACCTCTTCCACTTGAGCTTGATGGGCTGCTTCTTCCACCTCTATATGAATTTCTTCCTCTACTTCTAAAATTTGTTCTTCATCCACCTCTTCCAGGGATGATTGAAGCTTGTGTCTTTAATGCATGCTCCAATGATGAACTTTTTGACCTACTAAGCCTATGCTCATGAGAAATTAGAGATGCATTAAGCTCATCAACTAAAAATCATGAGAGATTCTTTGTCTCCTCTATGACCACAACTATGGATTCAAATCTTGTGGGTAAACTCCACAAAATATTTTCAAAAAATATTCTATCTTATAGTGTCTCACCATGAGATCTAATTTGATTGACTAACCCATCACTTATGTGAAGAAAGAGTCTATTGAATCTGATTCCTTCATGAAAATTGTTTCAAAATCCCTTCTTAGCATTTGTAGCTTTGATGTTTTCACCTTTTCCATTCCTTGGTATGTTGTTTGGAGGATATCCCAAGCTTGCTTGGACTTAGTTGCTGCTACAATCCTTGGAAAAATACTCTCATGCACTGCTTGAAAAATGTAGAATAGAGCTTTTGAATCCTTCTTCCTATTATCTCTCAATAAATCCTTCTCTGCTTGAGTTAGAGAATTGTATGCTATTGCATCAACTAGTTCTGGGTAACCATTCTCCACTAGATCCCAAATATCTTGAGAACAAAAGAGTGCTTTCATTTTTATGGACCAATAATCATAATTTTTCCCATTGAACTATGGGATTTGAGGATTTGTTAAACTTGTGTTTGCCATTGTCACACTTGTTTGAATACCTTTGCTAGAACTTTTAGCTTCTGCTAAATCTTTCCTTCAACAACTCTTATTTTAGAAACCTTACGCTTTGATAACACTGATTGACAGAGGTAGAGGAATTGAGAAAGAGAGCATTCCCAGAAAACAAAACATTGGGCTTCTATTATATATTTGCATATATGAAAAACATATAGAAATATTTCATTTCATTATCAGAGAGTTATGTTATGCAACTCCATACAAAAGATACAAAAATAAAAAGAGTTATCACAAAATACATCGAATGTGCCCTAGAAAGAAGGAAAACCTAAAATATTAAATACAAACTAAATGTTGATTGAACAAATAGCAAAATAAGATCTATGGAAAAGGATTTGCAATTAAAACTAAATCAAAATGTATCTAGAGCAATATCCAGTAATTGACATGGCATGTGAGAGAGAGCTAGAGGAAGTGACATGGCATGTGAGAGAGAGCTGAAGAAAAATACGGAGGTAGAAAGTAGTTGGGACTATTCCAGTAATTATGAGTTGTTTTTTTCATCATAATGCTTCATGGTCATCTGAAACCATTTATGTGCTAGGTTCATGGTTAGCCAAAACTACTTGTTGCAAGGCCTTTGGTCTATGAAAACCACTTGTGTTTAAATTTTGTAGTAAGCCACAACATCCCAATGATTATATGTAGCTATTTGACAAAACAGAATTTGTATTAATTCAGTTATTCCTTAAAGAGTGCTAGAATAAGTCAAAATCAAAATGTCAAAGAATATTAGTTTAAAACATTGACTAACTACACAATTGTCCAACTTCTCCACTTAGTTGTTATTCTTCAATAGTTTGGTATTCGTTTGTATAGTAGATATAAATATTTTGATTCAGTCTCTTTTATTTACATTCATCTGTTAACTATTTAGCTAAATGAATTTCTCATATTGACCATAAACAGAAAATTTTACTTGTGCATTTCTATCTTCAATACATTCCTTCAAAATTTACAGACTTCTTAGAAAAATCAGGATTCATAAAATCTTTTTATATTCAAAATATCTTACTTTTAATTTTTTAAATTTATTAATTTTTATAAACTAGCAGTTGCATTTGTTTTTTTGGAATGCAACGATGAGCCGATAGTTTAGCAGCTGAATTTCACATTTTTTTATTTTTTTTTGGGAAACTCACAGTTTGTATCAACATTATGACAGATTAATTCTACTTGATTGATTTTTTCAGCCTATAACGAAGAGAAAATAATTATGATAATATACTTGTCTTCTTTGTTCACCCCATTATAATTAGTTTTTTTACTTTAAAAATTAGTATGAAACATTACAAATTTGAACAACGCAACATATTCCATTATAATTTTCTTTTTTACTTACGAATTTTGCATGAAACAATACAAATTCGAGAAGCAAAACATATTTCTATGCTTCAAATTAAATATCCAACCACTGAATGTCTACCCTGAGAACAAGGCTGCCAAATACCTCTCTTTCTGTCAATAACATCCTATTGGATGCTTTAGCTATCAATACTCAATAGCTCCATTTGTAAATTCAATATAAAAAGGAAACAAAGTGAAAATGCGTATTCTAATTCTACTTTATTGAAAAGAAATCATTGAATTCTGAATCTTACATCAATCTATGCACATAACAGTCTCTTATTTCATACGCTTTATTTCATACACTTTCAACAACTATTATATAGAGCCCTACAATTTAGTCTCCAAAATTTTAGATCCCTATGGAAATTTAAGCAATGTAGTATAGAAGCTAGAGAGGTTTGATAGTACAATCCATATTTAAAATAACTACATATATATAGCGATGCAACATTCACAAAGCGGGAAAAATCTACAAACCCACCATGGCTGTTGCAATACTCAGAAGATCCGCCATAGCTTTCTTTGTATGTGCTAATAGAAACCATTATTTTACATTACCATTCTCAAAATATGTTCTGCTCATTTTACCTGAAATCCATTAAGACAGGCTGGATTTCTACCAGTGACAAGAATGACAACTTTCCCATCTACACAGTTCAAATGATCATGAAATGTATCTAAAATTTTGATGCAATTTTGTGAAGCATTCATATCACTAACAATTAGGCTGACCTAATTTGTAGAATCTCTACATAATGAAACAAATACAATTCCTCGGACTTGATTAGCTACAACTACCAAAGCATCTAAATATGAAAATCTGAAGACAAATGAAAAGAATGCAATCAGTCAACTCTGCTTCTATCATTTATTGATCTTAATATGTTTCACATATTTCAGGCTGTATATTTTAGAAAAATGCTAAAAAATGTCTCGAAATTTCACGTTTCACATAGATGCAAGAAAAACACAAGTTCATACATAATGGTTTCTCAGCCGGGTGGCGTTGAGAGTGTATTTCTAAATAATAGAGAAGCTAATTCGGACATTTTGGAAAACATAAAAAGCATTAATAGTTTTCAACAAAGAGAATACAAATAAAAATAAAATATGTAAACTACTTGTAGATATTAGTTTTATTTTTGGTTTGAAAACTAAAGAGCCATTGGGATAAATATGAGAAATTCATAGATTCAGATTTATGATAAATCTCTTGAAATATATATAAATCTCGGATCCTGAGATTCAAAATTTCAGGATGAACAGCTTGAAAATGCTAGGAAAAAGAGACCTGGCTATCAATGTCGTCTGAGGCCAATAGATCACATGAACCCTAGCATAAAACCTATCATTTCAACTTGCCAAGAAACTCGATATTAAATAAAAATGATATTATATCCGTAAAAATAAACATGAAATTTCATCAAATCACATTCGGGAGAAAACCCTATATCTTCAACTTATCATAAATCTGAATCTATGAAATTGAAGAAAATTTAATCGAAAAAACTCCTAATAAATCTGATCGAATCACATCTTAAAGAAAACAAAATAATGGGTATCAAGAAAGAAAATTAACCAAAATAACTAAATCTATATTAACTGGAAAAGGCTCCTCAAGGCCTAGAAACCAGATATCTGAATTTCCTGCAAAAACGAGCTTATAAGCTGGTAAAAATAGTAATTGATCTGACATCTAATCAATCTGATTGAAGGAGAAAAGAATCAGCTGCCTGCCTTATTCAATCAACATTTAACATCAAAGAATTACAACGATAATAGATTGTAGGAGCAACTGGGGCAGAATATAACTTAACTTTCATTACAAGCCTGCCTACTTGCAAAGATGAATTTTATAGAAATTAAAATAAAATAAACAAACAGAGAAGAGTTAGATGGGCGATGTGTGTGATACTTGAACGATCAATAATGGAGAATTTCAGTTCGTTCCAAATCCTAGATTTTTGAATGTTTTATTAGCGGTTTCTTATTTCTTGGGTAAGATTTGTACATAAAAAGTTAAAATAAAGATCAATTGATGCTTTTTGTCAAAATTGAAATTATTTTTCATTCACATTCTAATGTGGGGATTTTGTTTTTGTACATAAAATATTCTACAGTTTGTTTCGAGGTGGTTTGGTTGAGAGCAATCTAGCGGTGCTGCTGCCAGAGCATTATGACCTGGCGCACGACTACATGCGGTCAGGAGGGGTTTGATTCCAGGGGTTGCCAGAAAGGAGATCACACGGACAGGAGGTCCCACTTTCAGGCCTTTTGTGGGGGCTAAAATCCTACACAAATAGCTTCTATCGGCTTAATTAATTAATAGGGCCTATCGACTTAATTAATTAAAATATTAATATAATTAGTTTTAAAATTAATTAAAAAATTGCATACATGGTACCAGTGAACAAAATATGTAGAAATCTATTTGTAAAGTTTTTTTGGTAAAAATTGAGCTCTACAATTTGGTGCGCAGTATTTTTTTGAATTTTCTTTCATGACAGATGTTTTTGGGGAGGATCCCCTCCCCCCCTGGTGACCTTGGTTTGCCTCCGGCCGGTCTGCTTTTGTCTGACTTCGACAAAGCTACCACAGTAGGTACTTTGGATTCCCTACCCCTCTATGGGCCCAAGGCTAATTGGAAAGGTGTGTTAGTGGGGACCCAAACTGCTGAGTTGGATCCCTCAATATGTGTGACAAGCTACACAGAAGAAGGTACTGAGATCGTGCTCCCCGACTCCATAGTGAGTAAAACTATGGCAAAATTTTACCTAGCCCTAGTTGGACGGTTCTACAACTTCAGACCCTTCATTGATATGGTCAGGAAATGGGTGGGAAACCACTGGAAGCTAAAAGGGAGCATGGTTACCTCTACTATGCTGGGAGGACTCTTCCTCTTTCGATTCATAGTGGCTAATGACCATTCCCTTATCCTTGCGGGTTCGTGGCTTTATGGCAAGCACCTTCTCGCTCTAGCTAAAAGGAAACTAGGGTTTGACCCTTCTGCGCACCTTAACAGGATGGCTCCTGTTTGGGTCCGTCTTCCTAGTCTTCCCCTTGAATTCTGGGATGAACAAGTTTTCAAATGGAGGGGGAACTCTTTTGGTCATTACATCTCTACAAACCTGGTAACCCTCTCAAAATCTCACCTGGTCTTTGCCCGCTTCTATGTTAATGTCCCCATTAACAAGACTCTCCCAAACTTTGCTATTCTCAAATCCAAATTGGGGAAATGGACCCAAGCCATTGTCTATGATAAAGCTACCCTTTTCTTTCAAGATTGTAATGCTAAAGGGCATACTGGGAAGGACTGCATGGCACCTCATCTACTAGAGCTTAATCTAAAGAACATAGGTCCTAATGTCTCATCCCCTCTGACTACTACAGATGCTACTATTCTGGAGGCTATCATCATAGAGGAAACCCCACCCCTAATGGATGTCGACTTGAATAGCTATGGGCTGGAAGAAGGAGAAATACCTATGGTAAGGCTATGGATGAGGATGGGGATTTCTCCCCTAACAATGAATCAGATACTAAACACTTTAACTGCCCTAATCTCGTGGCCAGTACACAAAAACTTATTGAGTCACCCCCCATGGAAGCAGTGGGTACCCTAGTGATGGAGGTGGTTCTAAACACCAGTGACACTAACCCCCTATAGCTAACCTATAGTACTCTACCAGAGTCTAAAGCTGCACCGAAGAATGATGAGGGAGAATAGAAAACCCAACAAAAGAAGACAAGGAAAAAAATTGATGTTGGAATGGACGCAAAACTAGGATGCATGTTTGATAGTGTTAGAAGAAAAAGGATCACAACAAAGGAGATCATTGTGGGAAGGCAAAAGACCCTCTACCTCACATAAAAAAGTAAGAAATGATTATCCTCTCTTGGAACATTCGGGGTCTAAATAACCTCCAGAAACAACGTGTTGTCAAGCAGTATATTAGTGATTATAGAGTTGATATTCTCCTAATTCAGGAAGTTCAAATGTCTTATATAAATTTTGATGCTCTTGTGGGGAGACTCTGGCCTAGGGCCAAGTTCTTTTATTCTGAGGCTCATGGGGCTTCTAGAGGGATTGCTACCCTTTGGAATCCGTCTAAGGTCCGGGGGAATGCTCTCAGCTTCTCCCAATATCACCTTGTTGTTTCCTTCATGTCCCTGGTGGCTCCTTGGCACTGCTTCAACATTTATGCTCCTAACTCTCGCCAAGGGAGAAAAAAGCTTTGGGAGGAGTTAACAACCTCCTTTCTCCCCCTACAGGACTCTAATTTTCTAGTGGCAGGGGACGCCAACTCTCCTCTATACCATTCTGAAAAATGTGGAGGCATTATGGATTACACTGACAACATGGGGGACTTGTCCAGCTTTGTCAGCTTGAATGGCCTCCATGATGTGGATCTTAAGGGAAGCCCCTAACTTGGACTAATAATAGAAAGGGAAACCACCTCATCCAGGTGCGGCTTGACAGGGTCCTCTCCTCTTCCTCCTAGGATTTGGGACTGACCTGCTCCCTGACGGATCTCCCCAGAACCACCTCTGATCACAATCCCCTTCTACTCAAATGGTTGGACGGGAAGCACCCCTATCCTGCTCCCTTCAGGTATGAAATTATTGGGCTCCTCACCCCAATTTTTTGGACAAGATCCTTCAATGGTGGTCTACTTCTATCAGAGGTATGACCATGTTTTGAGTGACCTCTAAACTAGAACTTATAAGAGGCATTGTCAAAGGGTGGAACAAAACTACTTTTGGGGACATCTTTCACAACAAAAAAGCTTTAGCTAAGAAGCTAGAAACTCTCCAAGGGAAGATGGCTGCTGGCAACCAATCGCCTGACCTACACACTGAGGAAGAAAATTTTGGAAAAAGTTGAAAGGAAACTCTAGCTAATGAGGAAGTCTTTTGGAAACAAAGATCTAGGGTGCTATGGCTCAAAGAGGGGGACCACAACACTACCTTTTTCCATCAATCAACTTGCAAATATAAAAGATGTAATTCCATTAGCACTCTAACTAATAATCTGGGTTATGATATTTCTAACTCTACCTTGTTGGAAAATCTAGCTACAGATTATTTTTTCAATGCCTTTACTGAAATCAAAGTTGGGAACTCTGACAACCTCCAAAACTAGCTCACCTCCGATCTCCCTAAGGTTGTCACAGATATTGATAACAAATCCCTCCTCTCCAAGGTCATTGATGAAGAAGCTCGTAAATCAATGTTCTCTATGGGACCTTTCAAATCCCTAGGCCCTGATGGGTTCCCCTCTACCTTTTTCCAAGAATTTTGGGATATTGGTGGTTACGATGTGACTCGTGCATCCCGAGACTTCTTCAGAATCAAGAAAATTCTTAAGCAGCTCAATGACACCTATGTAGTTCTTGTCCCGAAGTGTGTGGAGCCTAAAATAATGGATGACTTCAAACCCATCGGTCTTTGTAATACCCTCAGCAAAATCTTCTCCAAGATCAAGGTCAACGGAATCAAACCTTTTCTCAACAAGATCATTAACCCCAATCAAAAAGGTTTTGCTGGGAAGACAAATCATGGATGCAGCCATTACTACACATGAAATCCTACACTCTATAGACCATAGTAAGGCTGCTAGAATGGCCCTTAAACTTGACATTTCAAAATCTTATGATAAAGTCAACTAGACTTTTATTTAAAAGGTCCTAACTTCTTTCGGTTTCTCTCAAGACTTCATATCCTTTGTCAAGGCTTGTACTGAAACGGTTAGATTTTCTGTGTTGGTCAACGGAAAATTGGACACCAAGTTTTCTCTTGGAAAGGGTCTTCACCAAGGGGATCCCCTCTCCCCCTACCTCTTCATCCTTCTTGCTGAGGTTTTGGGTCGCAGTATGATGTAGATGGCACATTCTAGGGAAATTGAGGGTATGAAACTAGCTACCAGCCTACCCCCAATAGTCCTGCAGTAGTTTGTGGATGGCACCTTCTTCTTTGGCCCTCCTCAGTCAAGGCAGCTAGGATGTGGAAACTAATGTTGGATAGGTATGCTACTGCTTCAGGCCAACATATCAACTATCACAAAAGCAGAATGTTCTTCTTCAACATTGAACCTATTGTTCAATCTAGAATCCTGAAAATCCTAGGCTATTAGGTTTATTCCCTTCCTTGTACTTGCCTTGGGCTCCCCCTAACTGTCAAAGAGGTGAAGCATGGGTTTCAAAACTCCATTTTGGAATGAACCCAATGAAAGCTGACAGGATGGAAAGGTAAGCTCCTTAGTAGTGCTGGTAAGCTCCAACTTCTTGTTGCTTCTCTTCAAGGTATACCTATCTATTTCCTTTCCATTTTCAAAATATTTGGTTTCATGGCTAATAAACTGGAAAAGATACAGTGCACCTTCCTTTTTTTGGGGTTTGAGGAAAAGATAAGACTACCTTTGGTCAGTTGGGACAAGGTTTGCCTCCCTAAACACTTAAGGGGTCTAGGGCTCAGGATAATTCACAACCTCAATAGGGCCCTCATATCTAAGATGGCTTGGACCGTGGTCTCGGGATCTTATGACTGGTGCAAAATTATGGAAGCCAAGTACCTGGATGGAGGACATTTTTGTAAGCTCTTCATGGAACAAGGCCACCCAAGAGGATCCAAAATCTGGACCAACCACTACTACATTTGGGGCCAAATTTCGACAAAAGTTTCTGATGGGTAACTTTTTATTACGAATTTGGTGTTTTTTTTTTGTAATAGGCCCCAATGATGTCAATATTACGATGGGTTTTTAATTGACCATCAGAATTATGACAGATTCAGGGTATAGATAAAAAAAAAAGTGAAACGGCCTCATAATTTTTATTTCGATTGGATAGAGGGAGCGGGAGAAAAGGAGCGAAAGCTGAGTGTGGGAGAAGGTATGTGATTTCTTCATCTTTCGAGCCTCTGGCATCATATTCGCATGCATTTCATTTTATTTGATCATGAATGCTCTCTGAAATGAATGCATTCTATTGGTGTCGTGCCGTAGCCAGTGCTTTATCTCTATTATTTCATGTTATTGGTGCTTGTGCTCAAGGATATTGATTCACTGTATTCAAATGTTTGGATTCACCTTTGTTGATATTACTGGCATATATGTTTAATGATGCCATTGTAAATTATTGTCACTGAAATGACAGCATTCTACTGGTGTCGTGCCCTAGTCCGTGCTTTAACTCCATTATTTGATGTTATTGGCGCTTGTGCTCAAGGATATCCATTTTTTTGAAATGTTGACTATGGTTATCAAATGGACAGCCTGTGAGCTTCTAGCTAGGTGCCATTTGTATTGATAGCTTAGGGCATCAAATGTATTGTATCATTGATAGTTGATACTTTGTTAAAAGGAAATAGGACAAAGAACGATTTTTATTTAGTTTCCCTATTTTGATCCCTAAGTGGCTTACAACCCTAGAGAAGTATATGCAAATTTACAAATAGAGTTGCAGGATACATAACAGCTGATAATTCACAATAAATCCATGCATCCAATTTGAATAGAAATTAATACAAATAACTAGGGTCCTCCAATGGCCCAATCATCCAGACCTTGACTGTCCCCTCAACCAGTGACCCTTCAAAACTAGGTAATCATGCAATCAGTGAATGATCCTTCATTCTCCTAGTGAGCTTCTAGGTAGGTGCCATTTGTATATTTGATAGCTTAGGGCATCAAATGTACATTGTATCATTGATAGTTGAGACTTTGTTAAAAGGAAATAGGACAAAGAATGATTTTGATTTAGTCTCTCTATTTTTATCCCTAAGTGGCTTACAACCCTAGAGAAGTATATGGAGATTTACGGATGCAGTTGCAGGATACATAGTAGCTGATAATTTACAAGAAATCCATGCATCCAATTTGAAAAGCAATTCATACAAATAAATAGGGTCCTCCAATGATGCAATCATTCGGACCTTGACTGTCCCCTCAACCGGTGACCCTTCAAAACTGGGTTATCATGCAATCAGTGAGTGATCCTTCATTCTCCTAGTCTGCCCTGCATCCAAACATATTGGAAATACGCAATACAATGATAACAAGTCTTTCACAATCCCCCTTCCCTCAAGGAACACTATCAACCATCCCTTCCACATAGCATTTCACTATTTTATGAGTGGATTGTGTAGGAACAGTTAACATTAAACAAGGAGCAAACTCCTCAAGACATCTTGGAAACCATTGAATTCAATAATAAATGAAACCTAACACCAACACTATTCCTTCCATAGTTGCAGGATACATAGCAGTTGATAATTCACAAGAAATCCATGCATCAAATTTTTATAAGGATATCCTACTAATCAATAGGAATTTTCTTGAGATGACCAATGATTATGCATTTTGATGGCAGTGTGCTAGTTCAAAAGGATAATATAAATCTGAAATAATTTTTTCTAATTTTCTCAAACTATAAATGTGGTTAAAGGAAAAATATTATGTGGAAAACCCACAAACCAAGCTAGCAAATGATTGTACATCAAATTATTCCTATATTCATTCAAGTATTGCTATGCTTTAGCTACCTGACCTTTGAGCTTCATCAAGAGGAATGTGTAGCTTTAAGATAGAGTTACTTCTTGGGCCTTACAATAGGGTGGAATATGATCAAGATTTGTTTAGGCTGTATCTTTGTTAGTCCCATTGTTAGGTTCTTATAGTTCATGGTTTGAATCTATTATGGTTGTGTAAGGGATTTGTAGATGCTTTTTCTAACATAATTATTGGACACCATGATTGGAACAACTGGTTGTTGGCTATTGTACACATGAATCATATCTGTCAATGGTTCTTTGTGTTCAAGAATTTGTTGATCAATCTTTGAGATTTATTGTCCCAGCTTTAAAAGAGTGATAAAAGATATAGTGAGTGCTATCTTTTCCAAGTGTTTTGTGGGTGCCATTATCTTCTAGGAGTAATTGCTGGAACCAAACTATGTTATTTGCCTCTAGTAAATATTGTAGACACAACCATCTTCTTGGTGAAGGGTTTCATCCACCCCCATGAGGCACTATTGCATGGTTTCCATTCCCTTGTAGTATACTGAACCTAATTTAATACAAGTGTGCACTATTTTGGGTTCCATAATTTATGGCCCCTACACTTTGGTTGTTAGCCTAATTAAGACAGGCCTACCTTCGCATATAATAAGAGGCCAACATGAAATAAAAATCCAGAGGTTAGGGGGTTTTTCCCTGTCCATAATTTATTATTTAAGTGCTAAGTGATGATGGGTATATCGTGTAATTCATACCTAGTGTGTCTCTTTCTTTCTCTCCACATTTCACATTAGGAGTATATGTTATAAAATACTAATGAAATCAACTATAGGTCAAATCTAATCAAAATTGCAATATAAAGATTAAAATAGATCTTGAAGAAATATGGGAACCATTTTTTATAGATATTGTACAAACAAAGAGAATACTCCGAAGAGGAAATGCTTCAATCTGGAACAATTGAAGGACAATATTTTACTTTTATATGCACATCTGCAATGTTTTTGATATATTTTCAAGATAACAAAACTATAGAAAGAATAACATATAGAAGAAAGTAAAGAATAATGATCATACTTTGAGATATTGTGGAAAATTAAAGGAAGGAATGCTTGGTGGGGTTATCATGCAATCAGTGAGTGATCCTTCATTCCCCTCTTCCAGTGACCCTTCAAAACTGGGTTATCATGCAATCAGTGAGTGATCCTTCATTCTCTCGATCTGCCCTACATCCAAACATATTGGAAATACACAATACAATGATAAAAATTCTTTCAAAATCCCCCTTCCCTCAAGGAACACTATCAACCATCCCTTCCACATAGCATTTCACTATTGTATGAGTGGATTGTGCAGGAACTGTTAACATTAAACAAGGAGAAAACTCCTCAACACATCTTGGAAACCATTGAATTCAATAATAAATGAAACCAAACACCAACACTATTCCTTCCATTCACTTCTACGAAGAATAAAGCATTTAATCCATTCAACATTACATATAATCATTAGACAGTTACATTTCCTAACTGTGTAGAGGAACAGTAACGACCAAAATGATCAAAACTACTTTCACCCTTGCACAAGCTATTCCAAACTTCAAGTAAAATGAGCAATATGCTATATCAAATCATTCATATTCATAGTAACCACTCAAAGGATCATTTTGTCAATGAACCCTCTGACTGTATGCCTGTGGCAGAGAAAGGAAACCTCAAAATAGAGAAAGGAAACTTAGTAAAACTAGTCTATGTCGATGTTTGTGAGGGAAACTTAGTCACGACATCAAGTATCAACTCATCATGCTCTATTCACCATGTTTCAACACCCCATTCACTCTGATCTATTCAACTTACACCATTCTTCTTCTCCAAGACTCAAAGGCTTGAAATAGTATATGTGGTAAATATTCATGAAATACTAAAGAAGACCTTCTATTTGTCAAACATATCTTCATTGTCCCCCATAAAAAACTAAGTAATAACTACTCTACCCTTAATTTCTTTAACAATGCACCATATTAGATAAAGTAGGTTCTATCACACATGGCACGAACTCTCTTCAAACTCACAATATGTATCATGAGTTTTTAAGCTAACATTAGATAATTGAATTACATATGTAGGTACCCAGACTCCTTTCATGAGCATCCCACACAATCTCATGGATCGATAGGTATAAGTCAATACAGCCTATAGAGATTAATGTATTTCACATTTTGCAAAATATCTCGCATTACTTGTTATCTCTCTCATTTGATGGAGTGCAGGTAGTAGCAAATAGGTATTTGTTAGATGTGTCTTCCTCGAGTGAAGAAAGTGAGTCATTTAGTATGTCTGAATTAGGAAGATCAACTAGAGGTCAAAAGACTAGAAGGAAATTCAATAGACGCATGAAATTTTTCCTTGCTCAAGGGGGGTCATGTTCTTATGATGATGAGAGAAAATGCGACATCGAAGTGCCCTCTAGGTACCAAAATCTACAAAAACAATGGGTCCCCAAGGAACTTCCTCCAATAAATATTGATTTTAGTGTTAAAGGCAAGATATATCATATTGCACCATCATCAATACATGGTTTGGGCTTATTTTCCATGGATGGCATAAAGGTCTCTTACAAAAAAGTTGTTGAATTGATGGAGTATGTTCGACCTTGTTATGATTACAAAAGTTGGATGCGAATGGCTCAATATAAAAAAAGTATGCATAGGTATGCACTCTCGGCAAATTATATTCAGCAAAAAGACAATGAGCAAAGTAAAAGAGTGGCTATATAGATTGACGGAAAGCCAAAAGCATCTGGGAATATTGTAGGTTTTATAAATAGCACGTGACCTCTATCAACTATTAAGAAATCCAATTGCATATTTGAGGCACGCGAGGGAAATCATGTATTTGTATGTGCGATAAAATCAATAAGTGCAAGGGAAGAGCTACTTATTGATTACAATTTGAATCGCATAGATACAAATGATGTCACTATTATTAGGGTGTAGGTACATACTATGTACCATTAAATAATTGAATGTTTTTTCCAACCACATTTAGAGAGTCTCCTCACCATCCACCTCATCTCCATCATCATCTTCTAATGAAATTTATTAATGTAGTCCTTTCTAATTATTGGTTAACTTTAAATAATAACACAGGACCACAATATGGAGCAACTACGAAGTGGGGACAATGATGATCGTGCATGCACTTCTTCCCAGTAGGTAAACCTCTTTGTTATTGAACTACAAATTAGATAGAAGCAAAATGTTAAATAAAGTTTTTTATTATATTCTTTTCATCACTATTTCAGATTAATTCTAATAGTGTTAGTAATATTGTTGTCACAGACAGGTGGTCAGTAGAGAAAGGGAAAGGAACCCACAGTCCTTGAAGAGGAGTCCTTTGACAAGGACCTAGTTGTTGATTTGGGTGCTTGTGATGAGTTGGCCTCTACAATTAAAAAATGCCTCCAAAAAATTGGAAATAGATTGGCTGAATTGGCATCTATATTCCCTTCGACTCTTGAGTCACAAAAGAGGGCAACTAAACTGATGCACCTATCTCAAAATTACCAAGTAAGTATTAATGTAATTTTTAATTATAACAAAAGTTTAATAATAGTTTTTATTTTATAGTAGTCTTTTATGTCATTAAAAAATAAGAGGATGTGTTTCTTTTACAGCTTTTTTTGCGTAATTTTGATCCTTGCGGCCATGATGAGGGTACTACAGCTGGTTCAGGTAGATCGCATGTTGGACTATATTTTTTTTACTATCTAACAATATTATCCATGCTAATCATTGGTTTTATTATGCTCTAACAATCTTATTCTTCAACACATGTCAATGATCATTTACTATTGCCATCTCATACGATGGCAGGCTCAAATGTATCGCGTCCTGCAATGTTGGCAACACATAGCATGGCCACAGATGCCATGGCACCACCTACTCGTACAGGTATTTCATTTTCTCTACCATTATATATATGTTTATTTCCCTTGAAGTGTTCTTTCTTAGGGCCATTTCGTAATGGATTCAATTTATGCAACAGGGGATGCAACACTTGATGGTGATTTTCCTGGATGTACTAGTATTGCTAGTATGGGAATGGTGAAGGATTGCATATTGCTTGTGTCTGAAGAAGGACTTCCCTTGAAAATAGAAAAGCTTCCAGGTACTTTAAAGATTGGACCTTTCTTTTACTATACAATCATATGTTAATTACACCTTGCATTCAATATGAGAAGCTTACATCTATTGTGTTCTTATTTTATACTATTATATCCTTCGACTAATGATCCCATGATTATTTTGTAGAGAATGATGTTTTCTATAGTAAACTTAATGATGAGTGTTTGCGGATATTCGGGCCCACCATCTGTACAGGGTGAAACATCATATCCAAACTAAAACCCCAATCCACTATTTTGATTTCATATCATTGCTAGGATAGTTATCATTACATCCATTTTTTAATCTAACACTATTTTCTTTCTTAAAAGGTGGAAAACCCAAAATCAAAAGTTAAAGGATGATCTTGTAGAGAGTATGACAAACTTGTTTGGACCTCGTGCATTTGAGAAGGGTAAGCTCCTTCAAAGAGCCAAGATATGTTTGAGGTATATTAGGGACCAGTATAGGTGTACATTAACCAAAAACCCACATTACTAGCACCCCCCTTGCATTCTTGATTTAGAGTGGAAATCTATTATTCTGGATGCGAATGAGAAAACTAAAGTAAAAAAAGGAAATACACCACCAGAGAACAGAAGAAGGTACGTGATACTGTTAAGAATGTAATTGTGTACTAAATACTCTTCATATTTATATGAACTAACATATTTCAATCTCTTCATAGATTGCCTGACACATCAAAGGCAAAAAAGGCAAGATTGCAAAAGCACAGGCAACACAAGCTAGGCTCTAGTGGTTATTCAAAACTTGTTGCACGAGTTGTAAGTGTTGGAAAATACAATCTTTACATGGCTTTTAACACTGAAAATAATTCTTTGATCTTTAAATATTTATTTATAATTTGAAATCTTTTTTTTGTTTTGATGAAACAATAAAATAAAATTTGATGATACCAAGCAAAAATGCAGGGCGTGGAGTTCAATATAAGTCTCACAAAAGAGGACAAGAGAATTGGCTTCCAACAAGGCTATAAAGCCGTGGCAGAAAGAATAAGAAGTGCACAAGGTTCTACTAATGGATCCATCGGGGTAAGTAAGCTAAATAGATGATATTTCAAATTTAATTATTTACCAATTAGTTTATTTGATGTTAAGTTCCAACATAAAGTGAGTAAATTTGTTTTAAGTAAGAAAACAATGATAACATGAATGCGTATGAAATTGAAATGCAGCCTGCCGATTCTTTCCGTACAAAAGCTATGCGTGTTGATGACAATGAGGATTTGCATCACAGTAATACAAGTAAACATCTTAAATTGATTGGTGTAGTAATACAAATTTAATTGCAATTGGTTTTTGGATTAATGTAACAATTTGTATTGCAGCTATAGAGAGTGTAGAGGCCACTGTTAATGAGCATGTTGAGGTTGAGGCCGAGGCCAGACAAATTGACCTCGATGTTGATGATGTGACTAGATCAGGTAAAGAGATATATGATTATGGCCTGTAAAGTATTGAAATACTTTAAAATGTTTAAAATGTTTTTAATTATAATAAAATGTTTTTAATTTAACCCTTTTATATGTTATTGCAGATGACCCCCCTTTGCATCAACAAAGAACTAGGCATGCATTGAGATCTAATGAGAGGGTAGATGATCATGATGATGATATCGATACTCATCTTAACAATTACATCTTAAAAACTAGAAATCAAAAGAAAAAAAAGAAATAATTGTCATCTATGCACCTTAATTGATAATTACTGATTTTTATATGCCAATGAATTTAATTATGTGGAAGTGAATGTTCATAAATTTTATAATGTGTTAATGAATGTTATCGTGTGATAATTAATGATTGTCACATTTTATTAATGTGTGAGTGAATGTTATCGTGTGATAATTAATGAATGTTACATTTTATTAATGGATGAAATAATGAATGAATGTTAGATGTTAACAAGGAATTTAGAGTGATGTTAGGGGGGGCAGGCAAATGAGTTTCCACCTTCAAGTGGTTGGCCCTGTTTAGTATAGAATATAAAACTATTCTCAAAACATTGCAAGGCTTCAAGTGGTGGTGTTCTGATATTGGTTTCTCCATCTCCCACTGACATCTTGTCTTTCTTCTAAGAACTCTCACCGAGCTATGATACATGGATGAGAAGAAGATGTCCCTTATAGGCTACACATATATAATATGGTAGATCTAGGGAACAAATATACTACAACATAGAATGAGTCAACTTGAATCTATAGTTTCTTCATTCACAATGAAAATTCAAATTACAAGCCATATTTTAGATTTAATATTCATATTTATCTTCATCATGATCATAGCCATCACGGTCAGCATTTGGTTCAACTTCATTTGAACCACACTCCATGTCGGGTACCATTATAAGGCATGGAGTGTGGTCATACCCATGTTACCATAATAATGAGTTAGCCTATAAAATTATGAATAAAATACCTCATGTATCATATTTATAATATTGCAGGTGAACCCAGGATTGGCCCAAGCACCTAAGTTCCTACCAAAGGAAGCCAAGTCGAACCTAGAGGAGAACAAAAGTAGAATCGAAACCCAGCCTCAAACAAAGAACCAGATAACTTAGTTTTTTTCTAATTCAATTTTATTTCTGAATTCTTCTCCAATTCCAACCTGATTATTCCATATTTTGTTTTCCAATTTTCCTTCTTCCTCACTCCAAATTCAAGGATCACCACCCATGACTTATGTTGTTATTTCCTTTTACTAATTGTGCTATTTCAAGGATCACCACCCATGACTTGGTTAAGATGATGAATGCTGGAAATGCCTTTATTACTAAGGAATCACTGCCCGCCATTAATGAATATTAATGTTCATTGTTTACTAAGGGTAATTGTTGTTTGTGTATGTTTATCACCCAAGTCTTTGGCTGTGATTTGCATGCTGCGAGGTTTGTCAGAAGTGGGGGTATGACATGCTGGTTGGATTATAACATATTGACACTTACACCATGAAGAAGATAAATGATTAAATAGAAAGAGAGGACCAACTGAACCATCTTGTGGTCAGTCTATATCACATTGAGAAACAACGTCAAGACTCAAGAATCAAAACAATCAAAAGTTCCTTCAAGACCATGAATGATAAACAAAATTCCATTAGAAAACAAAACACTAATCTATATTATCATTAAGCCATAAAATATGTCTTTAAAGTTTAGAAGCATCACAAGAACTTTCAAGAAACATAGTACTATCCAAGGACCAAAACAAATACCCTCCAAATGATTATGATTACATTGATGTTGATGTCTATAATTTATTTCACTTATTGATGCTTGCCTAGATTGAATTTTGAATTGCCAGGCTGGAGAACGCTTTCAAAGTTTAGGGTCTATTCTACATGATACTCTTAGTTACAGCTCAAATGCAACTCAACATATTTTTGATGCTGGGCAACCCACTGCAGAAACTCATCCACAGGTGAAATTTAATGCTATGAATCTTGGCATTGTTAATGTTATTACTTTTCCTCACATTTCATATTTGTGAAAATGTTTCTTGGCACTATCTTATTCTTATTACAATGTTCTTTGTTATGGGGCAGGAGGTCAATCTTCATTGTCTTCATTGTGGGGGATAGCAAAGATTTCTCTGACAAATAGCAGGTCTTCTTTAGTATCTTATAATTGTATGCACCCTAAAATGGTCGCCTAGACTTTGGGCCCCATTTATTCAATTTATCAATCCTGAATCATTTTTATCAATAATCAATATTTTCAACATTATCAATTTCTTGATCAAATCCTAATTTCGATTATATATTGGATTTTTATCCTTGGGCTAACCATTTATCCTAAGTCTTTATTTGATTAAAAGGAATATTTCCTCCCCTTTTGATTAAATAAAAAGCCCCCACTTTCCTCTTATCCTAAGTTGCACAAATAAAGTATTATTCATATTTTATAAAAAGGGAAAAAGCACTTTTTTGTCTTAGATGAGGCTCAAAAGTCAACACTTCACTCTCATTGGAGGATACTTGTGCACATGGATTGCTCCTCTTTCAAGCTTCACCGCTGATTAAGACTTTTGCCTCTTAATCTCAATGGTCCATTTCACCTCATTTCCTATAAAAGGAGAGCTCTCTCCTTCATTTGCATATCTCATGTTTTATGCTAATGTTATGCTGCAGGTTTTAGGTGCATTTAGAGTTTGAAGACATTGAAGACTTGTTGCATTTCATTGTAGTTGCATATTTCCTTTCATAGTTGCATGATAATGACATTCTTAGCTTAGTTTCCTTTTATGGAATAAATTTAGCTCACATAGTCTAAATAGGAAGCATTGTAATCCATTGCTATTTCCTTTCATAGATTAGTTGCATTGTACTTTCCTTTCATAGCTTAGATTGCATTCTCATATAGCTTGCATTGCATTTCATAGTGATTCTTGGAGATATTGGCATTGTTGCCCTTGTCTTCACTTGAATCTCTCATTGTGTGGTTGACTAGCAAGGTCACAAGCTTGTAGCTCTAGCTGAGAGCAAATACACCATAGTCCCTTGCAACTCCATGCATAGAGAGCTATGAGCCGCTTTGTGAGGCCTCATTCTTGAGCAACCTTGCATGTAATGGTTCATAGAAGTGCACCATTTTAGTGTGTATATTTTTGGCACCCACCGTGGGGCAGAGTAGATAGCTTTGTCCTTTCATTTGATGCATTTTTCATCATTTTCAGATTAATTTTTGGAAAAATCTAAGTTTCCTGGTTTTCTGTCTCAGATTATCGCACGACACTTCTCAGAAGTATCGCGCGATATATTTTCTGTCTTGGTGCGATAGTTCACGCGAAAAAAGTATCGCACGCCTATATTGAAGTCTATCATCTGGCATCGGGTGAAGTATCACCTGGAATTGTGCGAAGTACCACGCGACTGAGAAATATCACGCGATTGAGAAGTATCGCCTGACTATAGGAAACTGTATCGCACGATACTGTTGAAGTCTGAGAAATATCGCTTGGTCTGGCAGAGACTTGCGTTTTCAGTTTTCTTGTCCGAATTTGATTATTTTAGCTTGCTGTTTTGTTTTGTTGTGTTTAGATAGGTCTAACCCGCATCTTTTAGCTTAAATCTAGCAGTTTATTGCATTTTTACATTTGAATTTGGATTTTGCTAACCTTGTAGGTCTAACAAGTTGTGTTTGTAGGTGCTCTCATTTGCTTGAAAATTGCTAAAAACGCATGTCAAAGAGGGCTACTAACAGTTTTTGCAAGGCTGCCCAAACAAAAAAACAAAAAAAAATTATTTCTTGCTTGTCATTTACTTTCCTTTCAAGTGTGACATTCACTAATTGTATTAGGCATCTTAATACCTTGTGAAAGGGATCTTGATGTGGTAGGAGAAGTATGCTCTTCACCTTTAGGTGAATCAGAAAATCTTGACCCATCTTAAGGTTTTGGAAGCAAGGGAGTAATTGGATCTCTTTGCTTGGTGTGCTTGGGAGAGATTTTTGAGATAGGGGAGTATGCTCTTCACCCTTGTGGTGAATCAAAAACCTTGAACCTCAAGAGTTGATCCATTTTTGTTTAGTTTAGGAATCCTTTAGCGGGCCTGCTCTTGAGCAATCAAGAGGAACGACTCAAGTGGGGACAACCTTGTCATCATTTTCCTTGGTGACAAGTGATTCCAACTCACTATAATCTCAAGGCTATCAAGGACACCAAAAACCTTGATAGACATAACACTTGTCTTCGTTTGATGTGAGTAGCTCATGGGATTGCGACCATGGAGAAAACATTAAACAAGAATGCTTAAGGTACTCTTGAGGCCGCGAGGTCCTAGTCCTTTATGAGGAGCAAGAGGAGTGTTGTGAACAGAAATCCTTATTAAGAACCATTAGATAGAAGCCACCTTCTTTTAGCCGCTTATCTTCTTAGTGCAAGGATTGATCCAAGTGGTTTACCCGGATCACCTTAAGATACTCACCATATGTGTCCCTTTGGTTGTGTCATTTGACATTTCCATGACAAAGCCAACATCTCTTGTGGGTAACCACTTGGTGTGAGGCGAGGGGGCATCAAGTTGTGGGCTAAGTTGGTAAGTATTGAGCCTTGACCTTTCTAGGATAGATTTGCTTGAAGTGTCTTCGATTGTGTGATACCAGTGCAAACGTTCTTACATACAAATAATCGGTAGCATTCATAGGGTGTTGTTTCAATTTTGATATCACAAGTGTTTGTCTTGGCAAGGTTTCTTTTGCCCTTGTTTCAAGTGTTTGAGACCATGTTTTGATCCCTTACTATTTGCAAACCTGCCGAAATTCTATTGATATTGTGACTGAAGTCGAAAACATCAACCCTCAGACTGGAAATTTTGACCAAACAGACCCAAAAATACAAATTTCACACAATTTTGGTCAAGAGTTAAATAATTATGCAACAGTATCATGCCTTGTAAGGTGAAGTATCACGCGATACTTCGCGCATGCTAGAAATATCTCCCGCTTTGAAGAGAAATATCGCACGATAGTTCACCCCTGACAGACTATCACCCGGCCTACCTGGAGTATATCGCCCGCCAGTATTAAGAAGTATCACCTGGCTTCAGGTGAAGTATCATGTGGGTATAGGTTTATCGCCCCAGTAGCCTAGAGTATATCACCTGGTTTATTTTTGTCGTGCTTAAATTTTGGTCAGTTTCAATTGCTGTCAATCAGGCTAGGTCTTAGAGTAGGCTTCTCACCCTGACATCTGAGATTTGTCTTGACTCCAAATTTTTGGTTTTTAGTCCTCCAGGATAGCATCATTTGATTTACAAAATCACTTTGGAATAATTGTCAAGTTAGAAAGCCATTCTTGGTGCCAAGGTTCATCTTTAAAATTGTTAGCTATATTCTGGGAAAATTTTAGTTCTCTTATTGTCCAAATCGCTTTCATTTTCATCTCAATTTCAATTATCTTTTGGCCTAGTCCAACCTCCTGATTCAAAAGTGCAAGGGTAGTCACCCTTTGATTTGAAGCACCTTTTTGACAGTGTTGGTAAAGCCCTCTTTTTCTTTTCATTTCTCTTTGGACAATAGAGGACTTCGATTATCCTAGTTTGGTGTTGACACTTTGAAAGGTCACCTTATCATTGAGAGTATCTCTCTTTCATGTCAGTTACGACAAGGTACCAAGTTAATCAAGGGAAGTGACCCCCTGTTGCCTTTAGCCAGTTACCACCCGTCAAGACTCGTCGACAACCTAAGGGAAAAGGACCCCTTTTTGACCAATCTCCTAAGAGTGAATCTGAGGTTTGTTTTAATCTGGGAGCTAATCCTAGTGAAGTGAGCACCTCTTTTGTACCACTTTCATCAAGTATGGACATGAGTTACACTTTCACCCGACAACAAAAAGAAGCCATGAATCAAACTCTTGAGGATATCTTCCAACGACACAGAAGAGCGTATGGTGGTTCTTCTCATGCTAGTCCACCCGGGTCACCTCCTAACAATGTGAGATATTTTGATGCTCATCAATGAGCTGAAAGATAGCATAAGCAAGCTCACTCAGATTCAGGGTCACAACACGAAGACCAGAACAATGAATCTAGTGATCACCACATCAACGCAGCTAATGCAATGAGGCATTCGAGACAAACCTCCCCACTTAAAGACACCTCTCGATATGCCAATACACGATTCAGAAGCATAGAGAGAGAGAAGAAAGCCTACTTAGATGAACGAGCTGCTAAAAAAGAAAAATTTAGACAACTAGAGGAAGAGGAACGTGCATTGTTGGATATACAAAAAAGAGTCGCCCAAGAAGAAGAAGATAGACTCTATGCACAATAACTCCAAAGCTGATTTAATGGGAGGGGAGCCAATAGTGGGACCAACTCGCCCCCATCTACCCCTTCCCCTAGCCCTCGAAGAAGATCAAAGACACCCTCATGATCCCCAAGTCCTAGAGGAAGAAGAACTTCAAGATATGACCATCATAGAAGACAGTCGTCTCATAGACATTCAAGACAACCCTCCCAACGAGCACATCATGGCTCACAACATGGAGGAAGTTATGCTAAAATTGATCATATAGACTTCATGACTATGCAACAAGAACCATCCTTTCAAGCCTATGTGGAGCAATATGTGGAACAAAAAAAAGACCAATTCTTGGAAAGTCTTATCAAAAAAGGTGCTAAAGTTCCATATAATTTTGATGTTCAAAAAAATCAAGAAATAGAATCCTTCAACTGATGAGGTGATCTTACAAATGCAAAAGGATATAGACAGGATGAAGGCTCCCAAGAGCACATTTCATTTGGACTCCATATGTCCTAACCCCATTGACAAAAGTGTGGTGATGGTAGAATTCCCTAAGAAAGTTGAATTCCCAACATACGACAAATATGATGGCACTGGTGACCCTCACGACCATGTTCGATAGTTATACATAATGAGCTTTTCCTTTCACCATGAAGACTCCTACTTGCTGAGATTATTCCCAAGGAGTTTAAAAGGTCAAGCCATGGAGTGGTTCACCAACCTTTCCCCTCCAGTAAAGACATTTAAAGAACTTGTCCAAAGATTTGTTCAGCATTTTGCTTACAACTTATCGAGGTCAGTCACAATGCTTGATTTGTGTAAACTTAAACAAAATCAAGGGGAATCTTTTGTCACATTTTTACAACGATGGAGGCGATTGTGTTCGAAATACCCAAGGACAATCTCTGAAGAGGAGAGAATTGATATCATTGTGAACAATCTAGTACCAGAACTAAGATATGAAGTCAAGAAAATCCCATTTAATTCCTTTGATACTATGGTAGAGGTGGCATGTCGCATTGAGGATGTCCTAAAAGAACAAGGAATTTTGGCTAAACCAACAAATAACAACAATAGCCAAAATAACAATACTAATGGTAACAAGGACAAAAAGAACTCCTATTGGAACAAAAATAAGCAAGTGGTCAACGATGGAGTTGTTGACTCATCCCAAGTCAAAAATGAAGGAGTTCTTAACCTCTCTCATGCACTTCAAGCTATGAAGCTGCAAACATCTTCAACACAACAAGACAAACCTAAGTATCAAAGGAGATCTAAAACGGAGAAAAGACAATTTACTAAATTGGGAGAATCTTATGCAAATGTTTTCAAGACACTAGTTGCTCATAATTTGGCACACCCACAGGATCCTGCAAAACATCGAATACCGGATCCTTTACCTCATTGGTGGGATGCTAAGGCTTTTTGCGTTTTCCATAATGGGATTGGACACAACATAGAAAATTGTTTTAAACTCAAACATCTTGTCCAAGACCTTATTGAAAAAGGACAATTACAAGTGGATGGGTTAACCACTAATGCAGACCATAAAGCCTTTAAAGAGCCCTTGCCTAAATATGAAAAAGGAGAGAATTCTAGCAATAAGAATGGCAAGGCGGCTATTAACTATACATACACACATGCTGACAATGTGATTAACATGCTTTAAGTGGCTGACGATAACATCAACATGGTGAGAAAGAAAGATCCTTATGGACATAATGTGGACTCAACTCCTATGACTGATGAAAGACCCACTGTGGTGATAAGAGGCCCTCACTCACAAAGAATGCCCCAGTCCCTCAATGTTGTCACTAGGGGTCAGGCCCAAGCACCCATTATCATTAACGGTCCTAGCACTAGCAAGTCCAAGCAGCCCATGTCCAAAGGTGCTCTTCCCAAGTCTGTCATTGGTCCTGATTCCAATTATAATCTTATTGACTAGCTACAACGTACACCCGCGCAGATTTCCATTTTTGAGCTTTTAGAATTATCTCCTAAGCATAAGCGCATCCTTGAGGATGCTTTGCGAGCAGCCAATGTCCCTAACAACTTAGATATTGACCAATTCCAAAACATGGTCAACCATTTGGCTAGCCCTCATTACCTCACCTTCTCCGAAGAAGATGACAAATCCATTAGTCACCCACATAACTTGGCCTTACACATCGAAGTCATGATTTATAAAACCCGTGTTAGGCATGTACTGATAGATGGGGGTACGGGGCTCAATAATTGTACCCTAAGTTTGTTGCTAGCTCTAGGATATTCCAAGAACGTCATTGACACAAAGAAAAAGATCACAATCAAAGCATATGATGAAGCAGAAAGAAGTTCTAAGGGATTGGCTGTTTTTCCTATTCGCATTGGTCCCGTAGAAAAAGATATATTATTCCAAATTGTTGATGTTGGACCTCTAGCCTACAACATTTTGCTAGGTAGGCCATGGATTCACGAAATGCAGGCAGTCCCATCAACATATCACCAGTGTGTTAAGTTTCCCCATAATGGTGTAGAAATTTGCATCCCTGGAGATAGTGCTCTATCAGTTAATAACATTTCTACGGGATCACATGTACCTTTGAATAGGGAAGCTAACAATCCTAGCAGTTCACTTGAACAATGCAAGTAGAAATTCAAGACCATGGATCTTGGGATGGGAGATTATAGGATTGATTCTTTTACAAAAATGCCAATCTCTCCTAGGTCTTATCGGAGACCATCCCCAAATGTGAAGCCTTCGTCATCAGCAATGACATTATTTGGGAAATTTGTTGAGTCTTCGGTCCCCATTCAAGAAGAGAAAGAGGAAGTTGCTGTAAGGGACTGGATATATCACGAGGAGAAATACAAACATAACGAGAATTTTGCTCCTTCACCTGAAACTTATGGGAAAGGGTATACACTGGTTAAAAATATGGGATATCTGGGATATGGTCCCCTTAGTCATAGGCTGGATGCTAAAGCTGAGCCTCTTGATCATGCTCTTTTTGGATGAAAGAACAAGTCCATGATTGGCTTAAGTTTTGAAGATAAGAAGAAGAAAGGTGTTACTGTCCTAGCTGTGACGGATAGTGACAGTGATGTAGATTATACGCCTGATCCTTCCAATCAACAAGATGTGTCTGATGATTGGGTACCCTCAACGAATCTCCTTTGGGGAGATTCCATAGATTTGATGCTTGATAGTCCTACTATCCTAGCTATGACGGATAGTGACTGTGGGACTGCTAGATCGACAAAGGAAAGTGTTACTATCCTAGCTGCGACGGATAGTACCAATACTAGCACTAGAGAGGGGGAAACCCTTCCTAACCTTGAGGCTTCTACATCACGAGGCCTAAATGATGACTCAGAGACAGACTCCCATGAATATGAATGGGATTCACTTTCAGATGCTACAATTGATCTGGACGTGGATATTATCCATGCCTATAGTACCCAACCCGATGCGACTAATGATCCTAGTGTCAGACTAGAGGATTGCCCTCCTCAAATCGCCTTAGTAGATGACGCTTCGTTTGATAGGATGAGCCCTAATTCGGGTATCTTAGGAGAAGACTTGATGAACTCCGATTATATGGTCACCAGAGATGACACCTTTTGCATAAACAACATCGAACCCGCCATTGACTTACCACTTGTTCACTTTGACCTAATTGACTGGTCTCAGCACCATTAAGAGCCCACATTCCTCACATTTCACAATGATTACGAAATTGCCTGCTATCTGAACGCTCTTGAACCCATGGCTTCTTCCACCAGTGAATCAACAACCAGCATGACAGAGCCTGATATTAAGTACCTCAGTCTCAAAATAAAAGAGAAAAAGAAAAATAGGTCTGATGGCGAAAACCACTTTGTGGCGGTGTCAGAACCAAAAATAGTAAAAAGAAATGATGCATCCGAAGGTGAAAACCTCTTTGAGGCACCTAAGGATGGGGTACTTAATAACTTGCTGAGTTATTTCCAGGATAGATCATCAATATTGATTGAACCAACAAAGCCGGTCAATTTAAACACAGAAGAAAATCCTCAGATAGTCCATCTTGCTCAGTCTTTATCAGAGTAAGAGACCAAGGCATATGTACAGTTTTTATAGAAAAAGAAAATTAATTTTGCATGGACCTATTCAGACATGCCAGGGCTTGACACGAATCTCATAATGCATCACTTATCCATAGCTCTAGGAGTCAAGCCAGTAAAGCAGAGGTTAAGAAAAATGCATCCACATGTAGCTCTACTTGTCAAAGGGGAATTAGAAAAACTTTTGAGAGCTGGATTTATTAGAGCCATCGACTATGTAGAATGGATCTCAAACATAGTACCGGTCTCCAAACATGATGGATCCATTCGTGTCTGCATAGATTTTAGAGATTTAAACAAAGCCTACCCTAAGGACAATTTTCCACTTCCAAACATTGACATGATAGTGGACATGATAGCGGGCTATGACATATATTCTCTAATGGATGGTTTCTCAGGGTATAATCAAATCAAAATAGCTCCTGAAGACCAAGAGAAAATAGCATTCACATGTGCATGGGGAACCTACTGCTGGAACGTCATGCCATTCGGGTTAAAGAATGCAAGAGCAACCTACCAAATAGCTATGATGACTATCTTTCATGATATGATGCACAAAAATATGGAAGATTATGTAGATGATACCCTGGCAAAATCAAGAAAAAGGGACACACACCTCAATGATCTGAAAGTAATTCTAGATCGTATGGAACAATTTCAACTCAGATTGAATCCAAAGAAGTGCGCATTTGGCGTCACCTCAGGCAAAATTTTAAGATTCATAATATCAGCAAAAGGCATCGAGGTTGACCCTGAAAAGGTCCAAGCAATCCTAGATATGCCACCTCCTTGGAATATCAGCCAAATGAGAAGTCTTCAGGGACGTCTTCAATCAATTAGGAGGTTTATTTCTCAGCTTGTAGATAGAGCGCAACCCTTCAACAAGACATTGCATAAGGGTGCTTCTTGTGTTTGGAACGAGGATTGTCAAAAGAGCCTAGATCAGATCAAACAATACTTGGCTAATCCTCCGATCCTAATGCCTCCTATTCCAGGGAAACCATTGATCCTCTATATTTCAGCTATAGACACTTCCTTGGGGGCATTATTGGCTCAATCAGGTAATACTAGGAAAGAACGGGCCATCTACTATATCAGCCGTACTCTGGTCTCTTATGAGATCAATTACAATAATATTGAGAAGTCTTGTCTCGCGGTGGTGTTTGCTTCTCAAAAGTTGTGCCACTACATGCTTGCTCATACCATACATTTGGTTGCCAAAATTGATCCCCTTAAATACTTGCTTAGTAAGGCTGCCCTGACGGGTAGACTTGCTAAATGGATGATGGTCCTAATTGAATTTGACATAGAGTACGTTGAAAGGAAGGCAATAAAAGGGCAAGCTATTGCCGACCAATTAGTTGATTTTCCAATCCAGGATAGTATGCCAGTCCAAGTGGAATTTCCAGACGAACACATCTTGTATACAACTACTCGCACTTGGACAATGTTCTTTGATGGTTCCCGCATGCAAAATGGATCAGGTGCTGGAGTGTTATTTGTTTCTCCACATGGGTACAACATTCTGAAGTCTTACAAACTATTATTCCCATGTACCAATAATATTGCAGAATATGAAGCTTTAACTAATGGCTTGAGAATGGCTATAGAATGGAACATCACATAATTACATGTCTTTGGGGATTCCCAGTTAATAATCAACCAAGTCAATGAAGAGTATCAAACCAAGGATGACAAATTGATACCCTATAAAAAGATGGTTGATTCTTTGAGACGCTATTTCACCTTTGTGACGTTTCAACAAATCCTTAGGGTAGAGAACAAAGCTCTAGATGCCATGGCCACATTAGCTTCACTTCTTCAGTTGGAGACACATGAATCCAGATTTGAATTCCTGGTGGAAGAGCTACACCATCCCATCTTTGACTCATCTGAAAGCCATGTCATTTGTGCCATTATCACACACGAGTCTTCCCGATATGGTGCTATCTATTCATATCTTCTTGATGGCATCATCCCTGACACATTCACCCGCTCTGAACGCCGAAACCTCATCTGTAACGCCTCTCACCACACCCTCATCTCTGGTGATTTATATAGGAGGGGTTTAGATGGGATGCTCCTTAGGTGCTTGGAAAAGGAGGAATCCAACCAAGCGTTAGCTGACATCCATGAGGGCATTTGTGGTGGACATTCTAATGGTCTTGCCATGGCCCGCAGGTTGCTTAGGGCGGGATATTATTGGCCCACAATGCAGATAGACGCAGTCACCTTTGCTAAGTCATGTGAAAAATGTCAGAAACATGGCAACCTGATTCATGCTCCAGGTAGGGAGTTGATTCCTTCCATTTCTCATTGGCCATTTCAGCGCTGGGCCTTTGATCTGGTTGGGCAGATTCATCCCAACTCATTAGGTGGACACAAGTTCATTATTACTGCCACTGACTACTTCACAAAATGGGTGGAGGCTGTACCACTTTCTGTTGCTTCAGGAAGGACCATTTCTTTGTTCATCTTGAATCATATCATTTGCCGATTTGGAGTGCCTTCTGAGATCATTACTGACAATGGAGGTCAATTTAAGAATAAGGACCTAAAGCACCTATGCAAAAAGTTTAAAATCAAGAAACATTGGTCCTCCATCTATTTTCCACAGGGAAACGGACAGGCAGAAGCTTCTAACAAAACCATTCTTAAGATTCTTCATAGAACAGTGCACAAGAATGGTAGGGATTGGCACTTACAAATCAATCCATCACTATGGGCTTACAGAACAAGCATTCGCACACCTGCAAGAGCCACTCCTTTCTCTCTCACCTATGGCGCTGAAGTAGTATTGCCTTTAGAAGTCGAGATACCATCACTTAGAGTCTTACTCAAAGGTTTGATTACAGATGAGGATTACCGCGCCATGAGGTTACAGGAGTTAGAACTTCTAGATGAGAAGCGTAAGGCTTCCTTTGATCATATGAGAGTATATCAGAAGCGTATGTCCAAGGCATTCAATAAGAAGGTTCACCCTAGAGAATTTCAAATAGATGATCTTGTTTTGCAAGAGAACCCTAAGAACCAACAAAATAGAGAGCAAAAGGGAAAGTTTGAACCTAACTAGCTTGGACCATATGTCATCACTGCTGCTTTTGGTACTGGTGCGTATTTACTGTCAGATCCTGATGGAGAACAGCTCCCTAATCCCATCAACATTGTGCACCTCAAGAAGTTCTATCCTTGATGCCCATTCTGTCTGGGGGCATCCTTTGTACATATCTTATTGATCTTGAAAAAATTCCAAAAAAATTGATATATGATGCTGAAAAAATCCTAAAAAGCATAAAAAGTCCTGAAAAAATATAAAAAATCAAAATATTCAAAAAATAAAAAAAATAATAATAAAAAAGTGCCTTGGTGAAAACCTAGCAATAGGCGCCTTGGTAGCAAAAATACAAAAAAAAGATTCCAAGTGGTGAAAACCTGGCAACAGGCGCCACTTGAGGCCTTTGCACCCCTATTTGTTAGCATGCGTCCTCGACACTTAGCCACTTTCCATCATGCCTTGACCTTATTTGACTTGGTCTAGAATTGGTCTTTGTCTTTGTCTAAGGGGCATACCTATTAGCATAGGTCTTTTAGGTGCGTTTGTCTCTTGGGGCATTTCACAACAGGTGTTTTTCAACACCACCACAAACAGTGTTTTTCAACACTACCCTTGCATCGAGTGTTTCTTAACACTTATCAGATGTCTTACCCTATAGTCTAAGTATGATGCAATATTTCTCATTTGTAGATGTAATACTCAGAGTCTGACTCTATGACCAAGACACACGCACTTAAACAATCAACTCGCTGACGATATGATGACTTTATTTTTCTTTGTGTGCTGTCTATGAGGATTTCTTTGATGAGTGATCTCTCCCTAAGAATTTTTTGATGATGCATAGCTAGAAGACTGAGGGAATGAGAACATGTTTTCTTTCTTTATCTGCTTGTGGGTATATTTTGTTGATCCTAACTATCATGAGCATTTATGCTGGTCCTACTTGACACTATGGATTGACAAGGTATTATCCTTGACTGTTTTGCGAGTGCCTGCTTCTAGCTATCCTGACTTTTATGTGTCTTGATACAAGCATAATCTCACCATATCAAACTTAGGTGATCTCACTGCACTAGTCATCTTGACCTATAAATCTTTTGATGCCTAGGTGGGATTCCCACATTTCTATCTGATAAAGATCATATTCATATCCACATAGTTACGCTAGTGTGCATTGTATGATCTTTCGACGCTACCAATAACGCTTGATGATGATAATTAGATGTCTATAAGCGTTGTGACCTTGCAAGTCCACCACTTTCATAGTAGTTTGCATTTTTAAGTTCATGTTAGTCTAGTGTTGCATTTTGCATATGGAGAGAGCTCTCCTTTTCATCCTCCGTGGACCTGTCAGTCGGCTGCGCTCACCTTTTCTTCTTCTCGATCATGTCTTTCACTCCTTGTCTTTTTCATCTCAAACCCGTTCCTGTTCATCACAAGGGGTTAATCACATCATCATATCTATATCAAAACTATCATTTTTAAGAAACATGAGTCTATATCATACATATGAGAATTAAACATACATCTATAAGAGAGAACATACATAAGCACATACATAAGCATTTTGAGCAAAATGACAAGACAATATACATAAACTGATACATCCATCACAAATGAGAAAAATACACATGATACATCGAACATCCAGTAATCTCATATACAATGTCATGATATACAATACAATATGAGATCCCAAAATCTGGATCAACAGTCTCAAAATATGTCCAAAACATCTAAACCTAAGACTCGCTGCCACCCTCGTGAGGAGCTCGTGGTGGTGGAGGAGGCATAGCTCTCCTATCGAGTACCACGTCTGATACCCCTGCCTGCTGAGAGTATGATGGTGCTCTCTCACCCTCTGGGACAGCCTGCAAATATAACTCGTGATAATAGGCAGTTCTCGCTAACTCTTGTCAGAGCTCTAGTGCCTCGACCTGTGCCATCACCTCACAGCGTGCTATCTCTGCCCTAAGATCAGATATTTTCTGATCTCACTCTGCCCTCAGATCCAGTGGCTGCTGATCTCTCACGGCTATAGTAGTCCGGAGTTGTTGTATCTCTGCCTCCTGAGCCTGTATCTGGGCTCTCAGATCCTCTCCCCCCGTAGGCTGCTCCTACTGTGCCTCTGCCTCCCGGTGAGCTGGTCTCGCCTCCTCCTCAGGTGTCACTGATCGCTGTCCCCGTGACCATTTTCAGCCACCTAATCTCGACCCCTCTCCCCTCTCCACCCTCCTCCCTCTCCCCCGTCATCTCCTCCATCTCCTCCCTGCGCTGGTGCCTATGCATCTGGTACTGTAAATCAAGGGAATGGCACCATCCGCCGCTCTGCTCTGTAGGCTCCATCAGCCCCTGCATCTGCCATATCTGGGAAATACTCCCATGGCTCGCTCCTAATACCTGCTATCTCTGCGACAGCCTGCTGATAATCTAACATGGGTAGCCACCCATGTCCCTCCTCATCTTTGGCTCTAGCATAGGTGGTAGTCTCTGTCGAGACTCACTGCTGCCTCCCAAACTGCCACCATACCCGAGTGATGCAGAATCTCTCCATGATCTCTGCATACTGACCTACCAATGGCTGACTGCATAGCATGTAGCTCAGCTCATCCGCTGCATCTCCCCAACCCTCAACCTCCCTGTAGGGCCTCCATGTGAATGAGGCTATCTCATCCAAAATCCATCTGTAGTACGTCACATCCCCACTATGGGCATGTGATATGAACCCGAGGTACCTATAGATATAAGGGTACCTCCTCTCCCTCAACTGAACCCTAGGGCGCACCACAGTGATGTGCTCCCACGCCCATACCTATGCCAGGATGGCACCGCATGCCCATGTCCGACCGTCTCTGTAGATGATCTCGTGTAGCTCATGGTACATCTCTGCCAGTATAGCAGGACCCCATGCCATCTGCCGCGGCCTGCCGATTAGGTCCACCAAAAGCTGAGCCCATCCGAGCGGGAAACCCTTCTAACTGTGGTCAGTCATCAGGATCTGTGAAATGATAGAAGCCACTATACATGGCACTAGGTAGTCTCTGCCAAAATCAGCTATCAGCCTCTCCCAGCTGATATGTCTATCCAGAATCGTGACATCCTGGAACATCTCCTGAACCAAGCGGCGCCCCTCAGTGGCATCCTGATCATAGTATACCTGTGACAACACATAAATCATGTTAGTTTTCATCTTTTGGAAACATTACAGTTTACATGACTATCTCAAAAACATGATTATACTTACAGGCTCTTCGTGGCATGGAACTCAGAGGATCCTATAGACATCCTCCAGTGTGATGGATGCCTCACCTGTAGGAAGGTGGAAGGTATTGTGCTCGTTGTGCCATCTCTCAGCCAGAGCAGTCAACAACCCATGGTCCACTCGGATATAGGGGTACCTCAGCAGATACTGGAATCCCATCGCTCTGAGATCGGCATTGCCCGGATCGTCTAGATCCCGGACACACCGCAACCCTGTCACCTTCGGCGCTCTGATGATGAGCGCCGCAAAAATCTCCTGCAAGCCAAAACCAAGCCCGTTGTTAGCACATATCATGATGGATGTCCAAAAACTCAGTATAAAACATCCCAAAAATGTAATATTATCTAGACCCATGTCATTTTTGCTCAAAAATGCATTAAAAATCAATATTTTATGCTGGGTGATATTCATTTTTTGGAGAAGTATCACGTGATACTTCTCCCTATAGTGGGGTGATAAACCTTATATCGTGCGATACTTCGCCCAGTATCGTGCGATCTTTCACCCAGTATCATACGATACTGGTGCCTAAGGTCGCACGATACTTTGGGGACACGCAAAGTATCGCATGATACTTCTCCCCAAAGTGCGCGATACTTCTAAAGTATCGTGCGATATTTCACCTAAGAAAAAATTTTGAAATTTAAAATTTGAAAAAACGTGCTAAAATCACCTATTAAATGCAAAAAAATGACTAAAAAGCTCGAGTTTTTCAAAAACATACCGGGGCAGGATAGTGTGGTGGCTGGTTGTGCAACCGGGCGCACTCGAATCGATGCCTATGGACGGGAACTCCTGCTTGCTAGGCCATTTTCTCTCTCTAAAGCTCTGAAATTCTCAAATTGCTAAAAGACAAACGATTTTTGAAAATGACATTTTGACCCCTTTTATAGTCTTTTGACTTTTTGATCTCATTTTCAAAACACCTCAGAATTGCGCGAAAATTGCACCCCTAGCTAATTTCGACGTCCTGGATCCATTTTTGGACTCAAAATCAAAATCTGAGGTCATCTTGATAGTCAAAATCGCATTTCAAAATCTTCCCCCCTTCTGCGCAGTTGGCTGATCTTTTGAGGCCTAATCTTTTAATCTTTGTTGGGGCATCGTCATTTCTTCATTTTCATGTCTTCCAAACTTCTAGTCTTTCATTCATCTTCATTCCATTCCCTCATTTCTCACGTTTGACTACATCTTTTCAGTCAGGCTGGGGCATGTTTTATTGCCTAATGGTTAACCTATTTGACCCTTACCTTCGATTGTGATTTCATTCTAATTTGATCAAATCTTTATCAATTTGCTGTCTCTCCTCTACCTGATTTCAATTTCAATTCCGAGGGGGCAGTATTTATGGGATTCTCATCCCCGATTCCTTGATTTTCCTGATTCAGACATCTTTTGTGAGCTTTTTCTCAAATTTGAGATTCTTATCTCTTACTTTGAATGTGATCATGAACCGACCTCATGTTCAAAGGCCTTTGTCTATGTTTGTCTGGATACGATCCCGAATCGACCTCATATTTGAGTTGTTTTGTGATCCCAAATCGATCTCACATTTCAACTTCATTCTTTGACTATATGTGTTTCCAAATCGATCACACATTAGTCAAAGAGGGGCAAATGTATGCACCCTAAAATGGTCGCCTAGACTTTGGGCCCCATTTATTCAATTTATCAATCCTGAATCATTTTTATCAATAATCAATATTTTCAACATTATCAATTTCTTGATCAAATCCTAATTTTGATTATATATTGGATTTTTATCCTTGGGCTAACCATTTATCCTAAGTCTTTATTTGATTAAAAGAAATATTTCCTCCCCTTTTGATTAAATAAAAAGCCCCCACTTTCCTCTTATCCTAAGTTGCACAAATAAAGTATTATTCATATTTTATAAAAAGGGAAAAAGCACTTTTTTGTCTCACATGAGGCTCAAAAGTCAACACTTCACTCTCATTAGAAGATACTTGTGCACATGGATTGCTCCTCTTTCAAGCTCCACCGTCGATTAAGACTTTTGCCTCTTAATCTCAATGGTCCATTTCACCTCATTTCCTATAAAAGGAGAGCTCTCTCCTTCATTTGCATATCTCATGTTTTATGCTAATGTTATGCTGTAGGTTTTAGGTGCATTTAGAGTTTGAAGACATTGAAGACTTGTTGCATTTCATTGTAGTTGCATATTTCCTTTCATAGTTGCATGATAATGGCATTCTTAGCTTAGTTTCCTTTTATGCAATAAATTTAGCTCACATAGTCTAAATAGGAAGCATTGTAATCCATTGCTATTTCCTTTCATAAATTAGTTGCATTGTACTTTCCTTTCATAGCTTAGATTGCATTCTCATATAGCTTGCATTGCATTTCATAGTGATTCTTGGAGATATTGGCATTGTTTCCCTTGTCTTCACTTGAATCTCTCATTTTGTGGTTGACTAGCAAGGTCACAAGCTTGTAGCTCTAGCTGAGAGCAAATACACCATAGTCCCTTGCAACTCCATGCATAGAGAGCTATGAGCCGCTTTGTGAGGCCTCATTCTTGAGCAACCTTGCATGTAATGGTTCATAGAAGTGCACCATTTTAGTGTGTACAATAATAACATGCTAAATTGATAAAGGTGTTATGAGAATTTAATCTGCAATTACTAATAGACTAAGCATATTATTACTATTCTTAATGTTCCATTTAAATTCATTTAACACAAAAAACAAATTTATAAAACTGAACCAATGGCATGTTTACAACAAAGATGTGTTGAGGAGTTTGCTCCTTGTTTAATGTTAATGGTTCCTGCACAATCCACTCATACAATAGTGAAATGCTATGTGGAAGGGATGGTTGATAGTGTTCCTTGAGGGAAGGTGGATTTTGAAAGACTTTTTATCATTGTATTGTCTATCTCCAATATGTTTGGATGTAGGGCAAATCGGGAGAATGAAGGATCACTCACTGATTGCATGATAACCCAGTTTTGAAGGGTCACTGGAAGAGGGGAATGAAGGATCACTCACCGATTGCATGATAACCCCACCAAGCATACTTTACTTTAATTTTTCACAATATCTCAAAGTATGATCATTATTCTTTACTTTCTTCTATATGCTATTCTTTCTATGGTTTTGTTATATCAGAAATATATCAAAAACATTGCAGATGTGCATATAAAAGTAAAATATTGTCCTTCAATTGTTCCACATTGAAGCATTTCCTCTTTGGAGTATTCTCTTCATTTGTACAATATCTATCAAAAATGGTTCCCATATTTCTTCAAGATCTATTTTAATCTTTATATTGCAATTTTGATTAGATTTGACCTATAGTTGATTTCATTAGTATTTTATAACATATAATCCTAATGTGAAATGTGGAGAGAAAGAAAGAGACACACTAGGTATGAATTACACGATATACCCATCATCACTTACCACTTAAATAATAAATTATGGATAGGGAACAACCCCCTAACCTCTAGATGTTTGTTTCATGTTGGCCTCTTATTATATGCAAAGGTAGGCCTGTCTTAATTAGGCTAAGAACCACAGTGTAGGGGCCATAAATTATGGAACCCAAAATAGTGCACACTTGTATTAAATTAGGTTCAGTATACTACAAGGGAATGGAAACCATGCAATAGTGCCTCATGGGGATGGAAGAAACCCTTAACCAAGAAGATGGTTGTGTCTACAATATTTACTAGAGGCAAAGAACATAATTTAGTTCTAGCAATTATTCCTAGAAGATAATGGCACCCATAAAACACTTGGAAAAGATAGCACTCACTATATCTTTTATCACTCTTTTAAAGTTAGGACAATAAATCTCAAAGATTGATCAACAAATTCTTGAACACAAAGAACCATTGACAAATATGATTCATGTGTATAATAGCCAACAACCAGTTGTTCCAATAATGGTGTCGAATAATTATGTTAGAAAAAGAATCTACAAATCCCTTACACAACCATAATAGATTCAAACCATGAACTATAAGAACCTAACAATGGGACTAACAAAGATACAGCCTAAACAAATCTTGATCATATTCCACCCTATTGTAAGGCCCAAGAATTAACTCTATCTTAAAGCTACACATTCCTCTAGATGAAGCTCAAAGGTCAGGTAGTTGAAGCATAGCAATACTTGAATGAATATAGGAATAATTTGATGTACAATCATTTGCGAGCTTGGTTTGTGGGTTTTCCACATAATATTTTCCCTTTAACCACATTTATAGTTTGAGAAAATTAGAAAAAATTGTTTCAAATTTATATTATCCTTTTGAACTACCACACTGCCATCAAAATGCATAATCATTGGTCATCTCAAGAAAATTCTTATTGATTAGTAGGATATCCTTATAAAAATTTGATGCATGGATTTATTGTAAATTATCGACTGCTATGTATCCTGCAACTATGGAAGGAATAGTGTTGGTCTTAGGTTTCATTTATTATTGAATTCAATGGTTTCCAAGATGTGTTGAGGATTTTTCTCCTTGTTTAATGTTAATTGTTCCTGCACAATCCACTCATACAATAGTGAAATGCTATGTGGAAGGGATGGTTGATAGTGTTCCTTGAGGGAAGTGTTGGAAATACAAATGGGAAAGTAGTACTGAGAGGGGGGGGTGAATCAAAACTTACTAACTTCTATCCCTTTAAATTGTTAGAACTTTATGCATCAAGTAAACAAAACTTGAACGATCTAAGTAATATATCATGTCAAACAGCATACATGAAATCACACATAACACAATGGATTTGGTAACCTAGAAACCCTTGAAAGGTAAAACTGGGGTGGGGATGACACCCACAAATCTTCACTACTATAGATAATAAAGTTTTACTGTTAGGGCTTACAAAATTTGATCATATCATGATCTACCCTGTGAGAGGTTTGCTCTGTTAAAAGCTAAGAGACTTATTTAGTCTACCTTGTTAAAGGATTTACAAACTTACAATAAAGTAAGCACTTGGTAAAGAGATTTACAAAAGTCTGTTAAGACTACTTGGTTAAGAGATTTACCCTGATACACTGGTTAAAATGTCTCAGTATATGATCCTTTGGTTTGCACTAATATGCTGATAACAGATCTTCTCTTTACTGTATGATTGTGATCTCTTCTATCTGATCTTTCTTGACTTTGTCCTTTCACTGCTTTGCTTGGTCACTGAACTCTATCTGAATACTTCTCCTGATTATTTCCACATACTTATAGTATTCAATCGATCTGAATGTCTCTAATTTTTCTTTTTGATTCACACGTATCTTTGTCCTAGATCTTCCTTTATATAGTAGCAAAAATGTTTTACTGTTACAAGATCTACGGTCCAGATATATTCCTATTGCTTCCTATACTATACAATTTTTTGATTGGCTAGAGATTATACATAGGGATCAATGATAGCAATATGGATGCGTAAACACCTCTATGATTTCCTTAATAGACAATATACAAAATATAATTATCACCAAAAAATGGTTTACCTGGATCATTGTGCCATTCCAGACTTGTATGCCCATCCTGGCTAACTCGGTAAAAGTTATCTCTGGCACTCGACATCTGTTGTACTCAGCATCTATTGCACTCAGCATATCTCCTACTCAGCATATTACAAACATATTGTGACTGTGACTTAACTCGGCAGTACTACTGCTTGGTAAGTATACAATACAAAACTTGGCCTATACAGAATGACTCAGTCGCAGTGATGACCGACCATCCTTGCCTAGATATATGACTAAGTGTAAGACACTAACAGTCAATAAAATTATAGAGATCTACAATCTCCCCCTTTGACATTAGTGGCCAAAACACTTTGTCATGACATTTGTATATACAATTACAAAAATATGTTTGTATAGCCTAAAACTCCCCCTGAGATATATATACATAGTCAAAATTTTGTTACCTGTCCCTGTTCACACTCATGTCATGATAATTCCCCCTTGTTTTTGACACGACTAATTTCCTCATCAGTAGGTAAGTTACAGATTTTCTCCAGATAAGGTCTGTGAAGCACCGTGATCATGTATAATGCATATATCCATGCAGTTGAAGTGAGATTTAGCACTTCAGTTTGTACTTCTAAATCAGCGGCCAGACTAATGAGACCTTTGGCTGTAGACAATTGTGAGTCACTCTGAATCAATGTTTTAGCCTTGGCTAATTTTCTTTGTATAGCCTCCAGATGTGGAGTAAGAATAGTTTGAATAGAAAGTAGGCAAGAGAGAATCTTGCCATCATTTTCCATCAACTCAGCTAACTTACCCTATGTTTTCATTACCTTAACATAATGTCCGGCACTAGTGCTAGCATCCAAAGTCAGGGACTGACTTGAAACTGTGATTTCTTTCTTGAGAGTTTCAAGCAAGCGTTGGTTCTCATCTGTGAATAATTCAACAGTGGATATCTTGGCTAGTAGAGACTATCCATCTACAACTAATCTCTCGGTCTCCTTTACCAAAGTTGACAACTCAACTTGTTTGACTGCTATCTTGGTAGATATCTTATCCAGCATTTTTGTCTCAAATCTACGTTTTGACCATTCAAAGAGCTTATCACTTGCACAACTCACGTCATTATTTACTTTCAGAACAATATGTACTAGTTGTTCTAATATAGGAACATCAGAGAAATCATAAACTTCATTGAATATGTCCTTTATTTCATGAAGAACTTGTTTTTGTTGATGCTCCCTTCGGAGTTTTGCTTGTCTACTTTTCCTTTTCAGCAAATCTTTCATTATCTGTAGCTGCTCGAAAGTAAGATTATCAATATCCCATTTAGGAATAAAAATTTCTTCATCAATTCTTACCTCATCTTTGTCCTTTGGTGCTCTCGGTGGGGTGCTTCCACTCGGCAGCTGTACAAGAGCTTTGATGGCCTCTTGTTCCTTCGGCGCTTGTTCTTCAATGAATTTTCCTCTACTGTTCCCTTCTTCTTTCTCCTTTTCCTTAGCAAGAAGTCGAACAACTTGTTCATCTAACTTCATTCCATGTCCTTCTGTGTTGTGTTCTTCCTTAGGAGGACTTTGAATGTTATCTTCTACTTTAACTTCTTCTTTGGCAGAGTGAGTTAATGGTACTGACTTGATTGATTCCTCAATAAGACTTGTATCGACTAACTCATCAATAGTAACAACTTCAGGTACAGTAGGATTTCCATCGGCAGATTGTGTGCTTGAGATGGTGGGATAATCCATGACTTTCAATAGTACAGGATTGCTACCTAGCAAGGGTGTGTTAGTTGCACTTGAGTTCTTTAAGTCATCCTCAGTTAAGAATGAGGTCTTAATGGGGTTTTCTTCTAGTATATCAACAATATGGACTTCAAAAGTATCCTGAGATTTCATTTCCATAGGAGTATCAGTCTCCATTTTATTGTGTGTTGCTTCAGGTTCTGTGGCCTGTGAAGTGCTAGCAACCTGTCCATCTTTATCAACCAATAGTCCAAACACTATTTTCCAAATTTTTAAACTTTCCTACACAACATCTTCAACCTTGTGTTGAAGGATAAGATAGGCTCTAAGTTTAGGATCAAACTTGCCTCTGTAATCATTAATTGTCTTTTTGATATTTGCAGGAGTGAGAGTGGATTCAACCTGTGCTAATGTACTCTCTCATATTTCCTTCTCAGTTTGTAAAGCATACTCCCACTTTTGTGTGACTCTGTTGCACAATTCCTTTGGAATCCTATTTTCAATTTCAATCAATAGCATCTTGAAAGTGCATAACATTTCAAGAATAGCATCCTCAACTTTTTCTTTGTCTCCAATACTTAGCGGTCCAAACTTTAATTTCTTCACTTCATCAACTATAGTTGTGCTAGTAATCTTACTACATAATTCATCAATAGTGAGTTGATGTGAACCCTATTGTGTTGCCTTCCCTTTTATTTCTTCATCACTTTCTGTTGTTTCATCATCTTTTGGTAAAACAAGTTTTCTTCTTGGCTTCTTCATAACCTTGGTCGGCACTGTCTTGGATTGAGCAGTTTTTTGCTTTGTAGATGCAGGAAGCATCTTAGGAGTCTTAATAGTAGTCCTTTTTGGCTGAGGTCTAAGTGATGGTGTCTCAGACACTTTTCATTTCAACACTCTTCTTTTAGGTGGGGACTCGACAATTATTGGTTTCTTCTCTTCTTCTTCTTCTGTCTTGCTGCCACTTGTTGCACTCTTCTCATCTTCTCCTAACCCTTGGGTTAACTCAAGTGGTGCCTCATTTCTAGATTCTTTTACATACTCCTCTAGATTCTTTACTATTTTCTTTCTTCTTCTCTCAATGGTGGCAGATAATAATCCCAAAGAGATTTTGGATTTGGTCTCTTCAAATGTACCAAAGTAAGCAGCCTTGTTATCAATTTCCTCAGCTAGGAGGGCTGTGATTGCAATAGTAGCTTCATTAATATTGAGTTCATAGGGTAGTGACATCAACCATGAAACCCTAGGTAGGACTGCCTATGCATACGTAAAGTCTGTGTCTACTAGAAAACAAATATCTTTACTATATTTCTCAATCAGAGACACAGTGACTCTAGTCCTATTCCTCATTTTCTTCTTAAACTCAATGAAATAATTGTCCATTATCCCTTCAAAATCATCACCACTCTCATTTATGAAATCATTAATCTGAATAGTAATGGGTTTCTTCTTATCCCATTTCACATCACCATGTGTAGGAAAACACCTTTTAACATAAAAGAATATACAGACCAGCAAGGAACTTAACTTACACATAGAGTTCTTCACTGTCCTGATGGAGTTCAAGTTCTCGGCAAGTTGAGTCAGATGGAGCTTGGCAAGGTCATATGTGTGCCCTTTCTTTATTATCTTCCAAGCTTGGTCCACTGCCATAAAGGGGATGCTGTCCAATTGACTAGATTGGTAAAACTTATGTGAGATAACTCTAACAACGAAGTCAATTTCTAGATCAGTGATGGTGGAAATTGTCATTCTGCATTTGTTCTAGACTGCCTATGTGTTCACTTGAATATCCTCTTTTCCTGCACATTTCATCATTCTCTTTCCATCAATGGTAGGGTAACCAGTGACATCATGTATCATTTCCTTCGTAATCTTCACTAGTCCATCTTCCAGCCATAATTGCATGTCGTGCACTCATCATAATATGATCTTTATCCATTCTATCTTGAAATTTTGTGGGAAATTTAGGGCATGTACTAACCCTTGGTCGGCAACAACCTTGTGCTTCGGCTTTAGCACTCCGTTGATACACAATTTATCATATGCTTCTCTAATCTCGTAATCACCAATTTCTCCAATTTTGCACATATAGTAGGACCTAACATCGTTCATCATTAACACATTTTCCGAAGTCGCAAATAGGGCTCTGTTCAAATCTCCTTTGATTGCACTTTTGGATATTGCCTTGAATACCCTCAGTTTGCAGACTTCATTCCTTACAAGTTGTACATTCAAAACTTCCATTCCCTATTTCCTGACTGGTGTAGATGAAGACAATGCCATTTCAAACTATAATTTTTGAAAAGAAAATGGTTGCTTGGTAAAGTACCTTTTTGTCAATTAACCCTGCAGATGAATTTTGCCGATGGCACACTGAGAGGATTCAGAATCGCTTTGCTTGATCTGGGTTGCATAAATTTTGAATCACTCTAAAATCTCAAATAGCCTGGTGAAATAAAATTAACAGAAACTTTCCACTTTATAGAATTCAAAAAAATAGGATTAGGGCCTCATAAATGCTCCGTATAGATTTTAGGTGAAATACAACTGTCTCAGCAAACTTATGTTAAACTCGGTCAAACACAAGCTCGATTGATGTAACCATTGCGATACAGCTTGGCATAGCATTTTGGCAATAGCAGGTGCTCGGCAAACATTGTTAGCTTGGTCATGACACTGATGCTCAGTATTAAAATGAAATTTTCTATTTTTATCCAGATATGTCCTAATGCATCTTAATCTATGCAGATATGGACTTTTTCTTAATTCTATGTTAGGAAATGATGTAAAGTAAGGCTTTGCAAGAATAAGTTCTAGACATAGCTTTCATGCTTGTTGGAAGAAGTGTGATCACCTAATCCATTGGATTGGGTGACCTTAGATGTGCTTTCTTCACTTGTTGTTCCTTCTTCTTTCTTCCTCCATGTCTTTTCCATCTGGTTCCTTATTTTTTCACAGATGTTCTCATTCTGGTTGTTAACATTGCTCGGCATGGGTGATCTACAATCTCTCTTTAAATGACCAACCTTATTACATTTATAACAGACCATGCTTCCATTCATCCAGCTTTTAGATTTGCCTCTAAAATGAGTCTTCATGCAATTTTCTCCAATATGTCCATACTTACCACAATAATGGTAATTGTACCAAGTGTTGTAATCCCAATTGTAACTCTTACGCTATGTGACTAGCTTTGTTTGCTCATTAGTTGACCACCTTGGTCTAGATCAACATTTGTAAGCTTTGTGCCCATAGTTCTGACAATTGAAACAACTTCCTTGAAACTTGGGTGAGGTGGATGAAATGTTGGCTTTAGATCTACATTCATGTGCCCGATGTCCATGCTTCTTGTAGTTAAAAAAATGTCCATTAAACTTAGGTTTAGAATCAGTCTTACCATGTTTGCTTCTGCATATGTTGGTTGTATGTGCTGGCTTCCCATAGTGATGACATGTGGGTTTTTTGTTCTTTGATTTACCAATCTTCTGTTCTCCATCTTTTGATGATTCTTCTTCTTCAATAGATGATTGATCATTCAGTCCAAGTCTAGATCTATCACTAGATCTCCTAGGTGACCTTAACAGTTCTTCAAAATACTTTGTAGCTTCATTAGGTTTGTTCATCCTTTCATTGATTTCTTTCTCAGTTCTCAACTCATGTTTCAACTGATCATTTTCATGTTTTAGTTGATTGTTCTCCAAGTCTTTTCTGCCCAATTCTTGGTTGGCCAGTAGTAGTTGATTTACCATATCTAGTTGATTATTAGTCAACCTTTGTATATCACTTGTTCTTTCAGCTAGCCTTATTGAAATTTGTCTTTTGTCTTCTTCAGCCATTGCCTTATCATCTTCAACTTTCTTTTTCTGCTCCACTACTTCACAGAGTTTGACAGATTGAATTTCCTGCTCTCTCTTTAGATTCTTGATTTCATCATTCAGTATGATATTTTTCTCCAGCAATTCTTTCATGGCTTTGTCATTTTCTATAGAATTACCAGTATCAAATAGTCCAGTAGTGTCTTCTTCCTTGTACTATGGTTCACTTTGTTGAATAGAAATTTCTCTTCTTTTGCTCAAGGATTTCTTTAGTTCCCCTCTAGCTGCTTCCAGCTATTGCAATGCTAGTTGAACTTCAATCTTTTGATTCTCTATGACTTTTCCCAGTTTGTAAACTTCCATCTTACAATCTTTTTCTCAAGTGGTTAGACTTTCCTATGAGAAAACCTTTTCTCTGATACCAATTGTTGGAAATAAAAATGGGAAAGTAGTACTGAGAGGGGGGCGGGGTGAATCGGAACTTACTAACTTCTATCCCTTTAAATTGTTATAACTTTATGCATCAAGTAAACAAAACTTGAACAATCTAAGTAATATATCATGTCAAACAACATACATGAAATCACACATAACACAATGGATTTGGTAACCCAGAAACCCTTGAAAGGTAAAACTGGGGTGGGGATGACACCCACAAATCTTCACTACTATAGATAATAAAGTTTGCCTGTTAGGGCTTACAAAATTTGATCATATCATGATCTACCCTGTGAGAGGTCTGCTCTGTTAAAAGCTAAGAGACTTATTTAGTCTACCTTGTTAAAGGATTTACAAACTTACAATAAAGTAAGCACTCGGTAAAGAGATTTACAAAAGTCCGTTAAGACTACTCGGTTAAGAGATTTACCCTGATACATTGGTTAAAATGTCTCAGTATATGATCCTTTAGTTTGCACTGATATGCTGATAACATATCTTCTCTTTATTGTATGATTGTGATCTCTTCTATCTTATCTTTCTTGACTCTGTCCTTTCACTGCTTTGCTCAGTCATTGAACTCTGTCTGAATACTTCTCCTAATTATTTCCTCATACTTACAGTATTCAATCGATCTCAATGTCTCTAATTTTTCTTTTTGATTCATACGTATCTTTGTCCTAGATCTTCCTTTATATAGTAGCAAAAATGTTTATCGTTACAAGATCTATGGTCCAGATATATTCCTATTGCCACCTATACTATGCAATTTTTTGATTGGCTAGAGATTATACATAGGGATCAATGATAGCAATATGGATGTGTAACTACCTCCGTGATTTCCTCAATAGACAATATACAAAATATAATTATCACCAAAAACTGGTTTACCTTGATCATTGTGCCATTCCAGACTTGTATGCCAATCCTGGCTAACTCGAAAAAAGTTATCTCTGGCACTTGGCATCAAATATCCTTGGCATCTATTGTACTCGGCATCTGTTGCACTCAGCATTTGTTCTACTCAGCATATTACAAACATATTGTGACCATGACTTAACTCGGTAGTACTACTGCTCGGTAAGTATACAATACAAAACTCGGCCTATACAGAATGACTTGGTCACAGTGATGATCGACCATCCTTGCCTAGATATATGACTAAGTGTAAGACACTAATAGTCAAAAAAATTATAGAGATCTATAGGAGGGGAGATTGTGAAAGACTTGTTATCATTGTATTATGTATTTCCAATATGTTTGGTTGCAGGGCAGACCAAGAGAATGAAGGATCACTCACCGATTGCATGATAATACAATTTTGAAGGGTCACTAGTTGAGGGGATATTCAAGTTCCCGATGGTTGGGCCATTGGAGGACCCTATTTCTTTGTATTAATTTCTATTCAAATTGGATGCATGGATTTCTTGTGAATTATCCGCTGCTATGTATCCTGTAACTACATCCGTAAATCTCCATATACTTCTCTAGGGTTGTAAGCCACTTAGGGATCAAAATAGAGAGACTAAATCAAAATCATTCTTTGTCCTATTTCCTTTTAACAAAGTCTCAAATATCAATGATACAATATATATTTGATTCCCTAAGCTATCAAATATACAAATGGCACCTACCTAGAAGCTCACCAGGAGAATGAAGGATCACTCACTGATTACATGATAACCTAGTTTTGAAGGGTTGCTGGTTGAGGGGACAGTCAAGGTTCGGATGATTGGGCCATTGGAGGACCCTAGTTCTTTGTATTAATTGCTATTCAAATTGGATGGATGGATTTATTGTGAATTATCAGCTGCTATGTATCCTGCAACTACATCCGTAAATCTGCATATACTTCTCTAGGGTTGTAAGCCACTTAGGGATCAAAATAGAGAAACTAAATAAAAATCATTCTTTTTCCTATTTCCTTTTTAAAAAGTATCAACTATCAATGATAAAATACATTTGATGCCCTAAGCTATCAATACAAATGGCACCTAGCTAGAAGCTCACGGGCTGTCCATTTGATAACCATAGTCAACATTTCAAAAAAATGGATATCCTTGAGCACAAGCACCAATAACATCAAATAATGGAGTTAAAGCATGGGCTAGGGCATGACACTAGTAGAATGCAGTCATTTCAGTAACAACAATTTAGAATGTAGTCCGTTGGCGTGTATTAAACAAAATAGAATTTTCAGCATATTATTATCATTCTATTTCTTTGTTGTAAACATGCCATCGGTTCAATTTTGTAACTTCACTATTGTATGAGTGGATTATGTAGGAACAGTTAACATTAAACAAGGAGCAAACTCCTCAAGACATCTTGGAAACAATTGAATTCAATAATAAATGAAACCAAACACCAATACTATTCATTCCATTCACTTCTACCAAGAATAAAGCATTTAATCCATTCAACATTACATATAATCATTAGACAGTTACATTTCCTGACTGTGTAGAGGAACAATCACGACCAAAATGATCAAAACTACTTTCACCCTTGCACAAGCTATTCCAAATTTCAAGTAAAATGATCAATATGCTATATCAAATCATTCATATTCATAGTAACCATTCGAAGGATCATTTTGTCAATGAACCCTCTGACTGTACCCCTGCGGCAGAGAAAGGAAACCTCAAAATAGAGAAAGGAAACTCAGTAAAACAAGTCTATGCCAATGTTTGTGAGGATAAAGTCATGATAAGTGCCTCTCAAACCTCTCCAAACATGTAAGATTGTCTTTAAATACTTTATTGATCTCTTCTAAACATTAACCAAATCAAACCTACATTTGAATCCACACACAATAACCCCAAAATGAAGGGTTTTGTATCCTTTAATGAATCTCAGTCACTGGTAGCGCATGGACAGTCAAACCAGTAGTCTCCAAAGCATTCAATAAGTGACTAGATTGTATTTAATACACACTATTCCTTCCATTCACTTCTACCAAGAATCAAGCATTTAATCCATTCAACATTACATATAATCATTAGACAGTTACATTTCCTGACTGTATACTAGAGGAACAGTCAAGAAATGTAACTGTCTAAATGATCCAAACATTTGAAAATAGTGAATTGATATCCTTGAGCACAAGCACCAATAATATCAAATAATGGAGATAAAGCACGGGCTAGGGCACGACACCAGTAGAATGCGATCATTTCAGAGAGCATTCGTGATCAAATAAAATGCAATGCATTTGAAATTTGCAGTTGAATATGATGCCAGATGCTCAAAAGATGAAGAAATCACATACCTTCTCTCATGCTCATCTTTCACTCCTCTATCCAATCGAAATAAAAATGATGAGGCTGTTACACTTTTTTTTTCATAGCCAAATCTTCCTTGTACCACACGAAGAACATGCCATTGGTTCAGTTTTATAATTTATTTTTTGTGTAATAAGTAATTGGAAAATTAAATGTAGATAACACCTTTATCAATTTAATTAGCATGTTATTATCATATCAAATAAAGTATGTTTAAGAATTGTTGGGACTGGTCATTTTGCGTGTATTAAACATAATAGAATTTTCAGCATATTATTATCAATCTATTTCTTTGTTCTAAACATGCCATTGGTTTAGTTTTTTAGATTTGTTTAATCCGTTAAATGCATTTTTCATGAGGAGGGGTCTTGTTCTCAGGAGATTGATGAAGATTGTGCACCTCAAAAACCAATTCATAAGGTACCAATCATGTTTCATATTCGCTTATATTTTTGGATTGGTAAATCTCCTTATAAGTTTCATGTCCTTTCTTTTGATTACTATGGATGAGATATATATCTTACATTTAACATTAAACTTCTTTACATTTTAGAACATGTAGTGTGTTTTTTGAGGATTTTACCAAATCAACTTTTAACATAAACTGAAAACACCAAACTGATATCTTGCCCTTTCAACTTGACAAAATATTTGCATTTGACCAATAACTGCAAGTAACTGAATGATAAATCCACATACCTGTATCTTTGTAAAATACCTGGAACATCAAAAAGATTGCTAAGTGGCTGCTGCCATGATTTTTATCTACTGAATATGGGAAAAAAAAACACCCAAAAAAATTGAATAGAAAACATGATTGGTCATTTCAGAGAGCATTCATGATCAAATAAAATGCAATTCCTTCTCTCGTGCTCGATCAACTTTCACCTGCTCGTTTTCTCCCACTCCTTTTCTCTACAAATGAAATAAAAATGATTTGGCCATTTCAAAATAGTGAATCGATATCCTTGAGCACAAGCACCAATAACATCAACTATTTTGATCTATGGGTACCCTAATGTTTGCAAGAGTTCTTTTATTAATAAGATTACTCTGCAAGCTTGAAGTGATATATTTTGGTAAATGAAGAGTAGAAAGACGATGATATTCCTGAGATCATGGATGGACACAATTTTGTAGACAAAATGGGAATACATCTTTCTAGACTGGCCCTAGATCCTTTGATAATTGGGGTAGGATCCAGACCCAGGCTAAAAAGATGTCTTCCTTTCTATTGTGGAATTATCCCTTCTTCGGCCTGTACTCATTCCACTTCTCAAAAATGGTTATCTAGAAACTTTGGACACTATTTCTCATCCATGCACGAAATGTGCTAGTGATCATATAAAATTACTTTAGGCCTCCAGTATTGATGAGATGTACAAGTGTAAAATGTTTTTGTGAGATTGGGATCAATTTGTGCAGTGTACATAAATGCAAGGTGGTGATTATTCTTGATGATCGATAGGTATCTAGGATAGTAGCTAGGACTAAAAATAACATAGCTCAAGAGACCATCATAGGTTGTCTCTTTCTTTGGTCTATATTATTGATAGAATGTTTTACCTTTCATTAGCTCATCAAATCTAGGGATTTGAAAGAATTTAATAGAATATTTTCATGACAATGTATATTATTTAAGTTGATGTTGCACAAATTTATCTACTTCGCACACTTGTATACTATGAAGATGGTGATAAAGAAGCATCTCCTCCCATGGCCATGCTTCTTTATCACTGTCCTCGTAGTCTAAAAGTGCACAAAGTAGATAAATTTGTGCAACGTCAACTTAAATAATATACATTTTCATGAAAATATTCTATTAAATTCTTTCCAATCCCCGGATTTGATGATCTAATGAAAGGTAAAACATTTTGTCAATAATATAGACTGAAGAAAGAGAGAACCTATGATGGTCTCTTGAGCTATTTTATCTTTAATGTGCATATTTGTCAATTTTTTGACACTTCATAATTAATTCCGACAGAACTGCTACGCATTCAACAGATAAAATGTTAGAGAAAAATAATTTACGACAATACTTCTGATAGTAATGCTATACGTTTGACAGGAAAACCTATCGGAGAAATGTTGAAGGACTATCGCTCTTCTGACAGTTTAAGTATCGCAAATAGAAATATTTCGACAGAAACTTTGACATTAATGCCATATCACCGATAGGTATATCTATCAGAATTAGGTGGAAACTGTCATTCTTCCAACAATTATAATGTCAGAAAGGATATGTTTTCGATAGTTAATTTCGACAGAGATTGTATATTTTCGATAGGTTGTTGTGTCAGAATGTCGATGGATCAACCACAGAACATGCCATAATGAAGTTGTTGCCATGTGCAAGTTTTTGATGTGATATGGTGTCGGTAAACTGATGGATACGTCTTCTATCGCAATTTCCTATGCAAAAATGGTGGTGGACTCATCTGTCAAAATGCTGACAAATTAGTGTTGCAAATCTGACAAATGGCCATCAAAATTTGACCTCACATGTACAAGTGAACATTCTTAAGAGAATAAGTAGTCTAGAGAAAGGGACCTTTTGGCAATTTGGAAATGGCAGTGACATCCGGTTTTGGGAGGATCCCTACCTACCAGATATTATTCTAGCCTCCACCCACTTTTCCCAATTAAGGAACATTCTCACCCTTGGTGTCAATAGCCTAGTCTCTAACTTCATTGCAAATAGTAAGTGGATTTATATCATTCCTATCTTGAGGGATAGAATAGATCTTGTCAACCTTGCTACCAAACTCAATAAATTACTCCATTCTATTTTCATTCCCTAGATTGATCGGCCAGATAGAAGTTTATGGCGACACACCCAAAATGGTGGCTTCACTGTTAAGATGGCTTACAATCAGCTAATCACAGAAATTATTGACACTACTTGCTAGAACAAAGTGTGGTAGCCCCAACTGATTCCTAAAGAAAACTTGTTTTGGTGGATGGTGCTCCATAGTAAAATTATTACTCTTGAAAACCTCACTAGGTGGGATTTAGTCTGGCTAGCAGGTGTTGTTTATGCAAAAGGGAGGAGGAAAGTATAAATCATATCGTCATTCACTATGATTTGGCCATTGAGGTCTGGCAGTAGATTCTAATATGGCTCTGCATATGGTGGGCTCCTAATAGGGATATCAATGATTGGTTTCACGACTGGTTGTCTCCTTCCCACCACCCCCTGATAAAACTCCTCTGGAATCAGACACTTCCTATCTTCTGTTGGATCCTCTAGAAGGAGTGTAATAATAGGATCTTGAGGGAGACTGAGCTTGATTCTACGATGGTGTTCCATCTAGGTCTCAAATTATTATAGGATAGTTTACTCGTCTCCCACTAGAAGACCCCAAGTCTCCCCCCTCTAATTGGGACCACAAAATTGCCAAGATATGGGTATTGATAAGGGATTCACCAAATTTGATAGCACCAAGCTCACAGAGCATAAGGCCACTATTTGGACTCCCCCAAGACTACCTAGAAGAAACTCAATTTTGATGGATTGGCTCACAATGGTCTCCAATCTGGTGGTTGCCTATGATAGCCCCCTCCACAATCAGATTGTCAATCAAGCTGAGGGTATGGCTCTCTTGTGGGGCCAAAAATTTTCCATTATCCTGGGATGTACCAACATCGCTATTGAAGGGGGTTCCAAAGTCATCATTGATGCTACTTAGGGAAATTGTAGTGCTGGTTGGGAAGATGACAATATTTTAGGAGATGTTTGTGGTTTAATGGAGAAAACTCATAGGTCTACTATCATGCACACCTACAAAGAAGGAAACTCTATGGTTGATGCCATGGTTGCTACTAGTCTGCATCTTGATAAGCTTTGGTTTTGGAGAGCGGTCACTCAACTGTCCTAGAATACTCAAGACCTTCTTAGGTGGGAAATGAGCATTGGTGAATTTGGGGTCCATGAAGTTTTAAAATTGGAGCTTGGTTTGGGTGCCTACTAGTGGGGCCAGGCACTATCACATTTTCACCACCTGAACTTCAACTATTTTCAATTTCCATGTGGCTTGTTTTGGAGGGCCCATAAATTGCAAAAGGGGTGTGACATGGCAAATCATCACAAGGCTTCCTTTTAAAGGCCATCATTACTATGAATGGTTTCTAATTAAAATAGATTCTACGGAGGATTATAGGAGATATGGAGCATATTTAATTTATGCCAATTGTGTTTTAATGCACCATCCCCACTTGTTAACCCCGGTGGCCTCCCAGACATGGTTTCATGAGCTCCAAGATAATTAAATTACTCTAATTACTACTCGCAGTATGACAAGACCTTAATTCCTTTCTTCAGATATCAATTCATTATTTCCAACTCCTGCCCTGTGAAAAATTTGGGTTCTAATTCTGCTGTGAGCATTTTTGCGGGTCACCTTTCTGGTTTCAAACCCTTTGGTCTCAAAGGCGATTGATGTCCTATGTTTTGTGGGGTTTTCAGTGACTAGCATCTGGAGACAAAAATAGGTGGCAAGAGGAAGAGGATTGAGCCTGACAAGATTGAGGAAGAATTCTCCTCAGACCCCATGGTCATGTATTTTTGCAAGGAGGGAGGTATTCTTCCTTTTATGGAAAACCTCATGGGACATGACGAGATGATATCCACATAGTTTGTTAAAACCTAGAATGAAAGGAAGGATATCATCAATGGTATCACCTTTCAAATAAATGAGGAGGTCATTGGCCAAGCCACGAGGATGTTGACTACTAGCAAGAAATGGAATAAAATTGCTAAAGCATAGGCGAAGATGGAGTTTACTCAATTTTTCAAGAATGAAGATACCCTAGTTTCTAAAAATGGGCGCTATAGCATCTCTGATCTCCCAGAGTTCTGGCCAAAAATGTGTAAGCTGGTCAAAAAATATTTCACCCTAGAGGGCCACTATGGTATGTTCTACAACTACCATCTTCCTTTTTTGAATCATTTTCAACATAAACTATTGATTTCCCTTCCCTTTTACCTGTTACACTCTTTGGAGTCAAATGTGAATGATGTTAATGAGGCTATTTCTCTTGGGAAGAATCCTATCTATCTCCACCAGGGCCTAATCTTCAGACTTTATAATTTCCATCATGCGCTCTGACCCCCTACTGTGCAAGTTACCCACTCTATCCAGCAACCCTTGTTGCCTTTGGTTTCTCTTAACCAAGGCCTTGCCACTCCCTTTGAGTCAAAATGCTACTCGACCCCTGTTGCTAGCCCCAAATCCTCTGAAACCCAACCCACCCCTATTTTGCGGACAAGCCCCAAACATGGACTTGCCCCTTGAGATTGCTCCCAGCCTCCCCCCAAAAAGAAAAATAAAATCATCATTAACCTAGACTGCCCTCCGAATATTGATCCCTAGCCCATCTCTACCCATCGCTCCTCTCGTATTTCCAAAGAGAAATAAAAAAAAGCTACCAGAGAGCTCACAAGCCAAGAGGATGCCTCTATGGGCTCTCCTAGTAGAGATAGCTCAGATAATGATTCTGATCAGGTGGAAACCAAGGTGGAGGAAGACATCCAAACTATTGTGGCCCAGGAAGAAAAACTAGAAAAGGACCCCATTGCTAATAAAAAGACTACAGGGAGTGGTCTGATGGGAAGAATCCAATACCAATTTGCGTCCCTAGAAAATACTATGAAAAAGCTTATCTGGGACCTTAATAACACACACAAAAGACTAGCAAATGTCAGTAAATTCACTCTCAAGGTGATGCACGCATCTTCTACCATGCTCTACCTCCTCAATGAGAAGGCTTTAGAGGACAAGGAGTTTGTTGAAGGAAACCATGAACTCTTCAAATTTCTTAATGAGGAGTGGGCTGACTTGTTGCTATCTAAGCGCTTATGGGATGAGAAGTGACTCTGTGGCTGGATGTGTATGGGATGACGAAGATTGGGGCTGGTTCCTGGCCTTTTTGTTGGATGGGCTATGTTAATTTTTGTATGTTTAAGACTTTAAGTTATGTTTTTAGCCTTGCGTGGCATATTTTCATGTTATTGCTGGATTTTACTAAGACTATTTCGTGGTTGTTTGATACTCAGCGGTTATGGTGGATTGAATTTTTCTTTTATGTTTTTGATAGAGGTAGAAGCTATGTGTTCTTTTTTGCTACTAATGTTGCTCTCTAAGTTGAAATAATTTTCTATTAATTCTCTTAGTTAGCCTCTGCTTGTTCCATGGGCCAACACCCTTTTGCTGGTGCTAATTTCAAAAACAAAATATGTATTCATATTCCATGAGACTTGTTATTGATGTGGCTAAATATGTTGCCAGTCCCAATGCAGCAAAGGTGCCCACTGCAACACCACAAATCGGTGAGCACATGGAAGTCAAGCAATTTATTAGTAAAATTTCTCTGAAACAAAAGAGTACATTATTTATTTTTGAGTTCCAGACTTACCATCACTGAATCCACTTATAAATCCTTTGATGATATATATGTTGTCCATGTTTCACAACTTTCATTTGAAAGAGTATGGAAGATAGGCAAGCGGATATGCATATGCTTGCTTAGGAAAATCAGAAAATATCCTCATTTATGTAAGAGAAATATAAATATCTCGTTAGAAATAAGAGAAGTACTATATTTAATTAAGACATAATTTAGTCATATACAAATGGAATATGATGAGAAATCATTCCAATTGGCATATATGGGAAGTCATTTTATTTCGACAATGAGGAATTATTCTAATGCTTATGAAGAAAAATTGGCAAATATGGAGAATCATTTTATTTTATGAATAAGTTTATTTCTTCAAAATCTTTGTAAACAATATTAATTAAATATATAAACAATGGTAAGAATTTTTTATTATCTCATTATATATATATATAGAATTGATAATATTTGTATTAACAATAGAGAGGCAATATATTAATTCAAAAAAATGCAAAAAAAAATAAGAAAAATCTATCACCATTAAATTTGACATCCTCACGAGTGTCAAAATAAATAAATAAATTTTATTATTATTTTACATAATTATAAAACTATTTCTATAATAAAAAGCATGCTTGATAGAAGAAAATTAATTTATTACTATTCAAGTAACCATAAAACAGTTTTTATAGTAAAAGAGTGCTCTAAATTATGCACCCTACTTGGAACCTATACAAGCATGATTCAAAGGGGTCATAGTTATCATAAGGAGTACTAAGGGGTACTAGGACACATAATGACCTAAGGGGCCTGATATACACAATAGGTCATAACATATGGTAATTAGGAATATAAGTACAAATATACCCAATTTCAACTATATAGGCCCTCTAAATCCTCTATGATATAAACTTTTTATCTTAAGATCTAATGGTTAGTTTAATGCGCATTATCTACAACCTAGGGATGATGGATAGGGTTTATGGTTGAGGGTAAAAAGAGTCTTGACTAGTGGTTTATACTTGACTTAAAGACACTTGAGTGTTTAACGCTTCTGTTCTAAATATTATTTGTTTATTTTGTGTATGATTAATGTATATAAGATTTTTAGTCTAGGTATTTTGATTAAGTAAAAATAGGTTTTGAAAGGACCCAAAACCTTTTACAAAAGTAACGAAAGATAGGGAAATGAAAGACCATAAAATAACTGTGCTGCATCACCTAACAAACCAATGGAACTAGCCATAGTTACCACCAAGTGGAACAAAAACCATCCCAACAAATCCCAACAAAGGGAATTCAAGATTTACATTTTAGCCCATCCTTATGTGAACATAAATTCATATCAAAAGAAGGATTGGAAGATTTAGATTTATTTCTTTTAATTGTTGTCCAACCATCCTCCACCTTCTCAGTATCATTCTACCAAGCCGAAGAAAAACCAAAAGAGCCCACTAAAGCAAGGCAGGCCACACCAACATCCATAAAAAAGATAGGGACAACACCACCACCAATCCCCAAATCCCCCTAGAGAACCAACAATAGTAAAACCCACAACACCAATAGACAAGATAGTTGATCCAGAGACAACATCAATGATTCAATCAGGAACAACAATAACAACACCTGAAGGGACAACATCAACAGTCAGAACCAAAGCCACATCATAAACAACATCATTAGCAAAAGACATAGTGTGATCATCCTGGGAAGGGAAATCATCCAAACCCCCATCCTTAGAAACTTTATGAACCGTATAATGGTGGTTAGAAGCCCCCAACCACCAAGAAGATGATTTCGTCGATTTAACCTTATCAGATAAGCACCGCGCAACAAGATGGTCAGTCTTGTGGCATTTCCTGCATCTGAATGGAATACCATCATAGTCTAGATTTTGGACCCAAGAGCCCAAAGAAGAAACCAACGTAATTTTTAGTCTAGGTGTTAAGTTTCTTTCTATTTTTTATTGTAAGTTATTGGTTTATGGTTTCCATATTGAAAGTTATTCGTTTAGGGTTTTTACTGTGAGTTATTTGTTTAGGGTTTCTATTGTGAGTTATTTGTTTAGCATTATGATTCCAAGTTATTAGTTTAAGGTTTGTATTATAGGTTTCTCTTTAGTTTTAATATGTGGTTTCATCATGTAATGTACATACATGTGATTTTCATATTTTTCACAAAAAAAATACAATAAAAATTATAGATCTATATGTGGTCAATACATGAAAAAACTAAATACAAATAAGAAACCTATATTTTTTACATTTATACAATAAAATTAAATAAATTTAATGTATAAATTCATTTTCCATAATAGAAAAACTACTAAAAGTTAACAAATGTACTACTAAAAATAATAATAAAAATGGAAAAAAAACATTAAAAGAGCCTACCTAGAGGCATTTTTGGTGAGAAGAAGAACAAGGTAGAGTTCTAAGTGGGGAGGTGTTTCGTAAAAATGACCTCCAACCATCTAAAAAAAATTAAATATATTTACGAAATGAGATCTCGTTCCAAAATGGGGTCCTGTTTCATATGTCACCCTATTTCTAAATGTGGTGGCATATGCATTGGGACCCAATTTCAGATGGTGTCCCATTTAGTAAAGGATGACTCAAGGTCTTGTGGCTCATGGGATCCCTATTTGAATTTTATCTTGGGATCCCAAAGCTTCATTTCTCTAAAGTAGTACCCCGTTTTGTAAAATCCTTGTTCATGAAATGATTAAGTGTAAAAGTGCCACCTTAAGTGGACTCATCTTCTAGATTTTACCCAACGATTTCATTCTCAAGTTTTTGGAAGCATGCCCAACATCTTCAAGTATTATCAATCCATTCTTTGTGAAGAAATTTTATTCTCTCTTTGACTCTATGTTGTTTTTATCTTTGGTTATGAGTTGGTAAGGTTGGTGTGACCCTTCATCAGTTTTTAACTACATCTTTTTAAGAAGGATTAAATTCAAGAACTTTTTTAATGAAAATAATAGGATATAAATAATAGATAAAAAATTTCAATAATTCTTATTTCTAAGGAGATAAGATGGTCCCTTGGAAATAGGAGAAGGATTTGATTTTGGGATGATTGGTGGATTCAAAAGGTGCCTCTTTCTCTAATTCCTTGGGATGACCAATTTAAGGATGTTTGCATTCAAAGGGCTAGCTACTAGGTAGCTAATTTCATCCATTACTATAATAGGATTAACGTAAGGGAGGTGGAGTTGGGTCTTGGTAATCTTGAAATACTACATTCCTCGTTGCATATACCTAATTTTGTTTATGAGGATGTTTTGGTTTGGAATTCTTCTTTTGATGGGAAGATTTTGGTCTTTGCATCTTTTTATATGCTTGCTAGATATTTTTTCCCCATCCTTTATAGGGTCTATTTTAGAATTTTAACATCATTCCTAATAAATTAATATTTTCTTTTGGTTACAAGTGTAGAATAAGATTTTAAATATTGATATTTTATGTAAAAGGGGATTTCCCATCCCAAATTAGTATTTTCTTTGTATGAAGGATGTTGAGCATGTTTTTTATATTTTTTTTAGTTGTTCCTTTGCTAGAGAAGTTTTATTTGTCCTCTTAAGGATGTGGTCTATATCTTGGGTTTTCCCAAATTTCTTTGTGGGGTGTTGGATACAATAGTGTTAACCCTAATTTGATACCTACCCACATTTAAATTTTTTAATCTTGCCCCATTAATGATGGGCTCAATAGAAGTATGAAAACCAACTTGTGAATCCAAGTGTCCCTAATGTTCCAAAGATTGGGAACATGTAATCATCTAATCCTACATGCTATTAGGCCCATGATAGTTTTAACCACGTTCTATACATCCCAATGCTTCTGATACTTTCACATGAGAACAGTCTATCAGGAGGTTAGGCCTTTTCATCCTAATGGTAGCACAAGTATCAGCTCCAAAATCCCACGATCGACTGATCATCAGATATATCTAAGGGTTGTGAATCTACCAACTCTCCACCGACATGACGCTCAAATTTTCACACAAATTTATTTGAATCTGATAAAGTACAATTTCTTTAAATGCTAAAGTGTAACAGAATGGACTTACTAAGGTGGAAACACATTTTTCCAAATGGAAATTATTATCATTCATTGTCAACATTAAATGAGTTTAAAAGCTTATTTTGCATTAAGGTAAAATTTGGTTTTAAGGAGACCTGAAAAAACCTTACAAGAAGATTTTAAAGGGGATCTAGAACCCCATAAAGGTGAAATGTTGCCACAGATATTCTAATTACAGTCTAGCAACCCAAATTCAACAAACAAGCAATAGCCTAGAAAGAGAAATACAACAAAGTACCAATTGCCCCTAACAAAACCACCAAATAAGGCCTAAGCCTTACAATAAAGAACCATACTATATAGTGATCCAAAGGGGTTTGAGGCTCCCCAAACCATTACACAAGGTTTTGACATGGATCTCTAAACCATAAATATAAATCATAAATATCCACCAAAGTGATCTGCAAGAAAAAACCTAGAAACCAAAGGATGGGAAATCCCCAAAACCAATCAGCAACCTTAACAAAAAATAACCAACCACCAGAAAGGGCCCTTGAAAATTTTCAGGATCCACCTGGTCAAGAAGAGAATAAAAAAATAACCAAAGAAATGAAAAACCTCCTTCCCAACTAGAAAAATGGATTTTAACTTGACTCCCAAAACCAAAGACACATAGCAACTTAAAATGTTTCTCATCAGAAAACCAGCTGAAGCAATGGGGTTTTGTAAGGCTCCCCAAACCACTAAACAAGAAATTTTTTAATGAGATATGGAACCCCACAGCTTCAAAATGAAAAATAATGAAGAACCAACCAGAATAGTGAGGTTTTTTTATGGTTCCCAAAAGCCTAGTCACATTCAACCTCCAAAATATAAACATCATAATTCTAGCTAAAACTTTACATTTGGGTTTGGACCTTGCTCCCAAAACCAAAAGGATTCTTCCACCACACTCTATCCTATTGCATAACCTCTAAACTCTAGGAAAAATCCTTTAACCTCAATAAGGAAGGTGCCCACATCATTAAGGAGCCCAGAGACAGAGACAAACAACAAGTAAAGGTAAGCACCAAATCAAACCCACCACCAACAATGAGGGAAAGGAAGAGCCCTTACAAAACTCCTATGAGTCTCAAACACCTTTTTGTCCCAAACCATCTTCGAGCAACCATGAAAGAGAAATAAACTAAATGAAATTATTTCATCCTCGCCCAAACTATCATTCTCCACCTCTATTGAAAAAGCACCAACCTGTAGAGGGAAGAGAGGGGGCGGAAAGAAAAAACTTGAGATCCAAACCCCAACCATAATTGTAGAAAATATCCCCACCTCAAAAGGATAATACTCCACTTCAATAGTACTGATCTAAGAGAAGGCTAGGGGATTTTAAAATCTCATTTATCAAGCAAGATGGTGAAATTTTCAAGTTAATTCAACTCTATAGAAAACAACCAATTGATTCTTCAAACTGGTACTTCCAACTATCACAAAAGAATGGGATGAGGAACTTGTACTTGAGATCCAACAAAATTTCAATTAGATTGAGTCAGACTAGATTGACATCATATCCAACTTGCACCATTTGGCATGGAAGAAAAATAATATCTACCTAGAGTATTATAGAGACATCTTTATCCTAGAAAAAAAGATACAAATGTCGAGCTTCATCAACTTTTGATGGAAATTCAGTTGGAATTTGAACATTCCCCTGCACTAAAAGTAATGGTTTTTCCTATTTTAGTCTTGTGGAATCATAATAATTAGTAAATTTGGTTTGATGTAACTATTACTATTTTTAGCCATTTATTTATACAGTCACCTTCAAGACTGTTACTCTATATTTTGAATAGTTTCTACTCTATTTTTTATGCAAGGCAGGGAAGAGGCAAGCAGAATCAGGGTTAATTGAGACCACCTAAGCCTACTAACATGCCCTTCTTAGATTCACACATGTGGAAGTAATGAATGATTCACAAGAAAACACCATGAACATGAAAGATATAGGCAAGCAACTCACAACCACACTGGTGTAGTTATTATGAACTCATCAACATGCCCAGTTGTGAGGCCTTCCAAGTTTTGGCCTTATACAAAGAAATTATCAAAATAGAGAATCATCTCTCATCATATCTTCTTCTACCTTCCAATATATCTCTTCACACTTCTCTCCTTTCATGATGCCTCTACATCAATCAAAGCTCCCAATATATATCCAACTAAGCCACAAGTTGGCCAATCAGGTATTTAATTACATTATAGGTCCAACCTAAGGAAGAGAAACCCAAACTACTAAAAGAATGAAAAAAACTCGATACGAGGTTACATTTAGATCCACACATGACCCAATAACATAATCTTAACTTAGTAAGATCCCATTTCATTATACGGAACTGTGCAAGATGAAAAAATCCACATTTCACATGAAATGAGTTGAAAATCGACACCCGAGGAAAATGGTCATAAATCCCAACTCCTGATGTATTAGGATTTGCAATCTTAGGTGAAGATAGTATTTTAGGTCCTCTTTAAGGACCTAAGATTGCAAAGGTTGATTCATTAAGTATCAATGGCTACACGATGCACAATCAACACGCGGAAAATAGAAAATACTACTCCAGCGGCAAGGTAAAACAACTCTAAATTTGACACGATCCATCCAATCCTTATGCGTTCATAGGAGAAGGTCCAAGAATAGGTCCAAGGAATAATGTTAACTTTTTAAAGCATGAAACCATAAGTAGAAACAACTACAAAAAAAACAACAGGCACGCATATAAAATAGGAAATTTTTTTGGCGATGCAAGATTTCTTAAGACCCAAGATGCTCTTGCATCAATTTTGTATGTATATATGGGCCTCAGTGGCCAAAAATTAAATGGGGAGTAAGAGGAAATAAATAAAATTTTGATGTAACCATTTTTGGTAGTGGAAATGAATTGAACTTTGTGTCATAAATCTCTCTACAATTATCATTTAATATGAATGTATGTGTGAAAAGCTATGAATTTTCCATGTTCTTCCTTGACTCTAAATTAAACATTGTGTTGTAATGGTATTCTGTGATATTTTCCTATTTGAAATGGTTACTATGCATTCATATCAAAAAAAATTTTGTTTTTGTTTAGCGAGGAATTCTTCCCATATTCTTTGATATTATATTCTAAATATGTTGGAATTTGTGTCAAATTATCTCCACTCTAAATTTTTTTTTGCATCTATAGAACAATTATACTCAGATGTTACTTTTGTCTTTCTTTCTTTGTAGTTAAAAGAATGCCTAGAAAATTGATTGCATCATAAGAGGTATTTGTACCTCTAAAATTTAGAGGAACATCATGTCTAACAAAGGTCTATCCAACTATTGGTTTCATTTTTTTACTTTAATTTGGGTAGTTTTGAGTCATTATTAGAAAGGTAAAAATCTTTACTAACAAGTGGAAACCCCCTACTTCCAATCAAGATTTATCTCTTCTTTGGTCCTTGATGATGCCTGACATTTCCTGGGGTCTCTAGAAAGGACGAAATAACTAGATATTCAAGGATGTGGACTAATCTGAAAATAGTGTGGCTTGTAAGATTCAGTTAGCCATTCAAGAAAACTTCTCTATGGCATGTGATAATTGCAAGGTTGTAAGCCCTTCTATCTTTACTTCTCATGAAGATTTGGATATTTCTCAACAATGGAAGATTCAAAGGGACATTTCTTTTCCATTATTGATGCAGGAGCATCTTGGGTCTTGAGCAATCTTGCATAGCCAAAAACAATTTATGTTTCTTGTACCTGACTAGTGTTTGTTTTAGCATCGGTGTTATGGTTGGTTTCCTGCCTTGCATAGCTAACTCTTTGCCTTGGACCTATTATTGGACCTTCTCCTAAGGGTGCATGTCCTAATTCATTCAGACTTGGAAGTTATCACCATTTCCCTCGAGTATCAATTTACCACCAGTTTCACATGAAATGTGTGGTATTTTGCCTTGCGTGGTTCCATGTGGGGAAATTGGATCTTACGTGGTTGAGGATATATTCTTGGATCATGTGTGGAACTAAATGTAAAGGTGCATTGTGATTTTTTGTTTCTATCTTTAGTTTTGGTTTCTCCTCCTAAGTGGACCTATAATGTAATTAAATGCTTGACTGGCCAACATGTGGCTTTGTGAGCTATATATTTAAAGCTTAGGTTATTGTAGAGGATAGCTTAGTTAGATTAGAAGTGAGACAACTTAAGAACAAGAAAAAGGATACAAATTATGGTTCTGATTTCATAAATTCATTGTATAAGGCTGAAACGCAGAAGGCCTCACAGCTAGGAATGTTACTATTAATATAATATTTGTACCAGTGTTGCTGCCAGTTGCTTGTCTCATATCCACTATGTTTTACTACTTTCATGCATTTTTTCATATTCCTTCCATGTGTAACTCTTCATAGGGCTTGTTGTGGGTTTAAGTAGAGTCAATTAACCTTGATTCTTCCTTTACCTTCCCTGCCCTGGTGTCAATTTGTATCAGAGAGAAGTTCTTTCTTGTGGATTGGATCCTGGAGAGCTTTAAAGATTGGTTGTAGGGTGGCAAATCTGAGATCTGACCTATAAGTTGTAGAAGGTTATGGTCTTGTTGGAACCTGATTGTCAAGATGGTTCATGGTAAAGGAAATGATAATGCTATCATGGATATGTTGAGGCAAATTGCAACTAGGCTTGAAGCTATAGAGATAGCCCAGAGAAGAGGTGCACATCTTGAAGATGTTAGTGACGAGGAAGAAGTAGCGCTTGACCCTAAACCTAAAACTGAACATGATGAGGAAAGACTCTTGAGAGTTTTGTCTAAGGCTAACTCTAGACCTGCTATTGAAGTTGCTTGCTATGATGGAAGACTTGAGACTGATGCACTTTTGGATTGGATCTCTGAGATGGATAAGTATTTTGAGTATGAAGGTACTCCTAATAATAAGAAAGTGAAGATTGCAGTCACAAAGTTGAAAGGTCATGCAACTCTTTGGTGGGATCATTTGCAAACTAAGAGACAAAAGAGAAAGAAAAGATCAAGACATGGATGAAAATGATTGGAAAGATGAAGAAGAAGTTTCTTCTAGTTGATTACCAAGTTAGTTTGATGAGGATAATGCCAAATTTGAGACAAAGGGAATTGAGTATGAAAGAATATATTGAGGAATTTTACAAATTGGATATCAGATCTAGACATGTGGATGATGAAGTTGAAAAGGCAGCTAGATATTTGAATGGACTAAGGACATCTATTCAAGATGAGATCAGTTATGTGAAGATTGATAGTGTGGAAGAAGCATACCAATTTTCTTTGAAGGATGAGGAAAGATTGACAAAAAGACATGATCAAAGACAAAGAAGAAGAGGTGGTAGATTTCAAATAAGTAGAGGTAGATCTTATGGAGAAAGTAGCAAATCTGACAATGCAGTACAAGATAAAGGATGGAAAGATGACCCCGCTAGTAAAAGAGGTAACTACTCTAAAGGTAGCTATACTGATTACTCTAGGAATAATAATAATGGAAAGAGAGAAGAAAAGTCTTGGTTTAAAGGTACTTGTGACAAATGTGGTGAAGGACATAGAGCTTTTGAATGTACTAACTCTGGAAAGAAGATTGGAGGTAATAACATAAATAACTTGGCTTGTGAAGAAGTTGAGGAATTAGCTAATGAACCTGAACATGGTGAGAACTTGATGCTGAGAAGGATCTTGTGTAATTAAGAAGCTAATGAAGAACCTATCTTGAGGAAAAGCTTGTTCAAAACCAGATGTAAGATCACTGATAAATGTTGCAAAGTAATCATTGATGGTGGAAGTTTTGATAATCTGGCATCCACAGAGCTGGTTAGCAAGTTGCAATTGTAGAGATTGAAACATCCTAAACCTTATCACATTGCTTGGATCCAGAAGGAGCATAAACTACTTATAAGTGAACAATGCCTTGTTAAGTTCAAAATTGGGAATTATCATGATGAAGTCTTGTGTGATATTATGCCTATGGATTGTTGTCATATTCTTTTGGGTAGACCTTGGCAGTATGATAGGAAAGCTTTGCATGATGATAGATTGAATCAATATACTTTTTGGATGGATGGAAAGAAACAAGTATTGTTTCCTTTGATAGAGAATTTTGATGAAAGTCACTGGACCATAATTAGAGTATGTTTGGTTGATGATAAAACATTTTCAAGAGACATGAAGGAACAAAATATTTGATTTTCTTTAATACCAAGGAAAACTGGAAAACAAGATGAATTAGAACATGCACTTGAGATTGAATCTTTATTGACTAAATTTAGTGATATCATTTCTGACAGTGTACTTGATGGTTTACCACCTATGAGAAGTATAAGTCATTGTATGGATTTGATACCTAGACCTAGTTTGCCTAATACAACACCACATTGGTTGACACTGGATGAAAAGACTAAATTGAATAGACAAGTGCAAGAATTACTTGAAAGAGGATTGATTAGGGAAATTTTGAGTCCTTGTGCAGTACTTGTTGTGTTAGCACCTAAGAAGAATGGAGAATGGAGAATGTGTACTGATTCTAGAACCATAAATAAGATCACAGTGAAGTATAGATTTCCCTTGCCTAGGATGGATGACATAATGGATAGTTTGAGTGGAGCAAAGTATTTCACAAAGATTGATTTAAAAAGTGGATATCATTAGATTAGGATCAGAGAAGGGGATGAATGGAAAACTAATTTTAAAACTAATGAAGGTTTTTATGAATGGTTGGTTATGCCTTTTGGTTTGACTAATGCACCTAGTACTTTCATGAGGCTGACGAATGAAGTTCTGAAAATATTCTTGGGTAAGTTTGTAATTGTATATCTTGATGACATTTTTATATTTAGTATAACTAAGGAAGAACACCTTGAGCATATCAGACAAGTATTGCAGAGGTTGAAGGAAGAAAAGTTGCTGATTAACTTGAAGAAATGTTCATTTATGAAAGAAGAGATTGTGTATCTTCATTTTGTGATTTCAACTAATGGCTTGAGGATGGACCCTGAGAAAGTAACAGCTTGATTGGCCTACACCAAAGAATGTTGGAGAGGTAAGATCATTTCATGGATTGGCAATTTTCTATAGGAATTCTACCAAAAATTTCAGTTATATTTGTAATTAGTGATATCAGATTAGTCATATTTGAAATTTCAGTTATATTTGAAATTTTAGTTATATTTGTAATGCTATGACTGAAACCATGAGAGGAGATAAAAAAGGATTTCAAATGAACACGTGGAGCACATAGGAGTTTTTGAAACATTGAAACAAAAGATTGCAGAATTTCCTACACTTGCTTTGCCTGATTTCAATAAATGTTTTCAAGTAGAATGTGATGCTAGTGAAGTACAATTGGATCTATTTTGAGTCAAAAAAGAAGACCTATAGCTTTTTTAGTGAAAATTTGAATGACGCTAAGAGAAAATATTCAGTTTATGATCAGGAATTATATCCTATTGTTCACGCTTTGAAGAAGTGGAGACATTATTTGATGCTTAAAGATTTTGTGTTATATACTGACCATAAAGCTTTACAGTATTTGGGAAGTCAGAATAAGTTGAATCAAAGACATATGAAATGGGTTGAGTTCTTGTAGAATTTCTCATTTTTATTAAAACATAAGAGTGGATAGTTGAATAAGGTTCATGATGCCTTGAGCCAAAGAAGAATTTTTTTGACTGAGATGAAAGTTGAGATACTTGGTTTGATGATTTGAAATATTTGTATGAGACTGACATTGATTTTGCAGAATGTTGGAAGGCTTGTAAGGAGCATACAGGGAATAAAAGGTGGACTGATTATTTCATCTAGGAAGACATGTTGTTTAAAGGAATTTAGTTATGTATACCAAGAGGATCTATGAGAGAAAACATCATAAAGGAAAAGCATAGTGGTGGACTTGCTGGAAATTTTGGGATTGATAAGACAATGAAATTGATTTCTAAGAGATACTTTTGGCCATAGATTTACAGAGATGTACAAAGAATGGTGAGAATTTGTAGAGTTTATCAAGTAACAAAATGAACTAGTTAGAATGTGGGATTGTATACACCTTTGCATGTACTTGATAGGCCATGGGAAGATGTAAGTATGGACTTTTTTCTTGGATTGCCTAGAACTCAAAGAGGTAATGATTCTATTTTGGTTGTAGTTAACAAATTTTTAAATATGGCACATTTCATACCTTGTAAGAAGGACATTTGATGCATTACATGTAGCTTGACTATTTTTCAAGGAAGTGGTAAGATTGCATGGTTTGCCTAAATCTATTGTTTAAGATAGAGATACTAAGTTTACTAGTTATTTTTGGAGAACACTTTGGAAAAAGATGAATACTGAGTTGAAATTTAGTTCTACATTTCATGCTCAGACAGATGGACAGACTGAAGTTATGAACAAAAGTTTGGGAAACTTGTTGAGATGTTTAGTTCAAGATAAGCATGTTGTTTGGGATTTGGTTTTGGCACAAGCTGAATTTGCATATAACAATTATGTCAACAAAAGTACTAAAAAGGACACCATTTGAGATTGTTACTTGATTTCACCCTAAAGGAATTACAGAGTTGAGAGAATTACCTACTGAGACCAGAAGAAGTGTTGAAGCTGATCATTTTGGAGAAAC
>BSBK01004541.1:395000-562839 GCA_027943335.1 Chamaecyparis obtusa | reverse complement strand
CATTTTCCCTCCAATTTTGTCCATTTACACATTTTTTCTTCTTTCAACATGATTTCTCAACTTTGTCATCATCATCTTTACAAATGAACAAGTGGGTATCTCTAAATTTACTACCATCATCTCACACATCTTCTAAGCTTTCTGACCATATAATTTTTTTTCTATTTTTGGACAACATTAGCATAGTAAACTTTAATTTTCTTTACCAATGTCTTCACAGTCCTCATAGACATATGTCTACCATTTTTAAAATAACTTTTGATCTACTTGACAAAATTCAAAATAAATTATATGTTATTGTCCAATGCTAAATTATATACAATTTTAAAAAAAAAATTCAATTTGTATTATCTTGATGCATATTATGCCCAGCGCATGAAAAGGTACCAAATTTTCAGGATATGGTCACTGCAAAAACTTATAAAAAATAAAATACTCAACAAAAGATTATAAAAAAATATACAACTACTAGATATCACTCTTACCTATCATCCTACGAAAGGATTTTATAAAATAATAAATCAAACTATAGATTTTGTGAAGCACATGAAAATAACTATGTTATGTTATTCTGGAAAACTCAGGAACAATTTTTTGTGCCTGAGAGGTTTGACCCTCTTTATCTTATCCATTTTAAAAAACTTCAGTATTTTAAAAACTAGATTCAGAGTACTACAATTTTGATTCTTTACACAACTCCCAATTTTGAGTGCATGACCCTCAAATCTCTATGTGAAGTTTAGGTTTCCCTGATTTCAGAAAAAGTTAGCCACTTATACCCCCCCTTCTATATATATATATATATATATATATATATTATATATATATATATATATATATATATATATATATATATATATATATATATATATATATATTTGTGTGTGTTTGTGTGTTTATGTACACACACTATTGGAATACAAAAATTACTTCACTTATCTTTATTTTCTATATTTGTCTTTTCTTCTTTTGTTTTCTTGTTCTTTTATTCCTTGTCTCTTTAGAGAAACCATCACTATAATTCAATCATACACATAACTTAAATATTTTTCCTAATTGAATCCTTATCTGACATTAAACCTAACATTAATCAAACACTAACCTTCATAATGTTAAAAAATTGATCATTATTTGATCGTAATCCTAACACTAATTTAACCCTTATCATGATCATAATTCAAATATTTTCTTATAACATCAATTGAATCCTAACCATAATTTGACTCTAATCAAAATACTATTTCTTATTTTATTTCTAACATCAATGCCACATGAACTATAATATCAACCAAACCAAAACCTAACAATAATTATATTTTTGTAGTAACCATAGCCCTAATTAAGTTATAAATTTAAATAATAATTCAAAATCTAAAATCTAAGTGAACTCTAACTCCAAAAACTATTAAACAACTCAAATGGAACAAGAAACTTAAACCTAACCCAAACTCTTAATTGAAATCTAAACCCAGCCCTAATCATATCTCCAATTCTAATTCTAATTGTAACCCTAATCTTAGAACTAATATAATATTAAATTTAAGCCTAATTCTATGCATATTAAAATCTTCATCTAACATTAATCCTAACTGAATTTTATGATTATAATTTTATTATCTCTTTTCCTAATTCTTACTCTCACCTTAGTACTAATCTAACACTGAATTTAATCCTAATTGAAATCTAATGTCAACCCTATTTAAAATCTAATTTAATATCCAACAAATTTAATTAGACCTTAACCTTAACCTCATTCAAACCATTATCATAACTTAACCTTAAACTTTTTACTAAATCAAATACTTTTATTGTATAACCCTAATTTTATGTTAACCCTAATTAAACATTACCCCTACTTTTAATTCAAATTTTAATGAAAACCTTAACAATAGCTCTAATTTAACCCAAACCTTAGTTCAAATATTTCTCCTAATGGAAACCTAATCTAACATTGATCTTCACCCTAATCTAGACTATTAACGCCAACAGTATTTAAACTTTAATCATAAGCCAACTCTAGTCCTAAACTTAATTTAATCATAATTTGAACCTTGAGTTTTTCTCATATAAAATTTAAATATTTAAATTCCATCCAAATATTAATTATGTAAAATTTGGATTTCATTTAAAATTTAAAATTTTGTTTTAAATTTTTAAATGAAATTAAATTTAGAGTCCTTATTTAGGTTACTAAAAATGTTATAACATTATTGGTGTAATTAAATATACACTAATTACACTTTACTTAAGTTCCTTACTTAGGATGATGCATTTCATAGTAGTTTGCATATGAGACACCTAGGCATTTGTACCTATATTTTCATATGGTGTAGGAGAAATTCCACTTTAGGTGGTGATAGTTATTTATCACAATTCACTTTATGTGTGAGATCCACCTTTGGTACACATATCACATTATTATTCTCCACATGTTCCACATATACTTCATTGCATAATAGAGGATGATCCACCTTTGGTGGATGTTTGATTCCTCCTTGTGTAGGTGTTAACATCTATTGTCCTTATCATTGTTTCTTATTTCCTTGCCTATATAAGAAGGCCTATTATGTACATTTTCATTATGTCCATTACCAATTTAATATAATTCTTGCATCTTAATGCAATTGTCTTGCCATTCTCTTGTGGATATTATATTGATCTTTTATTTTATCTTGGGGGTGTTGCAGAGTCACCTAAAATTATAGCATGGTATCGAGTAATTTCTACCAGAGTATCAGAGTTCTCAAGATGTGAAGAATCTTTCTCAAAAATAGAAAATTCGACATGATTCAGTTGTGGGTGCAGAATAAGGCTATTTGGGCATCACCATTACATAGTATGTTGGGAGAAAATTTGGTGTTTTGCATTTTGTGGCTTTCTGTTGAAGGTCAATATTAGAGCTTGTTGATATAAATCAGAGGTTGACATCATATTAAGAAGGTCCAAAAATCCCTAAATTTAATTTTGTTTCATCCAAATTAGACACTAGAGGTCAAATATAGAGCCATTTGAATTTTGGAGGTGTAGTGGTGATGATATAGAAAAAATAATTACAGAAGTGAATTTCAAACAACAATATCTAAGTCATTTGGAATCTTTTTCTTGAGCATTTATTTTTATTTTAGGGTAAAATTTCATAATCTACATAGTGGTACAAGCGTTTTGTGATCTCTATTTATGATATTTTAAAAATATCATACATCCTATTTTTTGCAACTTCCAAGGCCTCCTTTGGGCTTATATGAACTCATTTTTCAGGTGCAATTTTTTTGAAAGTGCATATTTTTCTATATTTTATAGTGGTGCTAATATTTTATATGGACTATGATCATAAATTATAATTTTAAAATTTGGGTTAGTTTTACAATTGAAATAAATAGATCGTCGTTTGGTCTTTTGTATAGTGATCTAAGTCTATTATAGCACAATTGTGGGGTGTAATTAATTGTTGATCTGAATTTGTAATTTGAGAAGTGTATGATTGAAGTATTCAAGAGATATGTAACACATCCTACTATAATAACTTTGACTAGGGATAATTATGAGTAATGGACAAAAGGAATCATCACACATTGTAGATGACTTAATCTCTTGTCTCACCTTTATGGACTCATTTAAGAGCCAAAGATAAAGTGAAAGAAAATAGATTGGGAATACAAGAATGAACATATTAGAAAAAATGATTGGTATAAGTCTTTGTTTGGATTTCCATCATGATATCTTTTCCAAGATCTTGTATATTGAATTCCCACATAGTTTGGACAATTTATGGGGAGAAATTTGAAGATCCATGTGTTCCTCCATTCCCAGATGATCCTATTGTAGATTGTCCCATTCAACTTGATGATGTATATAATATTCCTTATGATGATGATACATTAGATAAAATTGAATGTAATGCATATATTGAGAGTAAGGATGATCCAATGACTCTACCTATAGCTCCTACTTCTCTAATTGAGATCACACATTCTTTTCTTGTTCGTGATTCCAACAAGTCATTGTAAGGATATCTATTTTTCCTAATAATTAGGATTCCTATTTACCAGATACTGGTACATTATTTAAATAGAGTCACACATTTCATATGTGGGAGACATACTTGAGGGGGTTCTCTTCTCTTTGATGATAGTTTCATGACAATTAGAGTTAGAAATACTTATTCACTTTCTCTGGAGATTGGAACTCTTGATTATTATCACTTGGTTTGACACATTTCATGGTTCAGTTTAATGATGTGTTGGATTCCATGAGCTTGGAGATACCTAATCAGTCTTCAAAGATGCCTAATTGGAGACTTCCTTCCCCCTTCTTCCATTTGGACATGGATTGGCTTCTTCATCATTTGATTCATTTATATTTTTACTAAGGGGAGACATGTTGCTTGTAAGCATTGGATTATCTTTTTTTTAAAGGCATACTTCATTAACATTGGAGCGTCTTCATTATGGGGGGATATCATGTCTCCTTGTTCCCTTTTAATGGGGGGATAAATGATCATATATGCATGATGTATGTATCCCTTGGGGATTATTGAGTCCTCCATCCATGCATCTTTTTTGTTTCCAGATCTCTTTTTGTAGGGGATTTTTGTCTCATGAGGTTTTCTCTCTTTCTACGCTTTATGAGAGATTTCATTGTACATGGGTACCTAACATGGCCTAGTAGTCGAGAGCTATCTTTCACTATGAGTTTAAGTGCATTCCCATTAGTTACACTTAAGAGGGTGTGTTGGTGAATTTAATTTTTACTAATTACACTTTACTTAAGCTTACATAGGATAATCCATTACATAGTAGTGTTACACTTAAGGGGGTGTGTTGGTGCAATTTAATTTTTACTAATTACACTTTACTTAAGCTTACATAGGATAATCCATTGCATAGTAGTTTTCATATTAGACACCTAGGATTTTGTACCTATATTTGTACATGGTATTGGAGAAATGCTACTTTACGTGTTGATAGTTGTTATCACATTCTACTTTATGTGTGAGATCTATCTTTAGTGCACATATTGCATTATCATCCTCCACATGTTGCAAAAATTTCATCGCATAGTGAAAGATGACGCACCTTTGGTGGAGATATGATTCTACCTTATTTAGGTGATAACATATATTCTTCTTAACATTGCCTCTTGTTGCCTTTCCTAGATTGCTAATGACAATAATTTGTAAGATTGAGCAATTGATGATTCTAGTCTGATTTGATTTTGCATGGTGGCTATGGTACTTTTGGAATGTCATCCTCTCTACCAAAAATAAACTCAAATAAACTATAGTTGTATTTCTTCTTCCACGACAAAGTTTCCATTTTGCATGATAATTAAAAACAATGAAGTCATATAAGATACCACACATCTTTCTACATGCCTGTGTAGCCACACTCACTGTTGTCTTCAAGACCACCCAAATTTAATATGTTTTGAACTAAAAATAAATAAAACTATTAGGAAAAATAGAGAAACCAATAAAAAAAAAGGAAAATTAGATTAATAAAGATATCAGTAGAAAATATAGGTTAAAACATGAGGCAATTTTTTTAAAAAGAAAACTAATGCTAAAAGACTAGATGACATTAGTTCCCACCTATCAATAGGTAGGGACTAATAATTCTACTGAAATCTATGGGCCAATTCATATTTACTATGTGCATTTGATAACCTAGTGAGCCAATTTAAGCTTATTTTCTATTATAAAATTATTATATTCATCAACTCTAAATTGTATAGTGAAACATTACTTTACATTATAAGAATAAATGATGATGGAAGACAAAAACTACCTCATATCCCAGTAGTGTAGCCTCCTTTTCAACATTATTTTAATTTTTTTCGAAACATTTAAATATTTAAGAATATTTTTTAAATAATTTCTAAAATGTACAAATGTTTAAGTTATAGATTTCACACCAAGTTTTTTAAAATAGATTTAAAAACTTAATTTCAAAAGAACAAATGTTATTAACAAAAATGATAATATTATTACATCCCTCTCTTGCATTATACCACTCAAAAAATAGAACATTAAAAGTTGTAGAACAATACAATTATTTTCCATTTGAACATCAAACTAATTAAGAAATGGATTTACCTTTCCACATAACAAATAAAAAGGAATTTCTTTTGGGTGTCACTAGTAATTAAAAATGAAAACAGCTAATACTAGCTATATTTTTTTAGAAAATTAAATTTAATGATCAACAAACATTAGAATCAATTAAAAATCTCAAAAGTTCTGGATGCAATGCAAAGTAACAATAAGTTTTTCTATTTCTTTGAGTTGTTAGTTTTTATTATTTTTGAGACAATATACATTGTATATCTTATGAGCCCAATTATATTAGACTTATTATTATTATTCTACGTTTCATAAAAACCCATTGTAATCCCTTTCACTTAACACAAAAATATCTATAATTAAAATTGAAAATGTAGAAGTTTAAAATGGTGAATTATAAACAGCCACCACTTCTAAGAACCGAAGAATCTATAAAACTCCCAAATCAGAAAATCTTGGTAGGATAAAGATAACAATTAACAAATAATAATGCATATTGCATGAAAGTTAGATAAGCTCTTAGAAACGAGTAGAAAGAAAGGACTACCAACTTATATCAGTTCAACTGAAATTAACATTACAGCCCCATTTAGTATTGATGTCATCACCAATAAGATATTTGCGGATGTGATCAAGTCTTTGAAAAAACACATGTTCTTGTTCAATGGCCAGAAATGGAGGATAGCGTCTCTAATACTAAATCGAAAATATGTTACCTAGGGCACTTCACTCAATTGGCCAGTGCGGCTGTCGTATTCACGTCGACACATGGGACATCGATTCTGCCATTGAGTAGATCTAACAATGCACTGGTAATGAAATATATGGTAGCATGGCAGCCGCTTTATTTCCTCGCTTGCGTCTCCAAAAGGTTCAAGGCAAATTGAACAAACATTTTCAGGATCATTATTTCCAATAAGGCATGGCGTGGGTGATCCAACAATTTGCGCAGCTTCCTCCCATGTAATCGCTGCTGGAACGCTACTGTGCTCATAAATTTCATCATATATTTCTAAACGCACATTCCATTCATCAAAACGAGTTCGATTGATTATTTCTGCATAACGCGGATCTGCAATCTGATTATGAGTCATAAGCAAAATATCATAACCTCGGCGTTGCGTTGGATTTTCTGGAGGATGATATCTCGCTGGGTCCGTTATGTCGCCATAAAAATAATCTATAATCGCTTCATCGGCAATTTCCCCATCATTGCAAATGTAAGTGTGATATACAAATCCGTATCCCTCAGTATTTACACTCAGCAAATTAATATGCCTCATTCCAAGAGAATCATTTGTTATCGTCGAGGTTTGTGTTATTCGGTAAGCATTGCCCAGGCTATCTTCAACTATCTCGCGGCGCGTCCTCATCCCCTGATTATTACCTGATCCCTCCATTTGACAGACAAAACAATCGCTGTAGCGAGCACACCTTTTTATATACAACTCTATCGCAGTAAAACAGAGTATGGGAAATGTAGATTACAAAAGTTGACGGTTAAACATTTGTATCATATATAGGAAATTCAAGGATGAAAATTGCATAGAAAGCCGACAGTTTTTTCATAACTAAGAATATATGAGCGGAGATATTGAATGGATTTATTTATAAATATATTTTTTTCTTTTGGGAGGTTGGGTAGTTCTTTGGAATTGTATGTGTTTATTTCTTACATGCTGTGCTACTTTAATTAGTTTGAAGAATTGAGGACCACTTTATTGTAATATAAATATTAAATAAAAATTTACATTGTTTTTCGAATAAGCACAAAAATATACTCATTCATGAAAGTATCTGAAATTACCAGATAAAAGTATCAGCAAATACAACCTTGATTGAACTCAAAACCAATGTGCAAGATCAATTTTACATAACAAAGAAAACAAGATTCAGTCTCAAATGCAATAGATGGGTCAAAGAGAGGAGAGAATGGAAAGAAACACAAGGCAAACTTACTCTCCTAGTTATGGAAGATCACTTAGAGAAGGACCAACCAGAAGTGATGAAGCCTATTCAAGAGTCCATGCCAAAGGGGGGAAGAGAAGAGATAGAACATGTTAGGGCGCAAAGTCATGAATCACAGTGTTGCCATCGTGTAACATGAGTCAAGGATAAAAGAGTACTCATGAAACATGAGTCAATGATTAAAAACTACACAGCTAAATTTTGATAGCACCACCAAAATCTAACTTGTTCTATAAACTATCTCAATTGATGAGTTCAAGGGGATTTCTAATGAATGGTTCATAAGGAACAACACTTGTTGAAGGTTTTACAAATGCGGTTGCAAGTAGAGTGGATTTAACCATGGAAGAAACTATATAGTTAAGTGCACTCGAGCTAGATTAGCATGGGGATAGGTGACCTCCTGAGAAGTCTCACTGCTTCACCTCTGCGAGTGTCACGTAGATACAATGAGTGCTAAGTGTTCCAGTCATTCTCATGAGAGGTGGGGTCTAGTGAACCACTACTAATTAAACATGGGTCAATATGTATAACTCAAAAACTACACAATTGAATCCTGATAGCACTATCACAATTTGACGTGTTGTGGAAAATATATCAATTGATGAGTTGAGGGAGATTTCTAATGAATAGTTCATAAGACAAAACACATGCTAAAGATTTTTCAAATGAGGTTGCAAGAAAAATGGGTTTAACCATGGAGGAAACTTTGTAGTTAAGTGCACTCAAGCTGGAGTAGCACTAGGATGGATGACCTCTTGGGAAGTCACGATGCTTCATCTGTGAGAGCATCACGTACATCCAACACAATGAGTGCTAAGTGTTGCATTCATTCTCATAAGAGATGGGTTCTTGTGAACCACTACTCATGAAACATAAGCCAATGAGTATGACTCAAAAACTACACACTTGAATCATGATAGCACTATCACAATTCAAAGACTTCCTCTAGGATATATATTTTGCTTACAACTTTCATCTTTAAATTGTTTGGAGAATTAAATATAGTTAATGAAATAGGAGGAGGAGTATTTATAGGATAGGTGGAAACCCCTCTCCCATCTTTCCCATCTTTCTAGTTAGACAATTCAACAACAATAAGGGAGATTTAAAGTCCAAGATAGCTCAGTGAGTTCTAAATAGAGATTTTTATGAATTCTAAGTATAAGTTAAGGAAGATCCCATTTAATTTTTTGTTTTGTTAATGGGTAGAAAAAGTGGAAAAAGAATCTAGGAAGTTAAATTTAGCTTAATGCGACGTTTGAAATAATCAAGCATATGGAGTAAATGGGAGTGGAAATATTTGAATCTACCATTGAGAGTGATTAACTTGATGAGAACCAAAGCCACATCTTTCTATTCACTCAAAAATTCTTTCTAATTTTCTAATTGAAGCCATTTTGAAGATGATAAATCTTTTCACTAGGGCAGATAAACTTCTTGAAATCATTCTTATAATGACCCTTTAAATATTTATGAGGGGTTATCCCTTCATCCACCAACCCAGTAATAGTAGCAAAATATTTCATGAAGACCACAAAGAAGACCCCACTAATGGTGACCTTTACCTTATTCTAGGATTTAGTAAAAATATTTGACAAATCTGATTCAAACCCTTCATACCCTCCACATAATTAGCTACATTTACCACCTCAAGACTAGGCCAAAGGATAGAAATATTCCTAAAATCCTTATACTTGTCAATTTCAATATGGATGATCTCTCCTCCAATTCTGGCTTGGTAATTGGAAGGAAATCCAATATAAATAGAGCAAGGAAAACCAAATAGAAAAGAGTTTCTAAAATAGGTGTTGAGGAAAACCAAGGAAATGATTCCCACAAATAGCCTCTCCTTATCATCATAAATTATCTTTACCTTCGTAGAAAATTATTATAAAAAAATTGGGTGGTGGAACATCTATAAACATATTTGAGTTTATCTCGAGATATTACAACACATGTCGCATCAAGCACATCTTGAAGAGCAGCCCAAATTTTAATTGAGGTATTATATTAATCAATAATATTTAATCTATCTCATAAGTTATTTTTTTATGGAGGGTGAGATGAATTATGATGTTTTTCAACATGGAAAAATACTTTCTTCTTTTGGAGATGATATCACTAACCATCCACCATAGGGCTGCCAACCCTTCAACATCTTGATGAAATTAAGAGCGTCTCATTCAATGATTATGTTGTGGCATCCCAATTGAGAAGCCAAAAGGATGCCATGATGGGATAATGCCACCTCAACCATTTTCATTGTTTAAATTTCCAAATTTTACCACATAAGCCACCTTCAAATTATCTTGGTCATCTCCAATGAGCCCACCCTACCTACCTGACTTAGATTTCCCAACTAGGAAGCACAAATTCCTTATTTAATAAAGTAAATATAATTTGTGGAGCTTTTAAATGAATATTTTATTTAGATGATAAGATCTTTTGGATCATGTTAATAACATGTGTAGTCATAACTAAAGGATGTAGCAATGCTCACAAAAAATGAGAAATGTATACTGCAAGAAAAGAAAAAAAAAGGATTAGAATGAATTGTGGCTCATAGCATGAAGTCTTGATAATTCTTTCCTCCCAATTGTCACATCCACTTCAAATGAAAAATAAGTATGGGATACCCTTGCAAAACCATTTCAAGGTACTAAAAGAGTAAAAATAATCCATTTACAAATGCTTATATCAAATGTTAAAATTTTGGAAATGTATGAGCCTTAAAGTTCATGAGATTTATTTACTCATATAGTGTGATTGATTAATGAAGTAAATGTAAATAGGCCATGCTTAATAAAATATATATATAATTTTTAATAATAATGCCTAAAAAATATGGTCTTGTAGTTATATCTTTTAAAGAATAAAAGATATTGGCATCTCTATTTATAGATAGGCTTATAGATTCAATGTACACAAATGAGCTTAAAATAGAAATATAGAGTCACATGAACAAGTATTTAAGTGAAAGGAATAAATAAGTGAAACAAATTAGCATCAAAATTATTTTGTACAGAAAATAGGAAGATGCAAAATTTTAACAAAGAAAAAGAAGTGATGAAGAAGATTGTACTTACACTCATGTAAGGGGTAGAGGAAGAAAAAATATTTAATAGAGGAAAAAGTTCTCAAAGGTATCATAATTAATTTGTTCAGTGTTATTATTATAAAAAATATGGACATTTTTTCTTTTAGCATAAGAAAAATATTATCTATGAATGTAAAAAGGAAGCTAAATATGAAAATAACGATGACAGGAAGGAGATATACATATTGCTAACATGCAACACAAAAGATAAAACTAATGAAGACACACATTATGTTTATAGTGACTATAGCAACCATATGATATGAAGAAAATAGATACTCCAAGATTTGGATATGTCATGTTATCTCTATTCGAGCATTAAGGTGTTGTCATTAGTATCAAATTGGATCAGTCGGTTATCTATGATGACCAGTTAGTAAAAGAGAGAACTACAAGCTACACATGCTAGTTAGTTAAAAAAACAAGCCTTCATACTAAGTAGTCATAAGGCAGCACTGAGAGCCAAATGGAAATAGGCTTAACCAGGCACCAGAGCAGTTTTAATGGGCATTAGAGTATACCAAGCACCAAGTGTCAGTAAACACCAAGCACACTAGACACCGAGCACCGATATAGTTACCGAGTAGTATTAACTATGTTTATCAAGAAATCAAGGAAACAGCATAGTAATCTGTTATGGCACATTTATATATGTAAACAGTTACAACAGATTCATTAAACACTTTCCCAAGATCAAGGATTACTTATTATAGATGTAATCATTAAATGTGATGATGATCCCTATGTAATTGTCAGATCTAGGTTAATGCAATGAATTTTTGGATTCGATTGATGCTAAAAATACACACACAATCAAATCCATAAATTCATTGCATTACTAATGGATTGTGGAAATCTAATGCTGTTAAGATCTAGGTTAATTTTGTATACCGTACATCTTAGGTTTTTCCTAAGAAGATGTAAACCTAATTAGGTCATGACAGTTATGGAAATCATAGAAGTATGCTATATATTTGTAATTCATGTCATTTTGAAAAATGGGTGAACAAGGAGATCTTGAAGCAGTAGTTGCCTTCAAGACATCAAAATTTAGACATGATTTGAGTAGTATTCAGAGATACAATTCAGTCTATTTAGAATCAGTCAAGGCTATTGAGATGAACAAAGGACATACTACTACACATTGAGGTGATATTTACTAAGTATATCATAGATCTAATTCAAACTAGTTTAGTTTTCAATTATAGATACTTTCTATTATTCTCTAATCATTGTAACAGAGTTAGCAAAATCTCTTTATAGAGTAGACTTAATAGTTTGATTGTAAATCTCTTAACTGAGTACACACTCAAGTATTGTTATTTAAATCCTTTAACAAGGTAGATCTAGTTGATCTAAATGTTACTTCTAATAGGGTAAGATCACCAGAAGTGATCACAACTTGTATCCTTAACCGACATACTTTATTATCTCCAGTAGTGAAGAATTTGTGGGTCTCATCCCCACCGCAGTTTTTACCTTCTTACAAGAGTTTCTGCGTAACCAAAATATCTGTGTTATGTGATTGATTTATTGTTTGTTTTCATGCACTTTATAGTTATAATTCATTTGAATAAATGTTACAAATAATGGATTTAGTTGGATAGTTTATTTACTACTATTTGCAGATTAAGAAATCACTTTAAAGTTTTTGAGGGTATTGATTCACCCCTCCCCTCTCAGTCCCTTATCTTTCCATTCCAATAATTGGTATCAGAGATAGATCTCTTATTTGGAAGGTTTAATCACTGAAGAGGAAAGATCTAAACATGGAGAGACATAAGTTGGACAAAACTTTAGAGAATCAAAAGATTCAGATGCAAATTCTTGTTGAGCAATACAAACTAGCTAAGGATGCATTGAAAAAGTTAAAGGTTCAGAGAAAGAACATGACTATTTTGGAATGTGAGACTAACTATCATCGAGAAAATATTGATGATCTATTTGAGAGCATTGGATCTAGTTCAGGCAGTATTTATGATGGTTCTAAAAGTGTAATTTTTGATTTATCTGATAAAAGTCTTTAGTTGACTGAACAAGTGAAAGCTCTATAGATCGATCAAAGGACACAAATGGTAAGAATGATTGATGTGATGAAAAATGCTAGACAAGCTGATCAAGAAATAAATTTGTCTATTGAAGATAGAAGACAAATGATTGAAGAACTACAAGAGAAGGAAACTCAAATACTAAGACTTACCGAGCATCACTTTGAAATATCTAATCAGATGATTGTTGTAAGCTAAGAGATCAACCAAGTGAATAATGATTTATCAAGGAAACTTGAAGATATTGGAGTACTCAAGGAAGAAAAAGAAAACTAAGAACTGAAGTTAAGATGCAAAACAACATAATGAGATGATGAAAAAGGCTGAAGATAGTTCTAAGAAAATTGATGATTTTTTGATTAGTCAAAGAGGACTTGGAAGCACTACTAGATTAGGCTATACCGAGCAAGGAGAATCATCTAAAAAAGATAAGCACATGAATAAGAACTAGAATAAGAGACCTAAGACATTGACATGCTATCAATGTGGTAAACTAGGCCACACTTCAAATATTTGCAGGAGTGAAGCACAAGGTAAACCTAAAACCACTCCTAAGTTTAATGGTCATTGTTACAATTATAAAAAGTTTGGATATCAAGCATATGAATGTAGATCTAAGTTGAATATGAATCCTAACAAACCCAGCATGGAGAAAAACTATCACACTTGCAACATGCATAGACGCACCTCACAAAAATGTAGAAAAAAGATGAAGCAAGTCTGGACACCGAAAGAAAAGAAGAAGACCTATCAACCGAGAAGAAAAGGCAATGCTTACATTTGGGATTATAATACATGGGTTACCTGCAAAATATGTGGAAGGTATGAACATATTGCAACAAATTGAATGAGGAAGAGATGGGCTGGAAAATCTTGAAGCTGGACAAGAACTGGTATGGCATGCTTACACTGTCATAAAGTCGGTCACCTAAGTAAATATTGCAAAGACTGAGCACCAGAAGAACAAATTTTTGAGAATGGAAATACAATTACAGATATCATGAGAATAAGAAATACTATGTGGAGAAAGGCATCTAATGATAATGTTGAGTCAAGCAATGGAGTCAGTGAAACCTCATCCATTGGATTGGATGACATTGGCACCTCCACCTAAGCTGAAAAAGGTTTGTATGTAACTGATATTTCAAGTTGATCATATTTTACATACGGTTCCTTATATTTGATGTGCATATACCAAATCCACATGAATTAATATGCATTATGGTTTTATAAATTTTGAACTTTAAAGAGTTTATAGTTGGTATATGCTAAACCGAGTAAGGAGTTACCTGTTAGTGATTATTATGCAAGGTTAACTGAGCATCAGTATTAACCAAATGAAAAGTTATGTGTTAACCAAGCTATTGGTATTTTGTGGTACTCACCAATTTTGATAGTTGTCATTGAGCTGTGAGTAGGTCGAGCATTTATTGAAAAAATTTTAAGTGGGAATTTGAAAAAAAGTTATAAATAAACGATGAAATTAGTTCATTTTTCACCAATGATTACAAAGAGCAAAGAGTTTCCAGAGTGATTTTGAGCAAAGGATTTTCAAATTATTTGAGCACAGTTTCAAAACCTTCTAAGTGATTTCATCGACACTTTCTTGTAAGTATTGCTACTACCAAGCTGTTCATATTCATACGTACTGAAACCCTATTTTAAGAAATTATGGCATCTGCATCAAAGGTGAACAAGTCTAAGTTTGCAGAGGAGGAGTAAGTCAATCTTATTGTTTGTGCAACATGTAACGAACCCTGATACAAACTTCATCCCAAAGTTGCATCGAAAATTAATCAAGCAGGAGTTTTCTCAAGCATCCCACCTAGGGTTCTACTAGTCAAGGACGTATGATCATACATTCACTGCAAGATAGGAGAAATTGGAGATTTTGACTAATATGTAGCTTATTAGAGGCTACATGGAGAAGATGGTAAACTAAAATCTGATTACCAGCAACTAGAAGTACTAGGTTTGGTGAATGCCCTAATTTTTTTTAGAGAGTTCAAAAGTGATTGGGTTAGGGTTGTTCTCAGTCAGTTCCATGATGGAAAGTTTTGGTTGGATGAATCAATCAGAATAACTAAGAAAATGATTCATGATGTTACTGGGTACCCTACCACAGATAAAGCTAAAGCAATTATGCATCTAGGGTAGAAATTGAGAAGAACAGAGGAGCCAAGTGGGATGACCGAGCTATGAAGATCAATACAATCAAGGATCCTAAAGTAAAATATGCAGCTCATGTCATTGGTTATAAGATTTATCAGTCGATTAGATTGAATAGTATACCATGTGGAGCCATTGACATATCTTACCGAATGGTCAAGAAAGGATATCATCTAGACCTTTTCGAGCTTCTTTTTGAAGAAGATTGATGAGAACATGAAGAAAATCCAGTCAGAAAAATCTAACACATGTAAGTTTGGATCCCTAATGGTTTGCATATTCTTTTATGTGCAAATATTTTCCCCGTCGGTCGGTAATACAGAGTGCTCAACTGGCAAGCTAGTTATAGTGCAAATTTCAGATTTGATTAAAGGCTTGGGAGATAATATCAACAGTGTTTTAGATAATTATTTTGAACAATTTAAAAGAAGAATGAATTCTTGAAGAAGAATTCCACATCAACTAGTACAATATTATGAACATGATATTTGTTTTCTAGTTGACACCATTCACACATTGATTAAGGCTATGGAGCCTAGAACAAAATCATTATCCCCCATAGGATATAAATTAGACATTCATTTTTCTTCTAAATCAATAAAAGCTTTGTTGGCTGTACCGAAGGATGTTAATGCAAAAAGGTTTGGAACCTATGAAGAGGCCAAGACAAGAATTAAAGCAAGCCTAGTTATCAAGAAAATTACAAAGAAGTCAAAGAATTAAAGCAGGCCTAGTTATTTGAGAGTACACCAGCTGAGGTAGCAACCAAAGTTCAGTTACTTATTTTTGAAAAAACACATAATAGTGAACAAACCGAGTCTGACAATGATGTGGAATCTACACTGGTTTCTACTACCCCTACTCCAAAGAAGAAGTAGTTAGAAGTTTAGACAAGGGTACAAGAAAGGTCAACAATTGTAGGATCACCTCCATCAAAGAAAGGAGTTTCAAATATTACAAGGCCAACTATAGCTACACCGAAAAATACATATAAGAAAAGAGGTAGTAAAACTATTAGTGAGGTCCCTAGAAAAAGAAGAAAGTTAAATAGAGGAAAATATGATTTAGATGATGATGAAGATGATAATGATCAATTAAAAGTTGTTGTAAATAAGAGTCAGTCAATAGATGAAATAGCTAAAGAGATAATTGAAAATGGAAGATTGAGTGATCCTGTAATTAGTCGGTTTGAACACTTGTCAACTGATGATCAGAATAAAATTGAAGAGGCAATTATACAGATGATGATAAGATTCAAGAGAGTACCAATTGAGTTTCTCAAATACTTACCCAAGGCATTAGAAGATAGAATTTCATAGAAGTGGTCCTATACCTTGGATACTGAGAAAAGAATGAGGGAACAATCCCTAGTTTTGGCATTTACTACACTGAAAATTTCTGAAATTGAGGAATTCATGAGCAAATACTCAAAGGGATTTTGAGTAAAGAACTAGGCACTGCATATACTTGACGAAAATGTGGCAGACATAGATGAGAATAGTGAACTTATTTGGACTTCAATTATACAAGTGTGGGAAGAGTCAGAAAAGATGGCCTTAGCCATTATTCCTGAGAAGAAATTAAAGAGAAAGGGGAAGGGAATTCATAAATATGATGCATATTTGGCACCAAGAAAGAATATTGACATATCAAATATCAAGATACCTGATACAACAGATGCCACCGAGGAAGTGAGTTTAACTCAGGATGCACCCGATCAAGTTGAAATCCAAGGGATTGAAAATAATGCACTTGATGTACTCATTGAGGACATCATAAACGATGATCTTGATGACATTCAAGATGATGAGGATGTTACCATTGCTAGAGCACAAACACAAGATGAGGGACTCACTACTGAGCCAGCAATAAGATCTATTCTAGGTGATTTTCCTATCCTAGTGGAAGTAGTTGAAATAATTTCTAAGGAGAAACCCAAAGGCTCAGTCCTCGAGAAACTAAAGGACACATCAGGGGAACAAGGGACATGCACACCTGATGAGACAAAAGAGCCTAACAAAAAAGAGGCAAAGACATAGGACCAAGATGACCTGAAGGTTACTGAGACCACACCACCAGACATGACATCAAAGGCTTCATATCATTAAAGCAACACAAAGGTTACCAAGGAGTAGAAGAAGCAAGATAATGTGTCTGTCGGGCAAGAAACACCAAGTGTTGAGGTAAAGCACATTATTCCTTTTGTTAAAGTTTCTCGAAAAGAGCCAAAGAAGAAGAAGAAAAATCATGGTAAATGGTCGGTCACACTTGATGAAGTAATTGAGATACCTAAATGTGACCCGAGGACCTTAGACCCTGAAGAATTGAGAAAATATGGGGAACTATGCACAAGGAAGCTAGCTCAGGAAAAGCTGAAGAAAGAGTGTAAGAGAAAACAAATTCTTGAGCATGTAATAGACATATTGCAATAGGTTATCCCCAAGGTCCAAATAAATGAAGACATACTAATTATGGACCAACTTGCCACTCTTGTACAAGAAATCAACACCTCAAACATTGATGCAGAGAAAAGACTTGAAGAAAGGGCAGAATAAAAAATATAGGACAAATTGGCAAAAATGATTAGCCTAGAAGTAGCAATAAATAAGGTAAATCTTTCTGAGGTAATTAACGATGTAAAATCTATTACTTAGAATATAATTCAAATGTTAATTAAGATTTTCACTATGGAGATTTTCATTGGTGAGATTAGTGACAAGATTAAAAAGTTGGATACCAAAATCCAAGCTAGTGCAAATGCCTCCTTAACAAAGCTAGATGCTTTTCCTAAGCATATACTAAAAGTTCAAGAACTCAGAAAGTTGAGAGGAGAGTTGAGGAAGCAGGAGGATAAAATAAGTGATCAAATTATCAAGATACAAGCGAAGTTTCTTCCCCACTGGAATATAATTGAGAGATATATTGTCAAAGCACAAGATTTAGTTGCAACACCGGAGATTTTAGTGTTGGAGAACATCTTTGACATGCATGCCCAAGTTGGTATTGAGTACCTTTCTCTCACCAACTTGAAAGAGGAATGGGAAAACCTCTTAGCTTCTTTGAAGAAAACCCATCAGCTCATTTTTGACAAGTTGTAAGTACATATTATTGAGTTTTGGTATTAATCTCAAAAAGGGGGAAATATAATTTATATGTCAAATTGTATAATTATATTCTAAGTGTACTACATACATACTAGGAGTATGCACCGAGGGGGAGTTATGTAAGGTTTTTGAAATTTTTGTCATGTATATATGAAGTAAGGATAGTGAAAAGATATATTGATGTATATATATTACAAGTTTTGATACTAATTCCAAAGGGGGGAGATTTTTATCTCTATTGGAGCATTAAGGTGTTGTCATTAGTATCAAATTAGATCAGTTAGCTATCTATGTTGATTAGTCGGTAAAAGGGATAACTACAAGCTATACATGCTAGCCGGTTAAACAAACAAGACTTCATACTGAGTATTCATAAGGAAGTACCGAGAGCTAAATGGAAATAGGCTTAACTAGGAACCATAGCATTTTTACTGAGCATCAGAGTATACTGAGCACCGAGTGTTAGTAAACACCGAGCACACTAGACACCGAGCACCAACATAGTTACCAAGTAGAATTGACTGTGTTTACTGAGCAATCTAGGAAATGACATATAAGTAATTTGTTATGGCACATTTATCTATATAAATAGTTACAACAGATTCATTAAACATTTTACCAAGATTGAGGATTATTTATTATAGATGTAATCATTATGTGATGCCCCGCTAGGGAACCCAAGAGAACTTAACCTAAACATGCATCTAAGTTTGTATAATAATTTTTTTTTAAATTTAACATACAAGATAAACATCAATGCGAAAGCAATTACCATCTACTCACATTAATACAAACAACCAACACAGGTTACAACTCTCAAGGGTTCCTCAATGAAGATTACATTAATATTAATTAATTAATTTATATTAGGTACAATTACAAAAATCATATAATCAAATGGAAGATAAAAGTAAGATAACATAAATACAACTTGTACCCCAAGGTATCCATAATAACCTACATCCATTGCGCATGTCGCAGGGTATGTAATACAATAACTGAAAAGAAGTACACATGATATCTCTAAATAACTGATACATAGATACAAGATCACAAAGAAGAAGAAGAAGAAGAAGAAAACTACAAATCCATCAATGAAGATCAAGAAGAATCAACTACCACATGGATCATCCAACACTGGTAAATGAACGTCGAGTCTCAAATGGTAACAGAATCACTACCACCCAACTTGGTGAACCTAAATGGTCCACTCCCACCATGTTAAGGAGGTAACAACACATCCTAGTTGGATAGAAAACATCAAATCAAGGATAAAAACACTAAGCAAGAGGATCCTTAAAGCTCTCTAACTCAAAATGTACAAAAGATAGTGATAGGTAAGACTCACTAATCCAGAGGCATCTGACACATGTAGAATAACTAGACTATGCATAGGAAGGTGTCATCATGTACGTCTAACCCTTGAGTCTCATCCTAGAAATCACTCTGGACCTGGGCACTCAAGTGACCATAAACATATCAATGACTCCTCATACAGACGAAGCCATTAACTATGCTAGACATACCTCTCAAGGCGGCAAGCATCATCTCCATTCCCATCTTAGTCTATACTAGCACTCAAGCATGGGCAAGGAATCATATCTTATTAAGTTCATTTACATACCCCTTAATTATATTAGGTTATCACTTGATTACAGATACTTACAAAAAGTGATCCTGGCAGCCACATGTGGGCCCCGACGCTTATTGCAAGCCACACCTACTACATATCTAGGTAAACTACCCTAGGCTCATAGATCTCACATAGATCACAAGATGATAATAATGTCCCTTAGGAATGTTCCAAAAAATAACATGAACACACTGGTTCTCACATAACCATAATATCAAAAAATACTCTCCAAGTGTCCACAAAAGAACATACTCATGATCCCAAGGATAGGACATAAAATGTCAACACCATATTCCCCTATATAGAATATGAAGCAGAACACAACACAACATGAGCCCAAATGGTCAAAACAAGGATGATAATTGGAACACACACACATACACCAAATATAACTGAAAACATGTCCAACTGACACATACCCTGACCTTTGTTTTCCCCTAGGTCATCTAGTGCCCGATATCACAATAAGAAAACAAGACACTCCAGGAATGAAGAATACAACACTCACATCATGGTAAACTATTTTCTAACCATAAGCATTTAAATTCCATATTGATCATAATCACATTCAAGTATAGTAACACATAAAGCCACTAAGAGAATCTTTAATATAAACATTACGACAATGCCTTAATGAAAGAATATTCCCTATATTCATCCTAAGGATTCCACTGAACAAAACACCCGATTTCAGTATAAACAAAACACATGTTAAGTTTATGTTGCCAATAGGGAAATAATTCAACCTATTTCATTTAGTTAAGATATATACCAAAATTAAGATACATATGAATTACATCTTAAATTGAGAAATAGGTAGAGTTTAGACCATTTTCATTTTGATTGAATGCACCCAAATTATGTAATTTTTAAAATCAACCTAATAGATCATAGTATAGATAGCCCATAATTCTTTAAAGAAATGCAATAATCCAAGAGTGTTGATTAGAAGCAAAATTTTGAATACATTTAAGTCACTAGTATAAGAATAATATATTAAATCTTAACTTCCATTTAAGTCAAATAATAAACAAATTGAATTTAAATATTAAATAAATTCTAACTTAACATAGTTAAATAATTTTTAACTTAATTAAGCTAAATCTTAACTAAATTAAATAATAACCAAATTAATAAACAAAATTTAATTAAACCAATTAATAAATTAAAATTTAAATAAACTAAATTTAATTTAATTTAACTAACTTTATAAATAACGTTTAATATAAAACAAAATATAAGTATAAAAAAAAAAAAACTTAAAACACTGTCCACTTACCTTTTTGCACAAGGCTTGCGCATGTGCATGACACCGTTTGCATGGCAAGTGTACCATGTCGTGCGCACGGTAGCCTCTACATGGCAAGTGTACCTTGCCCTGTGCACGATAGTGTGTCGCAAGCATACCGTGCTTTGTGCATGACCATCGAGGGGTGAGGGAAGGTGGTGGCCCCCGCCCCTCCATTATATTTTTTTAAATTTTTTTTTTAAAAAATCTTCTTAACAAATGCCCATTCAAAAATATAATTATTTTTTTTTTTTTTTTTTTTTATCAGTAAAAGGTTGAAGCCAATAATTTATTAATCATTAAATCAGTGATACAAGAAATGAAAAGAAACCCCACTCTATGCAGGCGCTGGTAGGAAAGAGAAGGGTTGATAAAACCTCCAGCCTTGCCTGGGATCATAGTTCAGAGTCTGATACATAAGAGTTTAAGGAGGACATACTCTCTAGGATCAAGTAAATGATATATAATTACACACTTCATACAAAACTATGCTAAATCTAGACTATTCTACAAAGTTCTTAGGTCCCTGGTAAGCCTTCCTTTGGGTATTTGCACTTATTGATTTTGTCCCTTTTCTTACTTCTGAAGTCAATCTATAAAAAAAATTGTGCTTGTCTTAGGGTTGGTTCCCTAATTATCATATCTGAACGATGGTTCCTCAAGATGTTTCTTCATCTTGAAATTTCAAAGCTTTGGCTATGATCTTTGTTAGTATATCCATAATATAATAATTTTTGTTAATCTAAAATTTTGAAAACTATTAGAGGGGAATATTTTCCTAGTAAAGAATTATGTGCTAGAAAGGAAGATACTTTTACCTCTATCTGTACCACCTGTTTTAACGTAAGTGGTTGGTCTCGTTGCCCTTATACCTATACTAGATCTAAAAGTACACTACTTTAGATATCTCACATTAAAACAATGATAGTCCATAAACTATGCTTAAGAAATATGATAATCATACTCAAGATAAAAGGCTTATCCATTAAACTTAATTAATGTAAACTTTCAGATTGGCTGTAAGAAGTAAAATGACACTAGGAGTTACTATATTTTAGTCTAATATACATTTCTTTGCATACATATTATAGTTACGAAGAGTCCTCCATACACAAATCTAAAGGAACTTTTAGACATAGCACCATTAGATATTTTATTAATCCAAAAACTTAAAGTAACAACTTCTAAGTACATTATCATACTACCAAGGAAAAGGAGCACCGAAACATAGAACCCTTGAGCACAAGAGTGCTTGGGTAATCTGTTTCCTGAAGCCAATATAAGGTATATGTATATTGAGTTCAGGGTATGTGCAAGATCATGAGGGGCCAAAAAGTGGTGATGTCAGTTCAAAACTTTGACAATGTAGCTGACGACTTTTTTTTCACCCGAATTTGATAAAACAAAAAGGGTATCTTAAGGAGAATATCAGCTTTCTATTGATATAATTGCTGTCAAATTTTGAATTCGATAAGTAATTATTAGTTATTTTCTAATTGAGCTACCTCTAAACTATTGATTTATATACTGATTGAAAAATGACTATAACTTTCAGATGGTATAACATTTTTGAAACCAAAAAATGTGTCACATTCTATGTTTTGCCTACTATAAGGAAAAAACATAAAATTTTGAATTTTGTGAAGTTTTGAATGAGTTAAGGTGGTCAGACATAGGAGTTTTTTTATTGTGAAAATGTTGTAGTAAAAAATTCATAATTAATTATTTTTTTGGAATAAAATTATAAAAAAATATGCGTCACATCCGGGCATGAGTCTACTACTATCTTATAATAAAATACTATCATTTGATTATGATTAAGGTGGTCAGACATACACCTACTTCTTATTTTTTTCCTAAAATTTTTGTACTGCTGCATTGAAATCTATACTTTTCACCAATCATACTAGCTTTTTCTCAAAAAATGCCTAGTAGTTTAGAAACTACATTCATTTTTCTATAGATTCTATTCTTACAACTTTTTGATATTAGGTTCATAGCTAGTTGAAATTTTCACGTCAAGTTGACTAGCCCTAATTTGCTGATTTTTCATTGCCACTTAAGGGCATAGTTTGGCCCCTCATGATCTTGCACATACCCTTCACGCTAGAAAATTAGCTAGGAGTATTCATCTATAATTTAAGATATAACCTGAGCCTAAAGAAGATATAACATGAGCTTAAAAAGTGATAATCATTCCTAAAAATAGGTACACAGAGCCAAAATAAAATCCATTTGTCACGAAGTAACATTCTAACATTAATGCTTTAAAGATGTACTACCTCTGGTTAATAAGGCAAGTGACATTTGTATCCATCCTTATAAATTCTACTAATTTTAGCTCTATCTCATATTTAGCTAAGTGGGGGATGTTTTAGGACCCTACTGCCACATATTCATGGGGTAACTCACATCTTCTAATTGTTGTAAAAAAGACTTATTCATTGTTCACCTAGCTATTGTTTGAAAGCCTCTTATGTTCCCATTATTAGTTACCTATATTACTCTATCACAAAAATGTATATAATGTACATATTATGACATAAACATCCTAGCTAGTATAAGTTAATGAAAGTTCGTACTTGAATCTCTAAGCCTAAATGAACCATGATCGCCATTCCTTTGATGCCAATGAAAAATTACTGAGGGATGTTTACAAGTAGTTAGCCCTATCTCAGTTTAGGGTAGCCCATATTCAGTCCCGTCAGTTAGTAGATTAGGTATAATTTAAATTTAAACAACAAAATCTTATAGAAAATATGTATATATTACTTTCTCTTAAATGAATGTTACTTGGGAGATGGAGAAATTATATTGATCTTGCTTTCACATAATCTAGTTTTAGGGTATTTACCAATATTACTTATCTATTTATTCATTTTGTACTATTTGAAATGGATATTGTTGATCATTATTACCACTTCTCCTTTAAGGTGATACTAAGATCATACTACGATAATGCAGAATACTACTTTAGCCAATTGTCTTAAACTAATGTCCTGGAGAGTAGGAGAGTTATGATATTTTAAGAAATCAAATATTAATATTTATGATATCTACATAAGTCTAGTTTTAGGAGAGATTAACATTAAACCGACCACAAGCTATCTTTATTGGTCCCTAACTTGTGTTTTGGAGCTATCTGCATCAAGGAGTCTTTTTTTATTTTTCTTGTGATGCTTTCCTTCCTCAAACCATAGATCAACTAGGTTTTATGACTCAGATTCTGAGAAGCACTCCATGTTTATGTTTCCAACTTCATCTAGGTGCCAATATTCATAGAACAAATCCTCCTTCTCAGGTTTCCGGATATGGATGTAGTGTAACAGAAAGTGTGTATTTCTTTTGACAATGATTTCTCTATCATTGAAGGCTTCCATGTCCTTAGTTGCTATGATAGGAGTAGAAGGGAGGAGATTACCTTTGATAGATACCATATTATAATTCCTAGGACTCACAATGGTAAGGTCCTCTTTAATATTTTGAAGGACTTTATCTAAATTGCCAAGAAATCTCCGTTTGAAGATTCTGTAGGAGAGTCTCCAAATCTCCTGTTTATGAAAACCCCAAAAGTAGATGACAGCTACAAACATGGATGTGATATTGGAGAGGACTCTATATCTATCCTTGTTATTGAGAAATTCAAGACCTAAGATATGGAAGGTGGCTCTGATGATGAGGGAATGTTTATCTATCATCACCTTTTTAACATGTTTTGTCATAATCTTTCCTTCAAAAGCCAACTGACCCCTATTGCAGGTAAGCTTAATTGGAGTTTCCATGCTTGCCTACACAATAGGGAGAGCCTAAGTAGTTGTTCAGGTCAATATGGGGACTACAATATGAGCGAAGGAACTATTTATAAGGTCCATTATTCTAATGTCCTGGCTATTGGGAACCTATGACTATTCAGATTTATGGGCCTATTTTAATCATATTATTTCAACTTCTTAAGGGAAGGTGAGGAGTTCTCTAAAATTATCGAGGTATGCTTAATTCTATTCACTATAGTTTATATCTAACATTTAGTATGTCAATAGTAGAACAAATAGGGTGTATAGGGCACGCATCTATATATGAATCTATAAGATTCAAAGAGAAGACATTAGATTAATGAAACACTGCTCGTAGATGCCAGTAAGTATTGATCATAATTTCCATGCTCTAAAGAGAATTTAAGAAATTAATAATTAATATCATACCAAATAATACCTATTTTAAGAGGGAACCTACAATGAATAAACATAAAGTTTTTTACAGCTAGATATAATATGGTTCTAGATACTTACTGTTGCCCAATTTTCTCCGTTCCATGTAAATTTGGCTAAATCTATTCTAGGGTCTACAATTTTATCTACCAAGCACCTTAGAAAATTTCATGGGTTTCTGCCCTACTCTCTGGCCTCTGCAAATTTCTTTTAGTCCCTTGCTCTGCAGTTTAAAAAATTCAAAAAGTAGCCTTTACCCTCAAAAAGTCCCAAAAAACCCTAAGCCCTGTTATATTTCCTTGTTACTTTATTGCCACTTAAATCCCCAAAAATGCATGTGCACTTTATATTTTCCTCAGTCACTAGTTCTCCCTGTTCCCAGCAGCATGCCCTTTTTATTTAGCGAACTAACGGAAGACATTTGTTCATGTATTCTCTAAGTTTAATCGTGGTTCATTCAAGTATTTATCGAATAAGAGAAAACCTTTGGTCGCTAAATCGCTAGGTCAAAGTGGGGTTAGTTTTGTAGGTAGCAGTAAGATTTTACATTGGACAGTTGTCTTATAATCTGAAGGAATATTCCAGGGTCATAAGGAGATGAGACTAGCCATAGATTTGGTATCAGGGTAATGTGTCAGAGTGGGGTCCCGGTTAGGAAAATCTAACGGCTGGCGTATCTTCGCATAAGCTGTTGTCAGAGCATGAGATCTTCAAATGATCGCTGATTTTCCCTTTTTCTTAGTGCTTCAAACCTTGAGTGGGTCCATTGCCATGTTGTCCTATGTGGAGGTTTCTGATTGGCCAGAGGTAATGATGTGGAACTTTGTCAGTGGGCCAAGCAAACTATCAAGCTATAAAGATCAATGACTAGCATGTATTCTCATGAGGTTTTTCTGACACATGAGATTATGTGCCGACCGTTGATTTCATTCTTTTGTCAGAGACTTGTGGGTGGGTCCTTTCTTGTTAACGTGCTCATCCTCTATTGGTCCACATAGTGATGACTAGATGTGCAGTGGGGCCATGTCAGAGTATCGGTAGAGATAAGGAGATCTACGGTTGGCGTATGATCTCATAGAATCTTCTGACCCTATGAGATCATACACCCACCGTTCGATGTGAATCAAGGTTGTAGTGGGTCTGTTGTAAGAGGTTTGTCGAGGTGTTTTCTAATGAGGAGGTCGGGGTGAATGGATGATTGCCAAGTGGTGGATGGGCCCAGGGTTAGTAAGATTATCTGCAAATCAGAAACTAAGGGTTTATCTCTTGGTCTCCAGACTTAACCGGGGTCAATTAAAACAATTAGCGAATCTGCGATCAAAAGGAAAAAGGAAACCTGAGGTGAACTTGAGGTTAATTCTACAATCAACATGGTGCCCAGGTAAAAGGAAAAAGATTTGACAGTCATGTTTTAAAATAGGATTGAGATTTAAACGACGACCATCAATGGAAGAAAAGTATGGCACCACCTGCTAGCCATTAATATTTAAATTCAAATATATTTCTCTGCAGGGTTTTTTGCCAGGGTTTCGATCCAGTGATCATTTGTGACAAAATAGGTGGATAAAATTTATGTCTCCAGGACAGTTGCAGTTGAAAAAAATGATGTAAAGACCTACGCAGCCATCATGGGTCATTTCTTGTCCTTGTGAGGTACCATTTTTGAGCATTCATGGTGAATTCAAGTTGTAGAAAGGTAGTTGGATCAAGTCGGTTGTGTCTATAGGTGGACTCAGTAAGGAGATATACATGCAAGGATATAGACATATCTGATCAGCTAGGATATTTTTATAATTACATAATGTAATTGTGCTAAAAGGTAGTTAGGGTTTGATTATTATATGCAGAATTATGTAACCCTAATTAGGTTTTGACTTCGGCTTGTGTGCCAAAGGGAGATGTATATAGTTAATTTTTGGAGCTTTAGAGTGGAGAGTTCACATTTTGTAAAAGAGAAAGTGTCTTTCTTGGAAGGCTATCCATGTCATTTTTCGTGCCCTCTGGTTTTCCACATTCTATAATCTTTCATTGATAATCCAAATATTGTAGAGGTATTTTGTGACATCTTCTCTATCCCTACACTTCCTTGTCTGAATTATCTCTTATTGAGTTGAAGTATATGTATGTTTTGAGTGACATCTTAGGGTTCTTGGTCCCTCTTTCTTTTTGAAATTCATGTGTATTCTTGTGGATGCTCTGATTTGAATGCTTTTGTGGGTATACTACAACCCCCTAACAATATTTTCTCATTCCTATACCGAGTTACAGAGGTGAATGTTTGTCTGGAGGTTGTAGATTGTGTCCAAATACTTACGAATGCTATTGTTTGTGAAAGTCTCTCTCTCTTTCCCTGAATAGCCTCTTTCTATTATAGACCCTTCTATGAAATATTCATGTAGGCCTATTTAGTGAGTTGTGATCCCCTAGACCTGAGTTGTTCATTATTTTCATCCTGTATACTAAGATTCAAACTGTTAATTTTGGTGTATCACCTAGTAGGTAGGTTTCTTTCAAGTCATTTCCCTTTCAAGGATTCCTTCTATCCCTTTTCCCCTCAAGTTTTACTTTCATGTCTAGAAGCAAATTAAGGTGATTATGTAAGAGGAACCAGCCTAGAATCTGGAGGTCTCATCTCAGTTAGCATAGGTCCCACAACCTAGAGATGATTCCCATGTTATACTAAGTTATCAAGACTACGTGAGCTTGAAACAAGGGTGCAAACTTAGTGTATAAGAATTCTGGTATGCCCGGTGGGACCAAGAGGTCATGGTTTTTATAGTTCTTGCTAGTTCTGATATGCTTCTAGCAGGTTGTAGACCTTTGAGAGGTCATTATTTTGCATATCTGGTGACTCTAAGTTCACATTTACTGGTTGTAAGCAGACCTAGTACCTGAAATGGACTACCATCCTTCTTTTCATGAGGACATCCCTTCATTTCATGAAGGTTAGCTTTATCAGAGTAGTTGTACTTCTAATTTCATGCAAAACTATCCAGTTGCAACAATGGAGCAATGTTCACCTCATGCTTACCCCCCACCCACTCAACTTCCAGTATCATGGCAGCATCAGTACACATACCAGCAACCTCAAGAGGAGATGCTTTCCTTGAAAGAGCATGCTCATCATGCCTAGATCCAACAACAACAAGCTTTGGCTCAGTAGGATCAAGGTTATAGGAGGTATCTAGTAGAGAAATACAAGAGAAATGAGGCCAAGCTCGCTGAAGGGTTGGAAGCACAAAAGAGACACTACAAGGAGGTGTTGGAAACACAAAAAAGGAATATGTGGACACAAGGAAAGGAGTAGTTTGATGCTATATGGAAGTAGTATGAAGATATCATCGTAGGATAGTGACAAAGCCAAGCAACCCTTACAAGCAATCTAGCAATGCTAAACAAAGTTTACAAGGAAAATTTGATTAATGTTAGTGCTGCTATAGCTAAAAAGGAGGAGGATTTTCAAAGAACATTAGAAGCTCAAAGGGATGCCTATGAAGAATTGGAAGTTAATAAGAATAATTGTGAAAAAGTGGTCCAAGACCAAAGGATTTTGATAGAGGCCATGTTTGATAGAGGCAATGAATTTCAGATTGAGAAAGAAAAGGAGAAGAGAGCTCATGAGGAGTTTCATGAGAGAGAGTTGCAAGATCTCAAGCAAAATATAGGATTCCTAGCTTCTACAGCTAAAACATATAAAAGAAGCTACCAGATGTAGATTGAGAGATTTGAACAACTTAAGGGAGAAAAGGAGAGCATTGAACAGAAGATTCTTGATCTCAAGGAGGCTCTCTTTGAATAGTTTAAGACAAATGAGTTCTTAGCAAATCATGATAATTATCTTGACAATGGTATACTTCTCCTAGAAGAGAATCCAAAACAACAACAACAAGAAGATAAATTTTGGGACAAGATGGAACATTTTTGTCTCAATCTCGATGAAAAGCCCACACTTCCAGAGAACATCTACAAATTGCAAGAGATAGTCATTTCTAACCTGCATGATGAAGAGAACAACCAGACTAAAGTAATCTCTCAGAAGCCTGAGTTTATCAAGGAGAGCTCCAAGTCTAGCATCTCTCATGGTTTCCCTATCAGGTATTTGGCCAGGATGGAGGTTATCAAAGGAGTACAAATTATTCTAGCATCCCAACATGATATTCCACCAGAAGTTGAGGCTAAGAATGAAACAAATCAGCTTGTTGTCCCCATTGACCAAGTAAGTAAGGTCTTATTACTGCTTGTTGTTCCTCTTTAGAATGATAGTGCTTACAATCAGCTTGACCAAGTGAGTAAAATCCATATCAGTCAAACCCTTGTCAAGCAGGTGATTCTACATGTCTCCTATAATTATCTTTTAATAGCTTTCCAAGAACATGTGGATTATTGTAATTTGAGAAGGATGGGAAGTTATTTTTCACAAATAGTAAATGGTTTTGTTTGACCAGTGTTATGTACTAGTTAGTTTAGGTTAGGTATGTTTTGTTTCCTTTCCCTATTTTCTAGGTTAGTTTCCTACTTTTCAAGAAGTGCTTGTCCATAGGTTTGTCCCTCTAGTTCCATTTTTGTCCCTCTGTCAAGGTTTTGTGCTCAAATGATGACCCCATGTCCAATGGATATGTCAAGGCCACTAGTTTTCCATGTCTAGCAGGCTGACATCTAGCAGAAGTTGCCAAAATGTTACCCAATTTTCCCTGCTCGATGTAAATTTGGCTAAATCTATTCCAAGGTCTACAATTTTATCTGCCAAGCACCTCAGAAAATTTCATGGGTTTTTTCCCTATTCTCTGGCCTCTGCAAATTTCTTTTAGTCCCCTGGTCTATAGTTTAAAAAATTCAAAAAGTAGCCGTTACCCTCAAAAAGTCCCAAAAAACCCTAAGCCCTGTTATATTTCCTTGTTACTTTATCGGCCACTTAAATCCCCAAAAATGCATGTGTGCTTTATATTTTCCTTAGTCGCTAGTTCTCCCAGTTCCTGGTGGCATGCCCTTTTTATTTAGTGAACTAGTGGAAGACCTTTGTTCGCGTATTCTCTAAGTTTAACCGTGGTTCATTGAAGTATTTAGCAAACAAGAGAAAGCCTTCAGTCACTAAATTGTAGGTCAAACTGGGGTTAGATCTACAGGTAGTGGTAAGATTCTACATCAGATGGTTGTCTTATAATTTGAAGGAATATTCCAGGGTCATAAGGAGATGAGACTAGCCATAGATTTGGTATCAGGGTAATGTGTCAGAGTGGGGTCCCAGTTAGGAAGATCTAACGACTGGTGTATCTTCGCATAAGCCATTGTCAGAGCATGAGATATTTAGACAACCACCAATTTTCCCTTTTTCCCAGCACTTCAAACCTTGAGTGGGTCCATTTCCACATTGTCCTATGTGGAGGTTTTTGATTGGCCAGAGGTAATGATGTGGAACTTTGTTAGCGGGCCCAGTGAACTGTCAAGCTATAAAGATCAACGGTTGGCATGTATTCCCATGAGGTTTTTCTAACACATGAGATTACACACCAACCATTGATTTCATTATGTTTTCAGAGCCTTGTGGGTGGGTCCTTTCTTGCTGATGTGCTCATCTTCTATTGGTCCACATAGTGATGACTGAATGTACAGTGGGGCCATGTCAGAGTATAGGCAGAGATAAGGAGATCTACGATCGATGTATGATCTCATAGAATCTCTTGACCCTATGAGATCATATGCCCACTGTCCGATGTGAATCAAGGTTGCAGTGGGTCCGTTGTCAGAGGTCTACCAAGGTGTTTGTTGATGAGGCGGTCGGGGCAAATGGATGATTGCCAAGTGGCAGATGAGCCCAGGGTTAGTAAGATTATCTATGAATCAGTGACTAAGGGTTTATCTCTTGGTCATCAGACTTAACTAGGGTCAATTAAAAAAATTAGTGAATCTGTGACCGAAAGGAAAAAGGAAACCTGAGGTGAACTTGAGGTTAATTCTGCAATCAACGCAGTGCCCGGGTAAAAGGAAAAAGATCTGACGGTTGTGTTTTAAAATAAGATTGAGATTTAAATGATGACGATCAATGAAAGAAAAGTATGGTGCCACCTGCTAGCCATTAATATTTAAATTCAAATATATTTCTTTGCAGGGTTTTTTGCCAGGGTTTTGATCCAGTGATCATTTGCAACAAAATGGGTAGATAAAATTTATGTCTCCAGGACAGTTGCAATTGAAAAAAATGATGTAAAGACCTGCATAGCTATCATGGGTCATTTCTTGTCACTGTGAGGTACCATTTTTGAGCATTCATGGTGAATTCAAGTTGTAGAAAGGTAGTTTGATCAAGTCAGTTGTGTCTACAGGTGGACTTAATAAGGAGATATACATGCAAGGATATAGACATATCTGATCAGCTAGGATATTTTTTAGAATTACATAATGTAATTATGCTAAAAGGAAGTTAGAGTTTGATTATTATATGTGGAATTATGTAACCCTAATTAGGTTTTGACTCTGGCCTGTGTGCCAAAGGGAGATGTATATAGTTAATTTTTGGAGCTTTAGAGCGGAGAGTTCACATTTTGTAAAAGAGAAAGTGTCTTTCTTGGAAGGCTATCCATGGCATTTTTCCTGCCCTCTGGTTTTTCACATTCTGTAATCTTTCATTGATAATCCAAATATTGCAGAGGTATTTTGTGACATCTTCTTTGTCCCTAAACTTGCTTGTCTGAATTATCTCTTATTGAGTTGAAGTATATGTATGTTTTGAGTGACATCTTAGGGTTCTTGGTCCCTCTTTCTTTCTGCAATTCATGTGTATTCTTATGGATGATCTGATTTGAATGCTTTTGTGGGTATACTACAACCCCCTAACAATCTTTTCTCATTATTATACCAAGTTGTAGAGGTGAATGTTTTTCTGCAGGTTGTAGATTGTGTCTAAATACTTAGGAATGCTATTTTTTGTGAAAGTCTCTCTCTCTTTCTATTGTAGACCCTTCTATGAAATATGCATGTAGGCCTATTTAGTGAGTTGTGATCCCCTAGACCTGAGTTGTTCATTATTTTTATCCTCTTTACTGAGATTCAAACCCTTAATTTCGGTGTATCACCTAGTAGGTAGTTTTCTTTCAAGTCATTTCCCTTTCAAGCATTCCTTCTATCCCTTTTCCCCTCAAGTTTTACTTTCATGTCTAGAAGCAAATTAAGGTGATTATCTAAGAGGAACCAGCCTAGAATCTGGAGGTCTCATCTCTGTTAGCATAGGTCCGACAACCTGGAGATGATTCCCATGTTATACTAGGTTATCAAGACTATGAGAGCTTGAAACAAGGGTGAAAACTTAGTGTATAACAGTTACATATGTTTGTAGCTTGAATCAAACTTTGAAATTTACAATAAACCTTAATGGCCTGTCTTATATAACCCTATATAGAACTACTTAGCATTCGCTACTTGTTCAAAGTTTGTTGGCATTTTATATAGTAGGAATAAAAAAGGGGGGTATTATGTATTGTTGTTCATATGGAACCACCCTTTTGGACCATCTTACAGTCCCAAATATTCTCTCTCTTTCTCATAATGATGATGCATTCATCTTTAGATGCCACCTTTTTCGAATGACGAGTGCATCTTTGGATCTCGGGAGCCATAATGTGAAGGTTTTCTACCTCAACTTTATCAAGATCACTCAAAATGTTGAAGCCCTCACTCATCCAATATTTGAGGATCTCTACTATGTCCATCTCACCGTGAAGCATTTTGTTGTAAAGGAAATCCAAATTCATGAGCATCTCTAGCCAATGGGCATCAAACCACGCCTCATCTTTGAAGGTCATAATGGGGATGCCCTATGTTTGTGGAATTTATTCTAGCTTGGTAACCTCAGTTTTAATCATGATTTTTGGATAATGAATGGTGAGTTGGTTGTCGATGCAAAGAACCATTCTTTCTAGACCTCCAAGAAGATCTTCATTAAAGATTGTCCTAGCTACCTGGAGGATGTCTTCTTTCCTCCTACCTACACAGACTAAAATAGCTATGAACTGAACAATGACTGCCCCATTGGTTTGGTAAGTGTATTCGTTATCAAAAAATCGATCTCCCATGGATTTTTCAATCGCCCTTCTTGTGGAATTTGGCAGAGGGTTGAGAATTTGGTTCCACCTTTCTGGCATGATGCTACCTCTAAATGCCATATCCCTACTATCTTTCATTGCAAAGGTAATCAATTTTGATTCCATCCCTCGGGGAAGTTTGAAACTCAGAGGAATCAGTTTTGTAAAATAACCTTCAGAGAGTTTATGTGTAGTTATGAGGTTAAAGTATAGAGGCTATAATATTTAAAGTCATATTAGTTACTCCTTAACAACCACATCTTCTGTGGCCGATTATCAATTTCATCGATACATGATTGTAACTTTCTACATGATCTCAACTTCCTATCATGATAGAAGACTCCTAAAAAGGTGGGACAATTCTTGTTAATCCAGAATGTTCATTCCTTGATAAGAGAATTGAGAGCTAATTAGTGTTAGATTACGGTACTATATCTATATCCTATTATGTATATTAATAATTATCAAATATCTAATACAGACATATGATTCCTCTTAGCCATGAGGTAGAACTATATCTAATAATTGGACTTATATTGGGTGTAGCTACTAAGCATATTAATAAAACTTAATTGATTATGAAAGGGTTGGACTATTTGAGGCTGAGCTAAATTCCTAAAAATTAATATAGATTTAGAAATGTTTAAAATGGAAGTGGGAATAGGCTGATCTATCTATGATATAGCAAATCTAAATGGGTTTTGCAAATTGTTACAAATGGCTTATAATGTAAAAAGCTAGGTGAAGGTCTCGGGGAACTATATATCTATTAATACAAATTGTTAATCCTTGCTCTCGATATTGGGATATAAGATGTTCTATATGTACAGTTTAAATTTTACCATCCAATGTGTGAAGAGGAAACATATCTGGTAAATATGTCCCTCTACTCAAACAGAGGTCAGAAACTAGAAGCTTACCCCTCCCTATACTACATGAGCTAACTGTTTCAACTAATTCCTTAATCCAGCTTTGAGCCCAAAAGGGCTCAGAGTGCATTCATTTCTTTAGTATAGTAGCTCAGACACTCATTAGTCTAAGAAATAGTGAGCATTGTAAACATATATATGTTGGAGTTGATTATTCCTACTTACGGGTCTAATCCTATATTGGTCCTATCATTAGTAATCATTGAATTAAGATAGACCTAACCTATAATGATAACTACAGGTTTATACACCTAAGGGTAGATAAGGATCCTTATTAATATTCATATGTATATAAGATCTATATAACATTAAAAAATGGTGAACTCCGACAGGCAATAGGAGGTGGGCATATGTATCTGTCTTACCAAATCATGATTGAGGAATAGTGTGGTAGATTTTATCATAGTAATAACTTATAATATTGATTAAATTTAATTATTTAATATATTATTATGTATCATTAAAGTAGTATTTTGAATTGTATAATATTTTAATTTTGAAATAAATTCTTAGCATCATATAATTCTGGGTTAATCTAATAATCTTATTTAATAATATGTATTATTTTTGTAAGGTTAAACTATTGAGGTCGTGTTAATATTCATATTTTTTAATTTTGATTTAGCGACACTTAATTAGGGCTATGGGGAGAAACTAGACCACCTTGATGAACTAAACTCTTCCTACATAGTTTCACCATCTGCACCTTGATTTGCAAGATGATCAGCTTCTATATTACCTTCTCTATAAATGTGTTTGATTTCATATTGGGGGATAGTGTCAAGCATTTTAATAATATCTTCTAATTTCAAGTTGAGTTTCCAATTTGGAGTTTTCCTTGTTTTGATTGCATTAATTATTATTTGGGAGTCTCCTTCAATTTCTATTTTTGATAGTCCTAGTTGTTTACATAGTTTGAGACCTTCTAAGACAATCGTACATTTTGCCATGTTATTAGTTGTAGGTTTCATGGGGCTAGCAAATTTAGATATGATTTCCCCCTTCCAATTATGTATAATCCCACCAATTCCTTCTATACCTAGGTTTCCTCGAGATGCCCCATCGATATTTAGTTTATACCAGCCATCTTTAGGGGGTGACCATTTACAATTACTTCTATCAGTTTTTGTTATGTTTCCTCCTTTACCAAATAGTGGTAGGATAATCAGTCTTGGCTAAAGTTTTATGATATTATTATCCCACTGCTTAAAAGAGTTTTCATAACTAATCTGATTTCTAAGTTTTTTATTAGTTACTTCAATAATTGATGCTTCTATTTTGTTAGTTTACAATCTCTGATCCAATTTTTTATTTGTAAATATTCTTCTATTACGCTCTTTCCAAATTTCTCATAGTAGTATAGAGGGAGAGATTACCCATATACCTTTATACAAGCTTCCTTTATTTAAAGAGGGCCACACTTTGAGAAAGTCCACTATATCATAAGGCATAGCTAAGTGCTAGTTAAAGCAATTACTTAACCAATTCCAACAATTTTGTGTAAAAGTGCAATTAAGGAGTAAATGATTTGCATCCTCTTCTTGGCATTCACATAAAGGGCACCTTGAAGGACCTTGAAAACCTAGCTTTCGAATTCTATCTGCAATCAAAATTCTCTTTTGTAGTGCTTCCCATAGGAATATTCCTGCCTTAGGGAGGCAAGCTTTGTTCCTACATAAGTTCAATGGGATATCTAGGGTATCCATGTTATGTTCCTCCATAATTGTCTTATAACCATCCTTAACTTTATAATTTCCATTATTTGAACAAGCCCATATTAATTTATCTTCTCTTTTTTTGTGTGAGATTACTCTATCTTTGAGGATATCTATAAGTTTTTGTCTTTCATTATATTCTACTGGAATATCATCTATTGGTTTCCATATTAAATCTCCTTTTAGAGAGATATAATCCTTTACAAAACTTCCCCTAATAGCTTTGCATCTTTCTATAAATTCTTGACTGAAACCTGATTTAGTGAGAGAGGGAAATCCTCCCCAAGAATCTTCCCAAAAGAGGGCCTTATCACCCATCCCAATATCCCAAGTGAGTAGGTTGTTAATAACTCCTTTAGATTCTATTATAAAATTCCAAATTCTATAACCTTTTACATGTGAGTGGGATCTAAAAATGTTAATGGGGTTCGCATTTGGTATATATTTATTTAGAAGGATAGAGGCCCATTTGCTATTAGATTCCTGACTTAGTCTCCATATGAGTTTGGCACCTAGTGCTTTATTCTGCGATTGTAAATTTTTAATTCCTATTCCACCTTTGGATATTGGTTTACATAAGTTTTCCCATCTTATAAGAGCTGACTTCTTTTCCTCCATTGAACCTTGCCAATAGAAGTCTCTTAAGAGTTTGTCTAAACTAGCTTTGATATTGACTAGAAGGGGGAGGATCGAAATTTGATATGTGGGTATGGCTGACAAAACATATTTAATCATTGTAGCTCTTCCAGCTTTAGTGAGCCATTTACCTTTCCAATTTCCTTTTTTATTTTGGATTTTAGATAACACTTTCTGCCATAGCTTAGAGCTATGCATACCCTTATCTAAGGGGATCCCTAAGTATTTGCATGGGAACTTGCCAATCTTATAACCTAGGGAATTGCAAATATGGCACATTTTTTTCGGGGGAGTATTAATGAAAAAAAAGTCAGATTTATCAGGATTCACTCTCTGTCTTGATGCCTTCATATAAAGATCCAGTATACCTTTGAATGCCTTTTCTTCCTTGTGGTTGCAAGTTCCAGGTAGTATAGTATTGTTAGCAAATTGCTGATGTGTTATATTAGGGACATTTTCTGTAATTTTGACTCCCGAGATTTTACCTTCTAGGTGTGCTTTAGTAATGGATCTACCCAGAGCTTCAGCCATGATTACATAGAGGAATGGGGAAAGTGGATCACCTTGTCTAATACCATGTGATATTTTAAATAAACCTTCCAAAGTACCATCGATTAAGAGGGATATTTTGGGAGAAGAGATACAGTTGTAGATTAGATTAATCCATTGTTTAGAAAAACTGAATGCTTCCATACATTTACACAAAAATCTCCAATCCACTTTATCATAAGCTTTTTTAATGTCTATCTTAATTAGCATACACACTTCTTTTTTGTATTGTGTTGTATGAACTATTTCTTGGGCTATTACAATCCCATCTAGGATTGAATGATTAGGGATGAAGCTAGTTTGTTCTTTAGAGATGATCGATGGGAGGAAGGTTTTTAGCCTATTTGCTAAGAATTTAGAGAGGATTTTGTAGATGGTGTTACAAATGGATATGGGATGGAAGTCCCCTGGCTCTAAACTATCATTCTTTTTAGGAATAAGTGTGAAAAAGGTGTTGTTAATTTCTGATAATAGTGAGCCTAAGTTTCTGGTAGCCTCTACAGTTTTCCAAATATCTTCTCCAAGAAAATGCCAACATTTTTGGAAAAAACCTACCTGGAAACCATTAGGTGCTGGAGCTTTCTCTGGATGTAATTGAAATAAGGTATTTTTAACTTCTTCAATGGTAAGTTTACTATTTATCCATTTATTATTTTCTTCTGTAATTAATTTGGGGATAGATGTTAGCATTTCATTAGGCTCTAAGATCAGCAAAATCATGATTGTTGAAGAGAGTATGGTAAAAATGTACAAATTACTCAGAAATGAGTTTGGGGTCATCTATGAGATCATCATTAGTGTCTTTGATCTTGGATATTCTATTTATACTCCTTTTGTTGTTAGTGCTATTGTGAAAGAATTTTGTATTGCAGTCCCCTTCTTTTAACCATGTCTCTCTGGACTTTTGTTTCCAGTATATTTCTTCCTTTAATAAAATCTTAGCATGTTTGGCCATAAGATCTTTTTCTTTTTCATAGCTTGTTTCATTCATCACTTGTTCTATGACTAGTTTATTTAAGCAGTCTATTGCAGACTCAATTTTGTTTTTTTGTTCAAAAATATTATTAAATTTGTCTCTATTCTAGTCTAGAATCTTGTGCTTAATAATTTTTAACTTAGCAACTAGGAAATACATTTTCGATCCAGAGACTTTAATCTGTTTCCACCATTGTTCTAAAAGATGCAAAAATTCCTCATCTTGAAACCACATGAATTCAAATTTGAATGGATTTCTAAGAGGTTTATAATTTTTAGTAATTGAGAGTTTAACTAGAAAATGATCAAACCCTGCATTAGTAAGGATTTTTGCATTTATATTGTGATTCAACTCTCCCAAATCTCTACTAATCAAGAATCTATCCAATCTCTCAGCTATGTAGCTGAAATCTGATCTTTGGTTATTCCAGGTAAATAATCCATTGTTAGTGTTAATATCTGTTAAACTATTATCCGAGATCCATTGACTAAAATCTTTTTGTGATTGCGAGACAAATTGTGATCCACCAAATTTTTCTTTATTTTGTAGAATTTCATTAAAATCCCCTCCTAGAATGTGAATGTCCTCTACATTGGATGACAACTAGATGTGAACTTCCTACCATAAATTTTGCTTTTCTACATTAGGAACTGGGCCATATATATTAATGAGATTAAATTTTAAATTTGTCTTTAAACTATTAATGGATAATAGGAGCCAGTTATTATGTTTTGAAATTATCTTAACCACTACTTTCCTAGGATCCCATAGGGCTTCCAATCCACCAGAGGCTCCTTCTGAGAGAACTATTTCTGATTTCCAAATGCCTAATTTAAGAATATCAGATAATTTTGGTTGATTATCGGCGTTACCGGCTAAAGATCTTAATTCATTGATGGATTTTTTGCCACACTTTTTCTTATTTTTAAGGGTTACAGGGCAAGATAGTCCCTCCATGCTAGTAGCAATACCTAGATGCCTCTCACTATTTTTAATCCCATTTAGACAATTCCTAATATCTATATCATCTTCTTTTAGATCATTGTTCAAGTGTAACCCTTCTAATATTCCATTATGTTCATAATCTAACTGCCCTTTTAATATATTGATAAGTGAATCTTCATGATCTATAAGGTTTTTACCATAATCTTCTATGAGAGATACATTGGTAGCTCCAAATTCTTGGTTGATAGATTCTAATTCTAAAGGTATCACAAGGGTAGGAGTAGGGATTTCTAGATTGGCAATATTATTTTCCTCTAGGTTCTTGGTCTTAATAGCAACCTCATTATTCCATTGAGACAATTCTTCGCTAATTTCCATTTGAACTTCCCTAAGATCTTCCATTATCCCATCTACCATGACCATTTTATCCTCAATAACCTGAATTCTTTCATTTGGGGATAAGGGAATGTTGGCTTGAGGTGAACAAGGATTATTATAATTATTACAGTTAGGGACAAGCACTTGTGAAGAATCCAGATAGATGGGATTAATGGGAGTTTGATTTGAAGTCATGGTATTAAGGTTTAAAATAGATTTCTCATATAGAAGTTTCTCTTTAGGGCTTTGAGGGAGGATCCTTTTGCAAATAGGATTAGGTTTGATCATAAAGCCTCCTTTGTGTTTAAAAAAGGACAAATTAGCTCTAGAGTTACAGGAAAAGGGAGTCGAGAAGGGGCGGTCTATTAATTTACTATTGGTTGGGATAGGTGTATTAAATGAAGGGTCATGCCTTAGAGAACTAGAAGAGCTTGAGTGCTCATCTACTACTTTAGTTGCTAAATAATCTTATAATATTATTGGTTTGACAGTGTATGATGACAATTTGCAGCAAATCTTTATAGGGGGAATGGTTTTAATAATAAGTTTCATATTAACAATAATGACTTTTGCTACAGAACAATGATCTGATACAACAGAGCCAACATAAGAACCAAAGCAATTTCCTATTTTCCTAAGGGTTTCATTTGTAGAAAGTTCCAAAGGAAGGTTCTTTAGGAGAATTGCTTTATCTACCATAAAAATTTTAAGATTTTCAAGGTTAAAAAGGGGATCCATTCAAACATTGTGAATGTTGTGTTTCTAAATTTAGGGCAACCATTAAGTAAGGTTTTATTTCTAAGATCTTTACAACTGAAATCTAGATAAATGAAGTTTTCAGAGAGGATTGATAACGTTACCTTGTTGATCTAGATTGATTTCAGCCAGTTGGCAATATCCCTTGCATCTACTCCAAAACCATTCCATCTACAAATTAAAGCATAACCTGCACACTTTTCTTGGATATCTTCTATCGATCCATCTTTAATTTCTAGAACTAGGGTTTCCGAGTTTGAGATACATTGCTTGGATAATTTTTCAGAAAGAGGACAAATGATAGAACCCTTATGAAATTGATTTAGAACATTTATTGTATGTGGGGGGAATAGATGTTTCCTTTCTCTACAAAAGTTAACTCCTTACCTGATCAGAGATTCTCCACGGTGATATTGACTAGTGATATCCTAGGCTTAGGATTGGCACATTGTCTCTTAGAGATAGGGAGGTGTACGACATAGTTCTCCACTTCCAACCCACTATTGGTGCATCGATGGGGAGGGGAGTATAAATCATGATTCTTGATAGGATGCTTAGCCGGAGAACTGGACCCTTGAAAATGAGGCACCGCTAGAGTTGTTCTTTCCACCCTAAGACCAACAAAGTTGTTGCTTAGTTGGAGAGGAGAGGAAATTTTATTAATTGTTCAAGGATAAATGTTACAATGATTTGCATGCTTTGCCCTTCTTGCATTTTTCTTATAAGCAGGTATCTGCTGAGAATTCGACTCAAAACAATGAATTTCCTTTGTCGAAACCCCAGATAGAATCCTCGAGGAGGAGCAGAAAGAGGACTTGAAGCCCAAAGCATATTTAGTTTTTGCGAAGAAACAAATTTGTGAATCGAGAGAGGTAACTGTAAATATGTACAAGTTTGTAGAGCAGAGCGAAGACATTTTTAATTAAATATGTTAATTAAATTAAAACAATATAATTATTAACTAAATTAATTATATTAATTTAAATTTGTGCAAGTTTAATTAATTATATTAATTAAATTAAAACAATATAATTATTATTTTTATTTAATATATTTTTAAAAATAAAAACCGTTTTTTTAAAGACCAAATTTCTTATTTGCTTGATTTATATATATATTTTAATGAAATTATTTTCCAAAAATTGGAAAAAGAAAGGGTAAACACAAGGGGTATTTATTTTTTAAACAAGAGCGCATAATCTCACTCAAAAGGGAATATTCCTATTTCTATTTCCAATACACATTTGACTTTCTTCTATTGTCTTTTCTGATTTTTATTTTAACTCTGTTATTTAATTTTTTGACTGTGCATTTTCCAACAAGCTTATTTTTAAACCAGAATTAGGTTTCTTTCACAATTTTATTTTCTTTCTAATGGGTAAATTTATTTTCTAGTCCCTATAGTTAAACTATATTCCTGATTTAATAATTCATTTTCTAGGAAATCTATAAGGAATCTTTTAACGAAATTTTGCCAACATAACCCTGTTGTGCTAAAATTTAATAAAAACATAAAATCAACTTAACTAGGGTTTTCTAAATACCCAAAATTCAAAGAAAGTACAAATCTATCTATTGAGACACATTTAAAAAAATTCTCGAACAAAGAAAGCCATATAAATACAAAACTAAGCTAACATGCAAGATTTCAAGGCCTACCTTGGATCCAAAGCAAGAAACTAAAATAGAAAATTTTTGAGGATTTGTAGACCATAATTCCTCTAAGGATAGATTCAACTTGCAAATCAGAATCTACGAAGAATGCAACACCAAGAATTCCAGATGCACAATGAAGACAAAACAACAAGCAATTCACAATAGCCAAATTCTCCAAAATCCAAAGCACACAAGCTCTCCTAGAATTCTCCTCCAAAACCTGTCTAATGCTAAAATGAATGCAATTTCCCCTAATAGGGATTCAATTCCCCATTTCATGCAACCCTAAAGATAACTCAACAACTAACTCTCACATCAACTCCAAATCAAAAATTGAAAATAAATCACAATTAAATAATTTAAAATAACTTTATACACCCAACTCAACTTGACTTTTTTAAACAAGTTGATAACTTTTGAAAATAATTCACTTTTCAATAATGCACATGTTTATAATTAAAATTCATATTAAATAGATTAAATATTTAAAGCATCCTGAAATCATGCAATTAAATATTTAATTATTTAATAAAGCACACAAGCATATTAAAATATAATTTCCAATTAAAATAATCTATTAAATCCAAATATTCAATTATTTGACTTTTAATTAAATTTTCTCAAATAAACATATGAATATGATTAATATTAAATTTCAACTATAATCATTAATCAATAAATCACATAAAATCATCCACTTAAGAAATAAATCAGTTGAGACTAAAAAACATAAAACCAAGCAACCTTAGGAGAAGGGATCCACAAATCCATGCCAACTAGATGAATTCGGGTAGGGTAGTCAAACTGATACTTGTCCAATCCTAGGACAATTAGGCTTAAGTTAGGGTTTGGATCTGTGTTATCTCCCCTCTCCTACCATTTGAGTCGATGCCCTGTACCTGCAAACTTGCATACAAAACCTGCATGTACATACATATATAAATATATAACAGAAAATGGTGGGGATTAGTCGATCATGTGGATCTCACAAGCAAGTAACTACAACTCTATCCCTCAACCACATCAGGAATGTCAAATAGAAATATAAAACAAACACATCAACCATACACATGTAAGTATGGGGTCAGTAAAATCATAAGCATCAATGATTTCCTAGCATATAATATATCATCCTAAAATAATCATAACATTTATAAAATTGTACTAGGGGTAGGGTACTACAAATTAAATGTGATGATGATCCCTATGTAATAATTAGATATAGGTTAATTTTTTATACCGTATATCTTAGGTTTTTCCTAAGAAGATGTTAACCTAATTAGGTCATGACAGTTATGGAAATCATAGCAGTATGCTATATATTTGTAATCCATGTCACTTTGACATATGGGTGAACAAGGAGATCTTGAAGCAGTAGTCGCCTTTAAGACATCAGAATTTAGACATGATTTAAGTAGTATTCAGAGATACAATTTAGTCTATTCAGAATCAGTTAAGGCTATTGAGAAGAACATAGGACATACTACTACACATTGAGGTGATATATACTAAGCATATCAAAGATCTGATCTAGAGAAGTTTAGTTGTCAATTATAGATACTTTCTATTATTCTCCAATCATTGTAACAAAGTTAGAAAAATCTCTTTACAGAGTAGACTTAAAAGTCTAACTGTAAATCTCTTAACCAAGTACACACTCAAGTAGTTTTGTTTAAATCCTTTAACAAGGTAGATCTAGTCAATCTGAATGTTACTCGTAATAGGGTAAGATCATGAAAAGTGATCATAACTTGTAGCCTTAACTGACATACTTTATTATCTGCAGTAGTGAAGAATTTGTGGGTCTCATCCCCACCGTAGTTTTTACCTTCTCACAAGGGTTTCTGCGTAACCAAAATATATGTGTTATGTAATTGATTTATTATTTTTTTTCATGCACTTTACATTCACAAGTCATTTGAATGAATGTTGCAAACAATAGATTCAATTGGATAGTTTAGTTACTACTATTTACAGATTAAGAAATTAGTTTAAATTTTTTGAGGGTACTGACTCACCCCTCCCCTCTTAGTCCCTTATCTTTGCATTCCAACAATGTCCATAAAAAATAAGGTAAAGATGAGCTATAATATAGTTGTATTAGTAATGGGGAAAGGGAGGATTTTTCCCAAAACAAAAGAAGGTGAGAAAAACTTATTGGTGATGGATTTTATGTGCTAGATTTAAATCATAATTTGTTAACTATAGTTAAAATATTCTAAAAAGGAAACACTATAAAATTTTAAAATGTTACATGCATTATTTTTAATGGTGAAACCAAGTTGATAAAAATATAAAGCTGAATACTAATCAAATGTTGGAGATTTACTAGCAAGCCATTGTTGATTATATGTTATCATTGATGACAACATATGGTAAGTAGTATGTGTGGAAGAATTATGTAGTAATGTTTGAGTATATGATGCATGGACATGTTATTAGCATGATATAATGGATGTAGAGGTCAATTGTTAGTACATATAGTTATGTAGCAGCTTGTGTCAGCAGTGTTCCTGACAGAGTTACAGGCAGTGTTTTGTGAATGATTATTTGTAAAGTTATCATGGAGCCTTGCACATTTGGACATGTGATGGAGACATGTTAGTGCTATTAAATTCATGGACGTAGATTTTGATGATAAGTAGAAGTGAAGTTATGTAGTCGCTATTCACCAGTTTTAGTTTTCTATGTTTATCCAGAAGAGCCGATAGAGATTATATTGGTATAGGAGTTGCACCTATCATTTTGGTATGTGTTCCTAGATTAGTGATTGGAGAAGAGTTAAGAATATTTGGCTAAGAGTGCATGATCTAATTCAGCTTGAGCAGAAAGTATCAACTAATTTGGTAGAGCCGATAGTGTGTAGCGTGTGCCTACACTTATTGATTTGGACAGGTCCCAGTTTATGTTTTGTGCTTAGTAGAGCCGAGTGAGATGTTATTAGAGAGTGTTATTATTTCTCTAATATGATCTCAATGTGGTTCTAATAGGTCAACTTGATTATATCATTTAGAGGAAAGATATTTATAGGCATTCATTTGTGATTACTAAGTATGGTTCAGAGTTGAGTGTGAAGAGAAAAGCAGAGTGTGCAAAGTGTTGAGCCATCGGCAGAAGGTCTATGTGACCAAGTAAAGAGTATTCATTGGAACTGATCCAGACAACAGGTCTAAGCACAGTTCATTAAGATCTAGATATAGTGTGTACCTATTATTTAGAAGGTTGCAACCTTCACTCCTTTGAGCAGTGAGCTCTCGGATAGTGTGTCCTCACCCCTAACATGGTTAATTGTAAAATACTCCTAACAGGGTCCGGCCCTTGACTAAGTCATTGTACTAAATGCATTGTAAAGACAACTCTTAACAGGGTTGAAAATCTTCTAACAAGGATCATAAAACACTAGTGCAAATTATTAGTGGGTGTCAATTCCCATCGGGGTTTTTACCTATTTAGGTCTCCCCATAACCAAAATTATTGTGTGGTGTTCAAGTGTTCTTTCATTTTGTTTATGCTTAAAGTTTAAGTATACTTAATTGGATAAAGAATTGATACTAATAGATAACTAATTCACCCCCCCCCCCCCACTCTCAGTTATCTCTTGGAACTATTTATAACAATTGGTATTAGAGCCAAGTACCTCAGAGAGAAATTTTAATAGGTTGAGGTTGATCAAATGCCATTCTTTAGAAAAGAAAGTCTTAAGTTTAATGGAGAGAATTATCTTGACTGGAAAAACAAGACGGTAACACATTGACAGTGCATTTCTTTTGAAGTTTTTCAAGTGGCTACCAAAGAAGTTAAGATTCCTTCTTTAGCGGATCTTGCAAAGGATGATGTCATTGATAAGCATAAGGAATTGTTCCATCATAATGCAATAGAAAAAGAAGCCCTTATTAGTGCCTTATATGATAGTGAGTTTTCAAAAATAAAGAAAGTAGACATAGCCTACAAGATATGGAAGCACCTAGAAGACATGTTTGAAGGAGATACACAAGAAAAGAATGTGCATATAAAACATGGAAGAAAAGATACAATGCATTAGAGATGCTACATGAAGAAGACATTAGAGCTTACAACCAAAGGATCAATGAAGCAATTGCTGGAATCAGGAGAAATGGTGGAGAGATCTCGGAGGAAGACATTATGGATAAGTTAATGACTACTCTTACAACAAAGTATGAAAACAAGATCAACATCCTTGATGAAACCACGCAACTTACAAAAAATTTCAAGAGAGAGGCCTTGATCAACAAAATATTAGCTTTTGAGATTTCAAGATTGAAGACAAAACCTAAAAATGAGACAACCTTCAAGGCATTAGTCCATGGTAAGAAATCTGCAAATATTTCTAGTAATTTTGATGATGATGATGATGAAGAGAAAGAACTAGATGATTTCATTTCTATGATTGCTAAAAGAGAAAAGAAAGGAAAAGAAAAATATGAAGGTCAATTTCCATTTAAATGCTTTTCATGTAATAATATTGGTCACTTTGCATCCAAGTGTCCTTCAAGAGTTAAAAATTTCCACAATAACTACAAGCCTAAGTATACAAAGGAATGTTACTATATGGAGATGGAATATTAGATGATGATTTAGTTGAAGATGAAATTGGATTCATTGATATCATGGAGAATATGTATGATGTGATGGATTGTGAAGAGGAGAAAAAGGAAAAAGAGATAGCATTGATTTCACAAGAAGACATAAGGACATATCGGATTATAGATAGTTGTTTCTCACATCACATGACAGGTGATAAAGATAGATTTGTTCATCTAGAAAAATACAAAGGTGGCATGGTTAGATTTTGAGATAACACTCCTAAACATATCATTGGTAGAGGAGCTATCACATTAGATGGAAAGAACAACACTGATGATGTTCTCTATGTAGATGGTTTGTAGCATAACCTTCTTAGTGTTGGGTAGTTGCTTGAAAAAGGTTATTTGTTGGAGTTCAAAGATAACAAGTGCATCATTAACAACAAGGATGGTGTTATGATTGCATCAGGTTAAAAGACTAACCATAATGTTTTTCACCTTAATTCAAAAGCAACTTGTTTTGTTTCCAAAGTAGATGACAGTTGGCTATGGCACAAAATACTATGTCTTATCCACTTTGATAACATAGTAAAGATAAGCAATGTGAAGGGAGTAAGAGATCTACCTAGCATAGCAAATCTAGTTGATACTATTTTTAGGGAATGTGTAATGGGAAAGCATGTGAGGAATTCATTCAAGAGAAAGCACAATTCAATAGAGAACAAGTTGGATCTACTTCATACAGACCTATGTGGACCAACTAAAACAAGATCATACTATGATGAAAGGTATTTCATCTTGTTTGTAGATGATTATTCTAGAATGATGTGGGTTGCATTCTTTAAAGATAAGTCAGAAGCATTTGAGAAATTCAAAATATTCAAAGCTAAGGTTGAGAATTAGTTGGACTAAAGATAAAATGTCTAAGATTAGATAGAGGAGGAGAATTCACCTCTGACAGATTCTATGATTACTGCGAAGAACATGGCATAAAAAGATAGTTGAGTGCACCTAGAACCCCTCACTAGAATGAGATTTTAGAGAGAAGGAATAGGATCATCCTTGATACAATGCACATCATCATGATTGAAGGAAAATTTGCACACACCTATTGGAGAGATGTGGTCAATACAATAGTCTATACCATCAATAGAATACAATTGAGGCTTAGCACAGACAAGACACCTTATGAGCTATGGTTTGGTAATGTTTCCACAGTGAAATACTTCAAAATCTTTGGAAGCAAGTGCTACATCAAGAGGGATGTAACAATAGGCAAGTTTTATGCAAGAACTGATAAAGGTATTTTCCTTGGTTACTCTACTAAAAGAAAAGCTTATAGATGTTTTAATTTGAGACTAAAGAAGATCATTGAAAGTGCTCAGGTTAAGATTGATGAAAAGTTTATGGTTCAAGAAATATATCATGATTATTCACCTATGATTGAAGAAGAACCTAGTCCTTCCACTAGTGAGATAGTTGTTGAAGAGATGTTTAAAAGTATTGATGTATTATTCAATGAACCTGAAACAAGTGAAGAAAAAACTCAGAAGGCAGATGAGACAATATCACCTAAAATTCCAAATTTTACATCTAGATATCACTCTAAGGATGACATCATTGGAGATCAAAGCAGAAAATTCACAACAAGATCAGAATCAAAGAGTTCAGCAAGCAATGAGGCGGTATGTTTTCTATCTCAAATTGAACCTTTAAGTGTTGAAGATGCATGTAATGATTCAGATTGGCATGATGCTATGAAAGAAGAACTAGATCAAATTATCAAGAATGATACTTGGGAACTGGTCCCAAGACCTAGTGATAAGAATGTGATTGGAACAAAGTGGATATTCAAAAATATGATGAATGAAGATGGTACAGTAGTAAGGAATAAGGAAAGGTTAGTATGTAAGGGATATGAGCAAAGAGAAGGTATTGATTATTCAGACACATTTTCACTAGTGAGAAGATTAGAAGCTATTAAGTTGTTTCTAGCTTATGCAACATTCAAAAACTTCAAAGTTTATCAGATGGATGTTAAGTCAACATTCTTGAATGGAGAGCTAAAGAAAGAAGTATACATTGAGAAACTAGAAGGATTCACCTTATCAGACAAACCTGATATAGTATGTAGATTGAAGAAAGCCCTTTATGTACTTGAGCAAGCTCCTAGAGCATGGTATGAAAGAATTTTTGGATATTTAACAAAAATTGGATTCAAGAAAGGAGCAACAAATTGTAATCTATTCATAAGACAGACATTTGAAGGTTTACTACTTGTAGAGCTATATTCGTTGATGACATTATCTTTGGAGGTAATGACAAACTTAGTGCAGAATTTGCTAAGGAGTTGCAGAGTGAGTTTGAGATGAGCATGATTGGACCTATCAAATACTTTTTGGGATTAAATGTGCAGCAGACAAAGAAAAGTATTTTCATTAATCAGTCCAAGTCTGTGAAAGAAATATTGAAGAAGTTCAAGATGGATGATTGAAAATGAGTAGGTACACCTATGATAACAAGATGTAATTTTACAAAAGAAGATGATTCTCCAGTAGTAGATACAACATTATAAAGTCTATGATTGGTAAACTCATATATTTAACTCAAACTAGACCTAATATTTCTAATGCAGTTGGCATAGTTGGAATATTTGCAGCAGAGCCTAAACAAAGTCACCTCATGGCAGTAAAGAGAATATTCAGATATTTGTAGGGCACTATAGATTATGGCCTGTGGTATCCTAACTCAGAGAATGTTGAGCTTCATGTATATACTGATGTAGATTGGATAGGATGCATTGATGATAGAAAGAGTACACAAGGAGGAGCAGTGTTTTTTGGTGACAAACTTGTCACTTGGACAAGCAAGAAGCAAGATTATATTTCTCTGTCAACAACAAAATAAGAGTATGTTGCAATAGCCTTGAATTGTTATACAATTGTTTGGATCAAGTAGATGATAAAGGATTTTGGAATTCAAATTGATTATCCTATTGTTATTCATTGTGATAACACTAGCACTATCAACATGTCAAAGAACCCTCTGATGCATGCAAAGACAAAACATATAGAGATTAAGTATCACTTCCTTAGAGAAAAAGTGGTAGAGAAAGAAGTCAAGTTGGACTATGTGAGTACTAAATATCAATTATCTGACATATTCCCAAAGCCATTGCCAAAGGACACTTTTGAGTATCTCAAGGAGAAGCTGGGAGTAATTCCCTTCCCTAATTATGCTTAAAGAAAGGAGAAAGAGTATCAGTCCTCGGGGACTGATGGATGGTTGACTACTCCACTTCAAGAGTAGTACTGGTGCTTAAAATGCTTGGCACCCTTTTCCATTGATGTCAAAGGTGGAATAGTATATAGTCATAAAAAATAATATTAAAGGGGGAGTAATATTCAGTCATGGAAGCACTTCAATTGAGGAAATGGAGAATATTGAAGAATATTGCAATAGATGGAGGATTCATCATTGGGGGAGTTTTGATGAGGAAATGGAGAATGTTATAAAAGAATTGATCATTTTATCGGTGGTGTTTTTGATTCCATATGTTGCCATCAATGCCAAAGGGGGAGATTGTTGGAGATTTGCCAACAAGCCAGTGCTAACTGTATGTTTGTCATCGATGACAACATATGGTAAGTAGCATGCATGGAAGAATTATGCAATAAGCTTAGAGTATATGATGCATGGACATGTTATCAGCATGATATCATGGACGTAGAGGTCAATTATTAGTACAAATAGTTAAGTAGCAGCTTGTGTCAGCAATATTCCTAACTGAGTTACAGGCAGTGTTCTGTGAGTGATTATTTGTACAGTTATCATGGAGCCTTGCATGTTTGGATATGTGATGGAGAAATGTTAGAGATGTTACATTCATGGACACAGAGTTTGATGATCAATAAAATTGAAGTTATGCATTCGCTATTCACCAGTTGCAGTTTCTTGTGTAGCGTATTGCAATTGATTTGTCAAGTGCAAATCATGAGGGATACATATTGGCATATAATGGTTACATTTGAAATCATGGAGAAATTATAGATGAAGAACTTATATATTATTTATAGGACATAACGGACCAAACAAGATACCATCCTCGAAGGCCACCACAAGATTATGATATTTTGCTTATGACTCATAATTAGATTGCCAATCTTCAAAGGCTACCACAAGATTATGATATTTGGGAATGTGTAATCATGCAACTTAAATAAATAATGTAATTTTACTTTTGAAATATATGTCTTGGTAATGATGAAACTTAATGTAAGGCCCACCCTGTTTCCACATTTTCCTCGACACTTCGATGTCAGAGGATTAAGGGGTTTTGTAGTATCTGGATGATTGGTAAATCCCTAACAGAATTGTACCCCGGTATAGACCTATATATTGTACCTTCATATTAGTACCTATCAATTAATTGTCGCTATGACAGAGGAGATATCTCTAGGTTATTAATTGTGTAAGTGAATCTTGGATGCAGTATGTTACCCTGCGAATCATAGATCCAGCTAGACTATTAAGGTTCCATTGAGTACTTTTGTCGAAAGGATTTGATTCGTGAAGTCGAGATGTAAATGCCAAATTAGTTATGTGTTAAGTCTTAAGTTTATCTTGGATTTAATTAATAGTTGATGTGATGATTCTAGTAACTCCTACGAGGAGGATGAGTAATTTTTTGACGATGTATTATATGATTATACCATAGTGATGTTTTGGTGATATTATTAGAACCCTGAACAAGGATTTGTTAGATCCTAGAATAATAGGATTATTCTACATTTTGTTTTCCTAGATTAGGAAATTTAATCATACTTGTGATAAGAATTTTATAGGACCTGACTGTTATGGTTACCCCTTACCGATGTTGAACCATCGATTTATCTTATATATTATACTAAGGAAAATTGAGATACTTGGACTCATTTGATTTACTGTTATGTTATGATGGACATGTTAGACTGTACATTTTGTTGACTCTGTATGTGGATCCATGATTAGTGGATTTGGATTTGATCATGTTAGACTTTATTATTATCTTCATGTTTTGAGAACCTGAAGATTATCTTATGATGATGATAGATTATGGATGATCTTGATTTCAATCGAACTATGAATTGAATTATGCAAATTAAATTATGAATTATATATGCAATTGAAGTATGAATTGATTTATGCAAATTGAATTTATTTGATGTGATTATTGAATCCTATATGATTATGTGCAGACAATTGAATTATGACATTTCATTCTATGTGATTGAATGTTCAAATTGAATTGTGTAAGATCATTATTTGTTGTGTGATTTCATGTATGCAATTGAGTTATGAATAATGTGTGGATATTACATCTTATATGTTTATATGTGATGGTTTTCTTCCTTGAATTACTGATGCTGCATTAAGGTTTTGCAGGTGGAAGGACCATGGAAATATTTGGGGAAACCACATTGAATGCTTGTGCTATCAGTAAAGCCAAGGCCTCATCTAATGAAGAGACCAGGGCCTCGTTGTGAAGTGTTTTATTTTGTAACCGTAATGTGAATGTATGTGTAGGGTTGTTAAGTGTTGTAATATGTTGGACATACCTTAATTGTGATGTTAATTATGTGAGTGTCACTTGACACTAGAGTTATTTTTTAACTAAGGTATGTCGTGTGATTGGAGTGTGAGAGCAAGTCCTAGAAGCTTCCTCGAGGGGGTATTCTAAGTGCATCCTCTTGTCCTAGGACCCCTAAGTGAAGTCATACCTTACATTTTCGTGCATAAACTGAACCATGGTTTTTGGAGGGTTAAATGGGACCCTAGGGGGTAGTTTCATGCATTTTTAGGTAGCCCATTCCTTGTACCCATAGGTTAGGGGTAATTTTAGCATGGGAGAAGCCATATTTTGACCTTTTGTCCCCTCCAATAGTGCCCATTTAATCTTGAACGAAATTGCAACTTGCATCATGGACCCAAAAGTACTTCCTAGGACCATCTTAATGAGGGTTGTGGAGAGTTGGTTTGGGGTCCCTTTTTAGTAGAACTTTTAGAAGGGTTGGGGTTGTTCACCCACTCTATACCTTTAGAGACCACTAAACTAGAAGAAGGAGAAGGCTCAAAACTTCATCATTTTGCATTGGATCATAGGTTGGAGGATCTTGCTCTTCATCTCTCTCATTTTGTTGTAGATGAATCTTGTAGTTGTAATTTTTGTTAAGTGGTTTAGCTCCTCATGGCTGGTCATGGTGAGAGCATGAAATGGCATTTGTATTTTCTTTTGTGATGGTGTTTTGGGTTGTTTACTCTTGGCTCATTCACCCTTGGGAGGGAAGAACAACCAAGAGGGGGTGTGGGAATGGAGGAAACTCCATGTGCAAAGTCTCCTCCATGTGTGGGGAAGGATAAGCTTGGTTGTGTTGTCCCCAAGTAGCCTTTGCATTTGAAGCCCAAGGGGCAATTTTTGGGGGCATAAGGAGGGATTTGGCCTTGTGTGCCATTGATATGTGATACGTTGTTATGGAGGTCCATGTGTGGCCCTTGACATCGTTTATTGTGGTCCATGTGTGGCCTTATTATGGCATTGGCTTCTCCATGAGTTTTTCCCACTCTCACCCCATTAAAGGATCGGATTTGATCCTATGTTTTATCCTTGAGGGATTTCAGCATCTCTTTGTTTGATTTCATGTGAGTGCTTGTGTTTGAGTATGTATCCTATTCTTTGTGGTTTACCCAAGCTTGGGGGTGGCCTCATGAGAGGCCTAGGATGGGAGGTGAGCTCCCATGGTCGTTCCCTTGCCTTGTATATATTTGCAGATTTGTGGAAGCTCAAAGAGGAGCTATCATGGAGGTTTTCATCTTTTGGGTGGCTGTGAGAAGACAGCCCGTTTATTCCTTTGTGAAATCTCTCTTTGTATTTAGACTTCTATTGTTGTAAAAGAGATTGTAATGCTTTTTACTTGGAGCTATTGTGAAGATGAAAAAAGATGGGAGACTTTTATTTATTTGATCTCCCATTGTGTGGCATTAGCAATTTGCAATGCTTTATAGTAACTATGAAGGTGCAATCTTATTTGATGTTTATGTAAATGTTTGGAGTGAAATTTCATATTGTTTGTGATGATTCCTTGCATATATTATAAATAATCTCTCTCTCTCACGATAATTGGAAAATACTCTCTCTTTGCAAATGAGTTATCAACATTGATAGATTAAATATTGTAACAAATTCATTATGATTCCATATTTGGGTTGATATAAGAATATCGTAGTATCATATAAGATGATTTAATTGTCATGATCGTTGAAAATAATCTCTATATATGATTCATATCACTCTTTTAGTCCTATAAATTGTAATGAAACAACTATGAAGAAATGAACAAATTAGTTTTTATGTTGATATCTCAATTGATTTGCAATCAAACTATATTTAATTCTTATTGATACACTATCAATTTTAAGACTATAAACTTCCTTATGTATTAAGGAGACTAATTAAATGATGATGATATACTACTCGTAGTTGTGAAGGAAATTAATAATGTTCTCATACACAGGAGAATTCATTTTCAAAGAAAAGTTGGCTTTCAACTCTCTGGAAATTGTATGGGAAAAGAATTCCCATACAATCTCTTACCACAGTCATTTTAATATAATATTCTTGCCACCTTAATATGTAATAAACTAATAAAATATAAACTACTTTCACCACCCCCTTACTTCATTATTATCTTCCCCTTATCTAGGCGCATGTGGAGGGATGTCTAGTCTTTGTTTTAAATACAAACCTTTTGATTGGTCAAGATAGTGTCCTTGTGTGACACATCATCAATCTTTTTCTTCATGACATTACCTTTTGACTTCATAAACTCACGCAGGTCTTTGGCATGTCCATGCTTAGCATTAACTTAAAATTTGTTTGGGTACTTTCCCATGTCATGGAAAAGGAGTGGGACCCACATTCCACTTCCTTTTCATGACTCCCACTTCCCCATGCGCAAGTTGGGCGCAGGTCTTGGAGATGGGCATTAAAACTTGAATTAAATTTTGCCTTCACTCACCTCTTTATGCGTACCCCTCCCTTGTCCTTTGTGTTGAAAAGTGGAGAGTAGGAAGATGTGATGGGTTTATAGGATGTTTAGAGTAGGTTAGAGCAGGTTAGTAGGTAGTTAGTTTAGTAGGATGTTTAGATTAATGGGTTAGTTAGTATTTTAGTTAAGTTAGTTTAGGATGTTACTTAATTAAGTTAATTTGATATTAATGTCATGTTAATAATAATAGTTAGATGTTATTTAGCAATGTTTTAAATATTTATTTTGCTATTTATATATGATATCATATTACTAAATTTATGACATGTATATAATGTTAATTAATATATTATAGTATATTAACTAATTAATAATTATATTAATTAATTAATATATTATAATTAATTTCATATATATAATTTAGTTTTAATCTTTGAATATATATCATTAAATAATGTTTCCTTTAGATTTATTAATTAGTTAAAAGGTACATTGATTAATTGGTATAATGTAATCATTAATTGAATTAATATGTACTCATTTTGAACAGAAATTGGTATAGACGACTATTGAAATTTATATTCAATATTTTTCATTAGCTTTCAATTTAATTTTCACAATCAAATTGGTCTTGAAATTTACATAATTGGAAATGGTTAACCTATTTAAAGAATAACATTAACAATAAACATTCTATTCCTCTTAGATAATCTAAAGGATTAATAGATTAACGTTTGACGAAATTGATCGTCAAGATGATTAACGAACTTCGATTATATTGAATTTCATCTAGCATCCTTTGGGAAACAACTTTGTTGAGGTTTGACCTCTTGTCGCTTTTGGACCTCGTCATTAGCACTTCTGTCCCGTATCGTGAACGTGGAACTTATAACCTTTTTTTTAAAAAAAAATTATTGGTTGTGTTTTGTCCCGAAATTTTGGGCATTACACTTAAATAAATGATATAATTTTATTTTTGAAATATATAAATCTTGGTAGATGTCCAATCATATAGAAAATCATAATTATCATTGGAAATATTTAATCAAATAAATTAAATATATAATATTCTTTGTACATTATATTTGTTCAGTTTCAAATCAATTTTAACCTTCAATTGCATGGAGGTAATTAAGATTATTTATTTTTTTCAAAGTTTGTTGATCATTAATTCATTATTCTAAAAAATGCAACTAGTATTCACTTATTTCATTTTAATTGGGCAACTTTAAAGTTTTTCCCTTTTAGTTGTAGCGTGGAAGGTTCTTGATCTATTGGACCTTTAGGTGGAAAATAATTGTGTTTCTTATAGAGCTTTGCATGCCCTATTTTTTGAGTGGTATAAGAGAATAGATGGATGTAATAATGCTATATTTTTAATAGAACTAGTTTTGTTCAAATTTAACTTTTCAATTCTATATTTTAGATCTTGGTATAAAATCTATAATTCAAACATCATATTTTAAGAAAATAAGGAAAATATCTCCTAATATTTAAATTTTCTCAATAAAATTACAAGATATATTTTTTATCAAGTGAGGAGTGAGAGGGCCCTGATCCTATAACAACACAAGGGACACTAAAATTACAAGATATGTTAAAATGAGATTGCCCTATAGCATATATGAGAGATGAATGGATGAGACTATTGTCTTAAGTTGCAATTTAATCTAAAATATAAAGCATTATCGTATTGTACAACTTAAAGTTAACCAATGCAATAAACTTATAAAAAAAATTAATCTTATAATTGATTCAATATCAAAAAATAATTATTACATGCTTGTTTGCAAACATATGAAAAATATAATCACTCTATATTGATATTTTCCTCCAATCATTGGGTCAAAATTTAACTCATTTCTTAACTAGTCTAAACTTAAAATTTATATGTGATTATAGAATATCCAAGCTTTAGTAATGATTTTAATTAGCCACCATATGTTCTAAATATCAATCTATAATATTGCATAAAGGTTAACCAAAATCTACTGGTGAAGTATTAGAAGTCCACAATACTAGTTACAATTCTTATTGAAGGTCCCTATAGTCTAATGCAATCCTTAGGTATGTTTAGATTAACAATATAGAATATGGAAAGGTTCCACAAAATTTACTTGATAAAGTGTATGGTGACTATCAATAGTTATAATCTTTGGACTCCAATAACTTTTGTAGTTTGATAAATGTGTAAGTGCAAGAAGTTGGGTACCAAGTCGATGAAAGTCTTGTAGAATTGGAAGATGCCACTCGAAATGGATAGCCATTTTTAAAAAATGAGCACCCTATTTAGGTTCAGGAGCCCCAACCAAAATTCAAAAAATGGGTGCCCATTTTTTTTCAAAATGTGTACCCATTTTTTTTCAAAATGGGTGCCCGTTTCTAAATTTTTTTAATTTATTTTAATGACTAGAAACATAGTTTAACACTCTAATTTTTATTTAAGAAATGGGTGCCCATTTCTGAATTTAAATTAGAGTGTTAAACTATGTTTCTAGTCATGAGCGAGAAACACACATCCGCCTTGGATTTCATTCCAAACTAGGTTTGATTTAGGCTTGGTGGAACCAAGCCTATGCTTTGACCTCCAAAAAATTGGTTAAGGCATTTGAATGCTAGATTTCAAACTTGTCATAATTTTTTGACGGTCTTCCTGATCGTATTTTTTTACGAAACAAAAACCCATTAGAGTTCTCAGTGTCCCTATTTTAAAAATGTAAATTTCATAGTGATGTGATTATTTTTACTATTTTTCCATTATTTATTAGTTAAAAGTGGTACCTAAATGTAAAATAATGAGGTTCACTAAAACTTCAATAACTCTTTTGTTTTTAGGTTTTTGGAAAATAAATTATCTGACACCAATCTACATAAAATTCTCTTGAAGATAAAAAATAATGAATTTTGAAAAAATATGAAAATTTCATCAAATTATGGTGGTCGTACACCAGAGATTTTGAAAATATGTTTTATAGTCAATTAAAAATTAATTAAATAATATATATTCAATAAAAAATAAGAAAAAATATGTTCATCAATCTTTGGTGTCTTAGGTATATTGTCCTAGGAGGATTTGCAAAAAATAATTAATTTACTTAAAAATATAGTAGTCGTACACGACTATGGTATGGTCCTAAAACATGTATTTTAAAAATATGATTTTTAAACATTCCTACTAAAAATAAATTTATACCATGTGGGTATTTGAATAAATTACATATTTGAAAATTAGACTCTGAGAACTACATTTTTATGCCCAATAGTGGGACTCAACTTCTTACAGTTACTGAAAAGAAATTATATATATCAAGTGTTACCTTTTAAGCTAACTTATCAACACATCTGAATTTTAGTATTTCTAGCTAAAAATTAATTTTTGTCAAACATATGGTCTAGCTAGATTCATTCTAGCTAAGTTAGATAAGTGCTTTAACTTTTCCAATTGAAAATTTCTATTAAATGCATGTTTTATACTACTTTTGGTCCTATTACCATAATAATAAAATTATTTCAGAAAAGTGGTGTTTCAATAACTCTTAAACTTTTTAATAATATTTTTTTTTGAATAAAAAATACCCTTTTGTAGAGCAGGGTCAATAATATCCTCATATTGATTTTATAGTGTTTTAATTAGACATAGTTTATTTTAATTAAAAAATATTATAAGTAGGTATTTCAACAGTCAAAGTGATGTTGATTCAGAATAAGAAAAAAATATTAAATCATATTAAATAAGTTTGAAAACCATATGGTGCACTAGAGGAGAGAGTCCTCTTCAAGAATATATATATATATCTTTTTTTGAGTAGGATAGATTTGTTATGAAAAATGTAGTGCGAGATGAAAATTGTCAATTTCAGTGAGTTAGAATTTGAATTGTTATAAAAGAGAAAATATGGGTCCCAAACCAACTTTTATTTCTTCATGCACTAGAAATATATGTCATTTATGACATATTTTGAAATTAGGGGGAAAAATATTTATTTAAATATAATTTTTTGGTGGGAGCTAGATCCCTAATTTTCATCATTTTTTAGCAACTCAAAAATCGTCTTTAAAAATTAAAAAAACATATCAATTTTTATTCAAAAAAATTATTAAAAATATTAATCATAAACTTCATACATTTTATCAAATTTAATTAGTTTACATCATCTTCAAATTTTGGACATAAATATAATTTTTATGCTATTGAAGTTGAACAACTTTGATTTTGTTAGCCTTTTCCTTTGTAAAAGGGTGACAAATTATTGTTGGATTAACTACAAAAATGAGAGTACTAAGAGGGGAGGGGTGAATTAGTACTATAAAACACTTTTAGAATAATTAAACTTTCTTTCTTAACCATTTATTGAATCCATAGCTTTTACATGCATCTCATTAAACATATACAAGATATAACATATAATGCATAACACAATCATTTTGGTATCGCATAAATCCTTGTTAGAGGATAAAAACCACAGTGGGGATGACACCTAAAAAACTTCATTACTTTAGTAATAATTTTTATGGGTTAAAGCTACATTGTTAGCTATTTCTGATAGCTTACCCTATTAAGAGTATTAACTCAGTTAAGAGTCTTAAGACCTATTAAGTCTACCTTGCAAGAGGATTTTACAATTCCAATCTAAGAAATGTACCTAGTTCAAGGATTTATAATATAAGATCTATTAGGATCTTCTTGGTTAAGAGACTTTACAATTCAAATTACTCTTTAATTAGTAACACCAACTTTTCTATTAAACTTGCATCAATCATTTGCATATCAGTCTCTTTATGTTCAATAAATTATTACCTCAGAATGTGTACCTCTTCATAATATCAATCCAGTACTCGGTAGATTCAATTCTGAATCACAATTTCTTTTCTAATTTGTTACTTGGTGGCTTCTCAGCTCATCACCTTCTCTGAAATATCTTCTTCAGACATGCAATCTCCTTTCATACATGCATACTGATCTTCACACTCTGATCCATTTATATATAATTCTAGAACAAGTGTTGGATGTTCTAGAATCATCCCTTCATGAGGTGCTAGCTTTGGTTACTCCTCCAATGTATATTTCATACTTTATTCTCATTGATGGGTCTCACCTTTTAATAATGTGTAATCATCATGTTTAAATCTCCAATGCTTTGACATACAATCTCCTTGAGATTTGTAAACTAGTTTTTGTTTGTTATCCAGGTTCAATGTATTAAAAGATTCTCCTTGTGTCGGCCTGCTATGCTCGATAACATGTTTTCCTCTAGCTCAATAACTATCACATCTTCTCAGTTTGGTTGATGTTGTATCTCAGTATAACTTATTTCTTGGTGAGTTCTTCCTTGCTAGGTGTCTAAAATTTCTTTTCCTCTACCAAAATTAACTATTCTATTATTACCTTTTACCAAATAGTGTTTCCTGCTTTACTGACTTGCATTTCCTTCTTTACCAAATGACTTTGACAAGCATTATGAATTTAACGTAACTAATAACAATAAAAAAAACTCTTAGGAGTATCAATATCCCCCTTTGGCATTAGTTTGGCATCTTTGTTAAAAACCTTCAAAGCCATCAAAAATTCAAAATTTTGTCCTTGTCAAAATTATCCATTCCTTGGTACACTTATTACTCCATCCTTCTTCTATATACATCATCTTATATATATATATATCTATATATATATATATATATATATATATATATATATATATATATATATATATATATATATATATATATATATATATATATATATATATATATATATATATATATATATATATATATATATATATATATATATATATTTTCCTTATTCATATACTAGATTCCACAAAATCTAGAGATCAAGCTACGAAATTGTCAAAGAAAGTCTAGAAAAAAAGCCATGTACATCGAGTTCATCCTTCATTAAATTTTTTCAATTTACAAGGAAGATTAATTTTAATGAGCTCATATTTTAGGGTTTCTGATTAATAAAACAAAATTGTAAAAATCATTGCATTCTATGGGCATTAAAAAACTTAAAATGAGTTTTTTATCCTTCTTACTTGCTATTATAATTTTTTGTGTTATGTTTAGGTCCCAAACTAGACCATCAACAAGGTTGCATATTCATTCAATCAAGGAGTTTTGGATTGCCACATTTAGAACACTAAGACATAGACTTGGGGTCAAACAATATGGATCCTTTCCCAATGGAGTAAGATTTATAGGGTCAATTCATTTACATTAAAAACTTTGAATGATTTTAAAACAATGAGAAAACTCCTAGGAATAGTGGCATCAATCTGACTGTAACTATCACATAATTTAGGACAAGTTTGGCAATAGTGAGGGAAATCATACATTTAAAACAATCTAAAACTCTGATCCCAGACCCAAGTAAGAGACTTAAGTCTTATTAAAATCCCTTTCAACATTTTCTTTAATTGGAATCTTTCACTACAGTTGTGGATATCGAACAAATATAAAAAATCTACTTTCACAAATGAATTAGTTTTAGACTGTGAACCCACAATTAGCAATCAAGTAATTAACAATGGCCTTTTCCATGCAAGTAAAGGAATAAATTATGTTTTACACACTTTACTCTACCCCTTCAAAAACTTCGCGCCCTAAAACTCAAGTGAAATTAATTAGAACATTTGAATTTTATGTTAGAGCCATAAAAAATCTATGACAATCTTTCTAGGGAATGGATTTTCTCCACAAATATACAAGCAGTTGACTTCAAACCAAATTAAATAGAAATACTTCAAAATTATAATAGATTCCAGAAAATGAGAATTTTTGAATAGTGAGAAATGGAGGTATTAACCAAACTTGGCGTAAATTGTTGATATTGAGGGCTTGAATGTTTTTTTTCTTCAATAAATTGTTTTATCTCTCTTTGTGATCAATTTATAGACCTCAATCTTGAATCAAAAGGAAGACAACTCCTTATATTTGATAATCCAAAAATTTTCAAGGAAAAAAGTATCCATACAAATGAATACCATGTTAGTGATCAAGGAAAAACCAATAAAATGACTTTCAAACATAATTTTTTTTAAAGACTTTTATTCAAACTTTTTAACATTGAATGAAATATATTACACTATTAAAAATCATTATCCTAGAGTGTCATATAATTTACTATCAATTGAATATTTGACTTGACAACCATGTTTAGAAACTTACTTTTGAGCCTTTATTATGACTTTCCTTATGCATGCCTAATAGTCTATCCTCCAAATCAGAATCAACATATGTCCTGATTAACTTTATGATTGATCTCAGGATATAGTGACAACTCATTATCCAAAAACATTATGGAATATAGTGACGAGGAAATCTTATATTAGAATGAGATTTGTGTATTGTGGGTGCATGCTTGACACAAATAGAAGGAAGATAATCATGAAATTTAATTGCTATCACATATTTTAGGGTGAGGAGAACTTGATTCTTGGACTTCATAGGATTTTGGGTGATAGGTGAAATTACATGAGACTTCTTTTTTATATATGTAATTTTTCGTGTCATTGTCAAGTAAGTGCATTACATATTGTAATGAATGAGTGAGTGAAATTTTGTACTTAGATTCTTGAGATCAATGAGTCTAGAGAATGTAATAAATGAATTGGTTAGAATAAACAAAGGTCTTATGAGACAACCCACAACATTTATTTCAAGTAGTGCGATCAATACGAATCTTCAAAAATGGATTATGATCAATAATTTTTTAGAGCATTTTCTAAAGTTTTTTCTTTATGCAATATTCTTACATGATATATTTTTCTACAAAATACAAATTATGTACATATAAGAAGGGATTTTTGTTGTTTTCTATTTTATAGTTATTTAAAATTAATAGTTATAGTGTAATGTAGGTTGTCACTAATAGTAGGGAGGTTTCCATGGCACACATGAGAGGAGATAGAAAAAATATTCGATGAAAAATTAAAGCATTATCATAAGTGATGTTACTATTTTTTGTACTATGACTAATGTCCTTCATATTGTAAGAGAAACTAATATAGAAAAATATTAATGAGGCACCTATGTGAAGGGATCCTATGAAAACAAAACAATCACTGACAATTATAATGTATTGAGTATCATTTTCAGATTAAATCTACACTATTCTATACTTCTAGTTGTTCTCTTTTGTTCTTTTAAAATGCAAAATATTTGATGGAAAATATCTAAAGATGTGCCTAAGGGGAAAAAATGCCTTGAAATTTAAATAATCTAGATATGATAATGACATTTACATGCAAGGAAAGAATCAAAAGGTAATGAAAATTATATGGAGAGAATATATTTTCTCATGGAGATTTTTCCAGGAGCTCAAGAGAGCCCTCACTAGTGCACTGATCTTAGTAGTGGTAGATCCTTCAATAGATTTTCTTGTATGCATAAATGCTTCGTTGGATGGTTTAGGTGTAGTCCTTATCCAAGGTGGTTGATCTATATCTTTCGAGTCTAAGAAGCTAAAGACTCACGACCTTAATTACCTTACTCATGACCTAGAGATTGTAGGGGTGGTTCATGCCTTAGTGAGATGGAGAAACTTTCTTCTAGGTCACCGATTTGAGCTTCATTCAGATCATCATAGATTACAATATATATTTACACAACTAAAGCTTAATGCTAGGCAAAGGAGATGGATGGAGTTGTTATGTGACTATTATTTTTATGTTCATTACATCAAGGGGAAGAAGAACATAGTCGCAGATGCCTTGAGTGGAAGGATACATGAGCTCTCATCTATGACCACTACTATGGATCTAAGAGAGTGCATTTTGTGTTATTTTACAAAGGATGGGTTGTATATAGAGGTTTTTCAGTTATTCCATTCTCAGAGACCTCTTGAGGGGAGATTTGTAGATTATTCACTAGAGTCTGATGGGTTACTACACTTTAGGGGGTGCATTAATGTACCTTCCACTGGAAATTTTCCAGAGTTGATTGTACTAGAGGCTCATAAAGAAACTTATGTAGCTCATTTGGGGTTAATAAGTTACATGTATATTTGACATGGTTGTACCATTATCCAGGCATGAGATTGTCAATTTACAATATAGTTTCTATATGCCTAGAGGGCCAGAGGGTGATGGTAGAGTATGGTCATCTAGGTGGACTCCTATAGCCACACAAGATACCTAAGTTGAAGTGGGATACTATTTCCATGGAATTTATTGTTGGTCTCCCTATGTCCTCTTTTCATCATGATTCCATCATGGTGACACTCAACACATTGACCAAATTTTCCCACTTCTCACCCATTTGTACCATCATTATAGTGCCAGTAGTTGCATAGGTGTTCTTGCAAGACATTGTTAGGATTCATGGAATTTCTCATAAGATCATATCAGAAAAGGATTAATTGTTTACATCCTCCTTTTTTAGAGAGCTTCATGCAACATTAGGTACTACTTTCAATTTTAGTACAACATATCATCGCCAGACAAATGGACAGACAAAGAGGGTTAACAAGTATTAGAGGACATGTTGCGCATGTATGTGATAGATCATCAGGTCAAGTGAGAGGAGAACCTCCATCTTGTTGATTTTTCCTATAATAATGGGGATCATTCCTCTATAGGGATGCCACCATATCAGGATTTTTATGGTAGACCATGCAAGATACCATTGAGTTGGGACATGATTGAGGATAGACTATCTATTGGACCTCAGTAGGTTAGAGATATGGAGTAGTAGGTGGTTTTGATTACATAGCATCTTTGTGAGGCTTAGGATAAACATAAGAAGTATGCATATGTGAAGAGGGTTGATTGAGAGGATATGTTCAGAGACATGGTTTTCCTAAGAGTGTGCCTGTACAAGAGTCCAATCCATTTTGGAAAGGTCTCTAAGCTGGCGCTCACTTTGTTGGACCTTTCAAGATCTTGGAGAGGATAGGCGGTTACATATCGTCTAGTCCTGCCACCTAGCTTGTCACACATCCCTAATGTGTTTCATGTTTCTATAGTGCATAAATATATATATGATGAGTCTCACATTATAGATTGGGATACATTGCAGGTGGAGATGGATGATAAGCTAGCCTTAGATCCCATTCGCATTTTAGCCTGATGGACCCTTGTACTTTGAGGCCAAGAGCTAGACCAGGTTAGGGTTGAATGGGATTGTTATGATGAGGTCATGAATTCATAGGAGGATGCAACACATATGAGATTACATTACCCATACCTTTTTGATGAACTCCTGGAGGAATTTCATTCCTAGAGGGGGAGGATGTTAGGCCCCACCTTGATCCATCATAGCACTGATGAGACATTCTAATTTTGATACTTTATGATTCAATGTTTTCATACACTTTTGATTATTTTGAGAGTGACTAATGCTATTTATTACTTATGGTGATTTCTATTATGTGGATTTACTTATTATGCTGATTAGGATCTAGATTATACTTATTGATTTATGTTATACATGCCCAAATGTGTATTTTTATGAGGATGACTAAATCATGGTTAGATTAAATGTTACATGAATTATGCTTTAAGTTTAACAAATAGTATTGATGAGTATATCATGATGTTATAATTCTACAAAGTATTATGTATGAACGTTATCTTACAAATAGAAAGAGAAACTAAAATTTGAATTATGCATGTTGAATATTGTATGCAATTTTGTAAAATTGATTTGATATGTGTGTGTGTGTGTGTGTGTGTGTGTGTGTGTGTGTGTGTGATTTTCCTTGAACTACTAATGCTCGATTTTAGTGTGTGGGAAAGAAACCATGGACCTATTTGGAGAATTATGGCTAAACCTATGTGAAACTATGAAAAGACAAGGTTTAATTAAGGAGATTGAAACCTCATTGTAATGTATTTTATTTGTAAACCTAATTTGTATGTATATTATTATATTAAATTCATTTTGTATTTAGATATGTCACTTGTAAATGTGAAATATATTTTATGGTGTCATTTGACACTTTTGATGTCTATATGGATATCGACATGTCAATTAGGGCTTGGTAAGAGACACCCAACCTAATAGGATACGTAAGTTATTTCCACTTGCTTATAGATGTGATGTAGGGTCCCCATCAAGTTCAATGTCGGATTCAAACCTTAGTTGGACTTTAGAGGGCTTAAAATTGACCCTAGGGTGCCTTTTTAGTTAAAATAAGCTAGCCATGTGGGGTACCTTGAGTTAGGGGATATATTTTTGATATAGGAATGTCTAGATCACATTTATGGAACTCCAAAAAGGCTACTTTTAAAAGTGGCAAAAATAGAGAAGGCCACATGAACTTGACTTGTTCCACACTCCTAGTTAAACTCTCCTTATTGAGAGGGGAACAAGAAGGAAGGCCAAGGAATGGTAGTCAACTCATATTTATTTCTAGTGGGTGGGTAGGAGTTTGGAGGCCTTTTCAGTGGGATTTGTGAGACTTACTTAGTGCTCACCCACTCTCTAACTTTAGAGACACTTAGGGTTTTAGAGTTGGAAAAAAGAGAAAGAAAAAGGAAAAGGGCTCTTCTCAAACCTCATTTTCCATTATAGTTGTAGTAAGGTTGGTTCTCTTTCCATGAAGGATTTATTCTTTCATTTTATAGATGAATTATTGTTTATGTAAAATGAATATGTAGTATTGTATGCATTTATTGTTATGTGAATTGTTGTTGATATTTTGTAAGTGTTGGGGATGAGGATTCTTGCATTATTTCCTTATTTTTTTAATCGTATGTTGTTAATGGGTGTAAAAGGCATCACTCACCCTTGAGAGGGAAGTAGTGGCCTTAGGTGAAAGGGGTTAGTTGTGCTTTCCATAGTACTTGAGAGCCTCTTCTCTTGGATAAAATAGGAATTTAATGGAGTATGGGCTCCATGAAGGAAAACTTATTATTTTTGCATTTTGGGGTGATAAGGAGTGAAGTTTCATGGATGGAAAATGTGTCAATATAGCCTTTGGAAGGAATGGAAATATCATGGTTTTTTATTGCATTGGTATGAAAATCTCCTCTTGTTGGGATTATGGAAAGGTGAGTTACTGAGAGGGGAGGGTGAATCAGTAACCCTTAATTTTTTTTTATCTTAATCCTTAAGACAATGTATCTCATTAACTGACTAACATGCTAACATTTCCATCCATTCATATCATAACTGAAAATAAGAAATTTTTTCTAATCTAACATGTAAATATTTATGAAACCTAATACACAATACACAAGTACTTTGGTATCACTAAAACCATTGTTAGAAGGTAAAAACTGCGGCGGGGATGACACCCACAAATATTCACTACTGCATTAATAAATTTTTCCTCTTTGGGCTATAATATTGATCACTTATGATCATCTTACCCTATTAGGAGTAATAATAAAGACCTATTAGGATCTACCTTGTTAGAGGATTTAAGCAACACTATCAAATGTGCACTCAGTTAAGAGATTTACAAAAGACTGTTAAGTCTACTATGTTAGCGGATTTTGTTAGGATTAAGTAATGCTAAGAGGGGGGGATGAATAAGTATTACAAAACTTCAATGTAAACTTAAACCAATTTCAAATAAACCATATGAATTCTGAAATTAAAATAACATAAACACATAACACATAACTCATAACACCATTATTTATTTTTGAGGAAACCCTGGCTAAGGGAAAACCCCGGTAGGGATTGTACCCACAACTATATACTAAAATATAGAAGATCTGTTAGAAGATATAGCCCTGTTAGGAGTTGAGTATTATATAGTGCATTTTCTTGTTAGAGTAATAGAAACCCTATTAGTGGTCTATACAAAAAACCCTATTAAAGGTGTGGTGAGCTTACAACTCTTACAATCAAAATTATGTTACAAAAGTGCTCTTCAATAATGAACAATACAACCATCTAGTATGCTTTGATAGTTCCAGTTATGTTTCACAATATCCTCTATCAATAACTGATCTTGTATCTTCTATTATTCATCACTAATATCCCAAATTCATATTCATCATCTTATCACAACGTTCACAAACATCACTTCCACAAAACACTCTATACTTATATCAATTCTGCTATCTAGTCAGCTCTCAAATACAATACAAAACATAATAATTATTTATACAAATGATAAATACCATGTCATTGATCTTATATTACCAAATTTTCATTAATATAAAACCTCCATCTGACTTATCACATTAGCATTCCATCTAGCCTTCCCTCAATCATCGCAACTATTCATATGTCCTGTTTCACTATTCCTCTATCTTTGCAAGCCTTCATAACACTATATCTTAATGATATCAATACAAAAACATGTGCAACCTTAACTAAAGGCCATACATATCCCAAAATTTATTCCTCTAATTTTTTAAGCCATAAAACATCATATATCACTTTTGCTAAACAAAATAGTACTGCAGTATATTGTAACTCTAATTTTGTACTTAGTAATTTTCATGACTGTCTCCAACACTTAAAATTACTTCATGTGATCAATCTAACATATGTGTTTCTATAAATTACAACCCTCAATTGATACATAGTTCTCTTAAAATATCACTTTCCAACAATCTCTCCCTTTAGCATTGATGGCAACACTTAGCGAAAAAATGACTAAGTGTCAAAACACTATCTTCCTTCTACTTCTCTATATAAATATTCTTTTTTTTATTTACAATTTTCTCTTTTATCTTTTTTTTCTCTCTCTCTCTCTTTTTTATTTACTTATTTACTTCTTCTCCTCTTCTTATTTTTCTACTTTCTTCTTCTCCACCTTTGACATCAATGGAAAAGGTACTTACAAAACTTCAAAATCTTCAGCATAAATGACTTAGTGCTTACTCACCAAATTTAGAATGTCTTGGAAGGAGTCTTCCAAGGTCTTCACTTCATCTTTTCATGACTTAATCAATAGTTCACTGACATGAATCAGCTTATTTAGTGCATAAGATGCACTCTCTATTGGCTTCAACTCAGTGGGTACAAAGTTTGTCATTGATCCCTCAATCTTCTCCATCTCTATGAGATGAGCTTCAAGAATTGATAGCTTGGGAGTGATTAAACTCTTTAGAAAACCAAATCTTGTCGCTACTCTCCCTTTCTGTGTATCCAAGACATTTAATTTGTCCAAAATATTGGATGTCTTTGTAAGAATTTGTCTAAGGCAAAGAGTAGAAACCAAGATCTAGAAGCTCAAGAGATAGCACAAACAAGAGAGACAATATAATATGATCAAATGAAAAATTCAATAATGATCAAATGATGGATAATTGATTGATTACATACAATGTAGAAATGCCTCAATATATAGGCAATGCATGATAACTAGAAGATATGCAAGTGATAAGATATCAACTAGACATGGTGGAATCACATGTCCACCAAAGGTGGATCATCCTCCATTGTACATGAAAGTATGTGAAACATGTGCAACAATGAGAGGATGATAATGTGATAAGAGCACTAAAGGTGGATCTCACACACAAAGAGGTATGTGAAGACAACTATCACACCTAAAGTGGAGATTCTCCTAACCATGTGCTAAAAAGAAATGCAAATTCCTAGGTGTCTCAAAGAAAACTAATTATGAAAATGCATTATCCTAAGTAAACTTAAGTAAAGTGTAATTAGTAAATACTTAATTACACCAACACCCCCCCTTAAGTGAAACTTAGGGGAATGCACTTAAGCTCACAATGCAAGATGGGTCCTGACTACTAGGCCATGTTAGGTACCCATGTACAATATGCAAGAGCAATAGATAATGCAATCTCTCATAAAGCGGAGAAAGAGGGAAAACCTCATGGGAAAAACCCTCCCCCAAAAAGAGAGATGAATACAATAGTAGAATATGAGAGAGAAGACCTCATATGAGGAAAATATCCCCCCCATAAGATAGAATAGAGAAGTCATGTGACCCACCCTGATGGAATAGCCTGCACCCCTAAGAGAGCTCACAACTGAAGAAACTTGCTCTCAGTGAAGGGTTTGGTGAAGATGTTTGCAACCTGCTCTGCTATAGGACAATACTGCATCTCAATGACTTTCTCATGTATCAAATCTCTAATGAAGTGCATATTAACCTCAATGTGTTTGGTCCGCTGATGCTGGACCGGATATCTAGAGATCGCTATAGCACCCTGATTATAACAATGAATGACTGTAGGTCATGGAATACTAAAACCAAACTCCTTTAGGATATGCTGAAGCCAAATAGCCTCTGTAGCTATAGTAACAACCCCTCGATACTCAGCCTCAATCAAAGAAAGAGCAATAGCATGCTGCTTCTTACTCTGCCAACAAATGGGGCCTGAACCAAGATGAAATATGTAACCTGAAGTAGACTTGCGACCATCAAGATCACCTGCCCAATCTGAGTCTGTATATCCAACCAACTAAAGTCCTATACCTACTACATCATGAATCCCATGTGTATGTGTACCCTATATGTAGTGCAATATGCACTTGGCTGCCTTCCAATAAAGCTCATGTGGCTCTTGCATGAAGCGAGAAACCATGCCAACTGCAAATGATATGTCAGAGCGTGTATGTGTCAAGTAGATGAGACTTCCAACAAGCTATTTATACAAACTATCATCAACAAGTGGTGTAGAACACTTAGCCTCTAACTTGACACTTCATAGAAATGGAGTGGGTGCAGCCTTGCAATCACTGATGTAAAATCGAGCAAGTAGATCAAGAGAATACTTGGGCTAAGAAAGTGTGATCCCTGTTGAGGACTGTGTGATCTCAATACCAAGAAAATAGTGAAGTAAACCCAAGTCTATCATAGAAAATCTATCCTGCAAAGAAGACTTGACACTAGCAATGATGGATGAAGTACTCCCTGTAATGATCAAGTCATCAACATAAAGTACAAGTATCAAGTGTGAGTCATCCTATCGAAGAATGTAGACATTTGAATCTGAATGACACTTGGTGAATCCTACTGAGAGAAGGAAGGAATCCATCTTGGCATACCAAGCCCTAGAAGCCCGGTTGAGGCCATAGATAGACTTCCTTAATTTGCAAACCATAGTAGTATCCTGGATGACTCCCTATGGCTGCTCCATATAAATATCCTCATGAAGATCCCCATGTAGAAATGCACTCTTAACATCTATTTGATGTACAACCCAACCATGAGCTGTAGCAATAGCAAGTGTCAAATGAATGGAGTTCATCTTGGCTACAGGTGCAAAGGTCTCAGTGTAGTAAATATTAGGAACCTGAGAGAAACCTTTTGCAACAAGTCTTTCCTTATACTTATCCACACTTCCATCCATTGAAAACTTGGTCTGATAGATCCACTTACATCGAACCAATTTTCTTCCCTTAGGAAGAGGAACTAAGTCCCAAGTGTTATTTCTCATCAAAGAGTTATACTCATCCTCCATAGCTTTGTCCCACTCAGGAACCCCTGAAGCTTCCTTGAAAGATTTTGGATTGGAAGCAATTGCAATATAACCATGTGGAAATGAGTTGTGTTGTGACCTTGTCCTCCTAGTGTCTAAAGGATTCCCCACAAGTGAACCTGCTGAATCAAGTGTTTGTTGTGCCCAACGAGGTCTAGTGGAAGAAGAAGATGATGAAGGAATGTCCTCAACTATGTCTTGCCCCTGTGAAGGTGGAGGCCTATGAGTTGGGGTTGAGGGAGTTTCATCTTCCAAGTCACTATCATCACTATCATTATCCGAAATGGAGGAAGTAGGAGGAGTTGAAGAATCCAAGCTAGGAAAATTCTCTTCAAAGTGAACACTCCTCTCAAAGAAGATATCATGTGTCTCAGGATCCATAAGCTTGTATGCCTTAAGAGTCTTGAGATAACCAACAAATATGCAAGGCTTTCTTTGTGGTTCTAATGCCTTGCATGTCTATGGAGGTATGCGTGCCCAAGCTAGACAACCAAAGACTCTAAAGTGTTTCACAACTGGTTTTCTTCCACACCAAGCCTCAAAAGGAGTAACTCCATCCAAAGCTTTATGAGGAGTTATATTTTGTATGTCAGTGGCACAACATATAGCTTCAACCCAAAAGACTTGATCAAGAGACTTAGCATGAATCATACAAGTGGCCATCTCCTTAAGGGTCCTATTCTTCCTTCTTGCCACACCATTCTATTGCGGAGTGTAGGCAACTAAATGTTGAAGATCAATACCCTTAAGTGTACAAAAGTCTATAAGCCTTGAGTTCACATATTCCCTTCCATTATTTGTTTGAAGAATCTTGATGGCTTTACTCGATTTCTTCTCAACATGAGCCTTGAAGGTGAGAAATTTATCAAACACTTCACTCTTGTGACCAAGAAATTGGACCCAAGTGTAGCGTGAAAAGTCATCAATGAAGGTGAGCACATAACAAGCCTTGCCAAATGATGGCACTGGAAATGGGCCCATCGCATCACTATGAACCAACTCAAGAGAAAATGTTGCTCTCCAAGACTTCCCCTTATCAAACTTCTCTTCGGGATGTTTGCCCATTTTACATCCTGAACATACACCCTCTGAATACTTGAATTGAGGTAGACCTTTGACCATATCCTTATTGCTAAGCTGTTGAAGATATCTATAGTTGAGTTGTCCAAATCTTTCATGCCAAAGTTTACTTTTTGAATTTGAGTGTGTCAACAAGGCATGTGAAGGAGTCTTAAGTACAAAATTAGAAAATGAGTAAAGCCTTGTGTCATGATTCACTTTTCCTATTGCCACCATAGAAACATCCTTAAGATTTTTTATTACAACTGAATCAAGTAGGAACTCAGCTTTCTTTCCACCTCCATGGTGAGTGATTTGGTAAATTGAAAGGAGGTTTGTGCTAAGGTTTGGAACATAGAGAACATCTTTGAAAGCTCCATTTTCCATCTCAACTTCCCCTTTCCCTTCAACTTCCACTTGAGTATCATCTCCTACATAGATGTGAGGTATCGTAGATGGTTTCAAGGAAGAAATTGCTCCTTTTTTGCACCCATATGATGTGTGGCACATGAATCAAAGATTTATTCCTCTGAATTAGTTGTACTTGCCACAAATTCTTTCCCTTTACCCTTTGAAGTGGAAGGTGATGAATCATTTCCCTTGTAGGCATTTGGCAAATCAATGTGATGCTTCTTGAGTATGTTTGTCAACTCATCAATTTGTTTCTTGTGGCATTGATGCTCATCATGATTTGGCTTCTTGCAATATGCACAAATTTTCTTCTCCTTCATAGAACTATCCCCCTTGTTTTTGTTGTTGTTGTTTTTGTTGGGAGAAGACTTTCCTTGTTGTGAGGAGGAAGATTGTTGAGTGTCTGATTGTGATTTGGCCTTCTACTTCTTTTGCTTCTTGTTGGAACCTTTACCATCTTGATTCCCTTGATTCCCATTATTAGCCACCAATGCCTTAGACTTTGAAGACTTGAGAATCCCCATACTCATCAATTTTGTTTGTTCTAAGACCAACATTTATGAAAATGACTCAAATGAAGGCTTAGTGAAGGCACTACCCATTGTTAACTTGTGAGTATTGTAACTTGAAACAAAAGCCGCATATTCAGGAGGAAGATGATTCAACAAGTGAGTAACCAACTTCGCATCCTTCATGGGATTACCATAATCATCAAGTTGTGCTCTATAGTCATTGACTTTGTTGAGATAATCTTGGATTGTGTCAAAGTTCCTAGGATCTAATTTGAGGAGATCAGTCTCAATTTTGAATCTCATTTCTTCATCCACTTTACCAAACAATTCTGCAAGTTTATCCCAAGCATCTCTAGCATCGGTTATGGTTTTGATGTGATACATGATAGCTTGAGAAATATTCTCTCTTAAGACTCCTAATGCTTTATAAAAAATTTCTTGACCAATTTTGTAGTGCAGCAGTATCATCATCAGTGGGTTTTTTAAGTGTACCATCCACATAAGGATTTAAACCTTTAACCATTAACTTGCTCCATACATTATCTTTTCATGTAGCATAGTTATGTGGAGTTAATTTTGCAATAGAACCCATGATGCAAAAATGAAAAAAGCACAAGAAAGAGAGACACCCACACACAAGACACCCTCCCAATTCACTCAATCAAAGAACCCCCCCCCCCAAAATGATGACTTTGCCACTTTATAGCTAGTGCGTGTATAGTTTCCACTTGACAAAATTGATCAAAGTGGACTTCTCATTTTGATGTTTACAACTAAAAATTTGAAGCTATAGAAAACTCAAGAAGATAGGACACAAGATCGCTTAAGGATCTGATCAATTACAAGTGCCACAATAGGCCAAAATAGACCATATGCTAAAAGTACTATGTCTACACAAAATTTCTACAAATTGATATCAGATCTAGAAAGTAGACAAAAAATCATGCACTTTCAAAAAAAAATTCACCTAAAAATGTGTCCATATAAGCCCGTACGAAGCCTCTAAAGTTGCTAAAATAGGGATCAGGTAGGTACAGTCAACAAAACCTATAATTTTTGCAAAATCCATGATCCAAAACCAAAAACAAACACTACCACTGAAAAGCTCAGGTAATTTTAGCCAAAATAAAAAAAAATTGCACTCAATTTGGAGCCTGGATGACCAAGTTATGGCCTCCCAAAGTCGGACTACTAAATCAAAACTGCATTTGGCGAGGGCTGGAAATTTTTGAAAAATTGTTGATGTCACTAGTTTTACAGTGTTAAATTTAACGTTCAAATGACTATCGTCACAATGTTAAAGTGCCCAGTTTTGATGGTCAAACGGCCGTCAAAATTAACCTCACAAACTGCTGATGCAAACACTATCTTAAATTTGACGTCTTGATGACCGTCACCATAGAGCAAAAGATGCCTCGATGATGGCTAGATGGCCGTCAAGTTTAACATAGTAAAAACTATGAAAAATTGAAAATAATATACGCAATTTTTGGACTACGCCACTTGTCAATTTTTTATTGGTTGATGTTTCTTCTGGCTGAGCGGAGGCCCCATAGCGGTGTCAGTGGTGGCAGAGAAAAAGTAGAGCTGAGGTTTGGCGGGAGGACAGCATGGGCTGAGGCCACATTGACTAGGCATCAGAGGTGGTGGTGGAACTATAGAAGAGCGGCACAGAGGTCTACTGCGGAGGAAGGTTTTCGGGCGGTGCTGGAGCGTGGCATGGGTGGTGGTCATTGGTGGAGGGTGGCATGGGGCTCAGGAGCAGTAGAGGAGTAGAGTGATCTATGTGAGGCAATGGTGCTATGGTTGTCTGAGTGGCGAGAGGTCTATAGGAAGGGCATGACAGATTTGGCCGCGTAGCAGAGGTGGTGTTGATTGACTGGGTGGTGGGGTTTGGCCGCGGTGTTTAGTGTTGCATGATGGGTGGGGGATAGATATCCCACATTCACCGTGTTGGTGAATGTGGGTTCTTTAAAACCCCAAGCACCCAACTTCAAACAAAATGAGCTCGGTCTCAGTTTGTATTAGCTGCTCTGCTCGCTTCTTGTGAGGTTTTCCCTACTTGACCTATATTCTATCCAACACATAGGCCTAAAGGCCAAATTTTTGCCATATATATATATATATATATATATATATATATATATATATATATATATATATATATATATATATATATATATATATATATATATATATATATATATATATATATATATATCTGAAGATAGAAAAATGCACAGATCTAAAAATTGACAGAAATAGAAAATATAAATTCAAATCTGAAATAAAAATTGGTAAAATAATTACCCAATTTTGTAGATTGGGCCTTAGAGGTCCGATTTGCAAAAAAAATTTGCCTCAAATTTGACTTTTTCCCAAGGTAGGCAAATTTATAGTCAAAATTTATGGAAATAGCCACCCAGATGCAATGGTGAGGTCTGATCTTGCTCAAAATGCTCCCACAAAATGCTGATCCCAGATTTAGTTTGTGGCCCTCTAAAAGTTGAAGCAATGAATCACTCTCCAATGGCTATGTAATGAAGACTTCTTTGGATCTGATACCATGTAAGAATTTTCCTAAGGAAAAGAGTAGAAACCAAGATCTCTAGAAGCTCAAGAGATAGCACAAACAAGAGAGACAAGATAATATGATCAAATGAAGAATTCAATAATGATCAAATGATGGATAATTAATTGATTACATACAATGTAGAAATGCCTCAATATATAGGCAATGCATGATAACTAGAAGATATGAAAGTGATAAGATATCAACTAGACATGGTGGAATCACATGTCCACCAAAGGTGGATCATCCTCCATTGTACATGAAAGTATGTGAAACATGTGCAACAATGAGAGGATGATAATGTTATAAGAGCACTAAAGGTGGATCTCACACACAAAGAGGTATGTGAAGACAACTATCACACCTAAAGTGGAGATTCTCCTAACCATGTGCTAAAAAGAAATGCAAACTCCTAGGTGTCTCAAAGACAACTAATTATGAAAATGCATTATCCTAAGTAAACTTAAGTAAAGTGGAATTAGTAAATACTTAATTACACCAACAGTCTTCTTATCCATATCCAACATAGTTTGTGAAGAGGTTTCACAACTATCCATTATGTTGTCTAATGTAGCCTTGTCCTTGTCTATAATGTCATCAACATTCTCAACATGTTTGATAGGATTTATGCCATAGTTATATACCTTTCTTCCTTGTGCCACAATTTTTTTTTCTTTGATTGTAGTTGCTTTCAGAATGGATAAGGCCCATGAGATAGACTGGAAGAATTCCTTCACCTTCTTTTCAAGGTATATTCTCTTAGCTTTATCCTTTGGGATCTTCAATAGTGACTCAAAAAAGTTGTCAAAGTTGTCCAGTTCTATGTTCATGTTCTTTGTATCATCCTTTCCTTGAAATGTGAGAGGTGTAGGGAGTATCTTATTCACAGTCTCTACTTCCCTAGCAATCACCTTGACCTTATTATCCCCCTTTTGTTCTGACCTTTCCTTTTCCTTAGAAAATTCCATCAAGGATAACCTCATGCATTCATCCCCATCCATACTTTACACATCAGTGCTTACCGGTTTGGCCATACTTGCCAACAATAAGGTCGAGGATGTGTCGGGCTCTTGTTTGAGCTCAACTTTTACCTCTTCTTCTTTTTCTACTCCTATCTCTTCTTCCTTCTTTTCCTCTTGTTGTTTCTCCTTCTCTTGTTCTTTCTCTTACTATTTTTCATGTATATGTTCCTCCTCTTTCTATCCTTCCTCTTCTACTATCATCACACTATCTAGATTTCCTTGAAATAGGTCATTTACATGAAGTGAGGTGTCAAGTGTCATAGGTACACCAAAAACAAAGAAGTCTAGTTGCATGTCAACTTCGCTTTCTTTTATACTATCCTCAACAATTTTATAGCTTTCTCCCATACCCAAGGATGTAGGCTTGGCGGCTTTGGGAGGTGAAAGCTTCTCAAGCATGTCACTTGTAAGAATTTGGTCCAATGCATTTTGTGTGTCTTCTATTACCTCATCATACTTTCTTTCCATTATCTTCACAAGTCTGGCCTTGGTTCTTAATAAAGGTTTTCCTTGATGAATCTTTCCCTTTTCTATATGGAGACTACATGCAACATGTCTTCAATTTCTTTATTTCTTATAGTCTCATCCTATGAATGTGCTAATTGTTTTCTTATTTCCAACTTTCTATAGAGGTCTTTTGGTATACTTTCTTCTATTTCTAACAAGTTCTTCTTGTAGAATATCAAGTGCTCAATTACTATATCTTCAATTACTAACTGATTTTTGGAGTCCTACCTCTCATAATACCTATTCAGTGTCTTAAAATTTCTATCTCTTATTATCCTCTTCTATAACATCTTGATATATGGCTTCCATAGATCTTGTAGCTTCTTCTTTTCTTCTTTTTTCCTCTTTCTTCTCAATCACATTGTCCTCTTTCTTATTGCTTTATACTTTTACCTTTTGTTTCTTAGGGCTTCTTGGTTTGTTATATCTTGTAGATCTCCTATGTGTTCTCATAGATGCATCTACTTGTGTTGTCTTCTCATGTAAAAATTGATAAATCAATTATATCAGAGGTGGCACTTATTACCTTTTCTATTTTGGAGGGAGGAGGTGCCTTAATTTCTATGCTAGAGGACCCTTCTATCATCTTTTTCCTTCTTTTAGTTTTTCCTTGGTGATTCCATCCTTCAATGCCATTTCATCAACCATTTTTTTTATATGTTTCTATTCCTTGTTCCCTTGTCCTATTCTTCTCTAATATTTTTTTACTTTTCCTCATAGGTTCCCCATCTTTCTTTAGATGTATCTTTTTTTGATGCTAGTACATGTTCAATTTGTATTATAAGAACTTCTGAACTAACCTCATACACCATATGGTAGAACCATTTCACTCTTGGTTCTACTACTTCAAAGCACACACAATAAGTTTCAACCATGAAACAAATTAGATCTTTATATTTCTCAACTAACTCCTCATGTATCCCTTATCTCTCCTTCATTTTCCTTTGAAGGATCTTAATCATTGCAAACAACTCACCATCAACCCATTTCTTGGTCTATCTCTGGTAGTTTTTTGAGACTTGTATACTAGTAGGTACACTATCCCTCCATGCTCTAGGGTGCATTCCAAGAAATTTGTGCTCAATGTGGATGTACATGTGAATCAAAAGTGAACTAAACCTGAATTCTTTTTACTTATATTTCTTGATAATCCTCACATTCTACAAGAATTTTTGTGCTAGGATCTCGCATAGGTTATATTTTGTGTTTTCCTTAACCTTTGTGTAAGCCATCATGATTACCCCTGCCGATAAAGAATTAGGCCTTCTACTATAGTATATCTTATATCCTAGTAGCATTACTACCAATCTCACATCTTGCTGAAATATGTCATTCACAGTCATTGCTCTCTTATCCCATTTGAAATGAGTTAGGGTCTCTACTTGTTTCTTGATATTTTTATCAAATATAGGGAGGGCTCTAGTATTTTCCAACCCAGTTATCTCATGAATCTACTGGCTACATATCTTTATAGGATGCTCTCCTATATAGATGAACCGATCATATATTCTTCTTAGAATGATCTTGAACCACTCAGTCTTGCAGAACTTATTTAGAAGGATTAAATTAATGATAGATTTGTCTTCCAAATTTTTGAACTCTTCTTTCATTTTTCCATCAGACTCTATCATTTCATCTATCTCCCTATAGATCTCTACATCCCCTATGGTCTCATACTTATAGTCAATGTAAGCCCTAATGTCTTCAATGTGTAACACGCCATATGGAGTTTGCAAAAATGCTCCTTTTAGATCATCCTCACAAGACTTAAATGGGTGCCTCTTAAACTTGTAGCTTGGTCTATCAATAACATCATATGTCTCATCCATAACTTCTTGAAAGAGTATATGATGTAAATACCTTTAAAATGCCAAATTCTGAAACTTCTTCTTAAATCAATCATGCAATGTTGTTGCTAGATAGCTATAGTGCTTCTTAACTCTGATCTTCTTGGTCATTGATTATCAAACCATGAGGAAATGATTTTCTTTAAGGTGTTTTATCCATCACTGGTTAAGTAAGTTCACTAATCATAGTTAGCTTGACTTCGCACACTGTCTAGTCAAACATGAATTTCGCACTCATAGGGTATGAATCTTCAAGTGTTGTAATCATAGATATAGACTCCATAATGTATGTATACACCATATCTAAGCTTGCATGACCTTATTAAACATAATCAGGGGCTAGATATAATTTGTTACCTTCATCCAATGCTCCCCCTAAGGCCATGCTCAACCTTTTATGTCAATGTAGAAATGTAATCATCATACAAAGACATAATAGCATCTATTGTCTCTCCCTGAACCAATTCCTTATTGAAATATTTTACCTTCCATATCTTTCCATCATCTTCATCTGCTGGTCTTCTGAAATGACTCTTGAATTCATCCATGTATTTTCCAAGGCTTTTACCACTGTCACCAATATTCTTCTTTATAACCATAGGTGGTAGTCCTCTTCTATTATTCATTCTATTATACCTACAAAAATTTTCTAAATGTCCTAGGTTGTATTTGAAACATGTAGGTGGTCTCCTATCCTAATTAAGTTTCAACTTACAATACCTTATAGTATACCCAAGGTTATTGCATTTGTAGCATGTTATATTCACTATTGATTAGTCTCTAATGTAATCTTTCTTATTTCTTGACTAATCAGGTTTCCAACATTCTACTTTCTTATGTCCATATGCATAAAAGTTACAACAATAACTAGTAAAGGTTTTGAAAGTAGTTTTACCTATACAATCTCTTTTCATGCATCCAACTTTGGTGCATCCAAAGCATCTACCTTTGAAGGGTCTAATTTGATCTTTAGGTTCTTCAAGAGTGGATCTATCTTCATTCTTCACTTCATGTAATTCTTTATGAGACTCAGGACCTTCTCCTTCATTGTATCCAATTCCATTCATGTCTCCTTTAGGTTTTTGTCTCTCTATTTGCTCATTAATTTTATCACTGCTCATGTGTAACCTCTTATGATCTAATTGTATTTCTCCAATTCCAAGCATTTATCCTTGTAGTGATCACGTTCATCTTCATTTCTCGTATTTGTATGTTTTCTCCTTTTAGAGTCTATTCAACTTTGTATTTTGCATCCTTTTCATGTTGAATTTATTTAATCATCAGAAGATTAATTTATTTTCTCTTGATCCATCTTCTTTACTTGGTCTTATGTATAATTTTTTGAATCCTCTTTGATCTTATCCATAAGGTCTTGTATCTGACTTCTTGAAAGTTCAAGTTGTTCCTTTAGTTTCTTAATGAAACCTTCTGGCCTTCTTAATTTGAATTTAAATTTGCCATTCTCAGCCTTTTCTTTGTCCAAGTCATCAAGTGCTGCATTAAAGTTCTCTTGCAAACTTTTTGAATCCATTATGATCTCCCTTAAGCTATTAGGATTTCTCTCCAATGGCCAATAGCTCTGATACCAATTGTTAGGATTAAGTAATACTGAGAGGGGGGTGAATCAATATTACAACAATTCAATATAAGCTTAAATCAATTGAAAATAAACCATATGAATGCTGAAATGAAAAGAACATAAATATATAACACATAACTCATTACACCATTATTTGTTTTCAAGGAAACCCTGGCCAAGGGAAAACCTCGGTGTGGATGGTACCCACAACTATGCACTAAAATGTAGAACCCATGTTAGGAGATATAGCCCTATTAGGAGGTGAGTATTACATAGTAAATTTCCTTGTTAAAGGAATAGAAACCCTGTTAAAGGTGTGAGATTACAACTCTTACAATCAAAATTCTATTACAAAAGTGTTCTTTAATAATGAATAATACAAGCATCTGCTATGCTTTGATAGTTTGAATTATGTTTCACAATAGCCTGTACAAATCACTGATCTCACATATGCTATCATTCATCACTAATATCCCAAAATTGCATTCATCATCTTATCACATAGTTCACACACATCACTTCCACAAAAAACTCTATACTTATATCAATTCTGCCATCCAATTAGCTCTCAAATACAATACAAAAGATAATAATTATTTATACAAATGATAAATAATGAGTCAGTAATATTATATTACCAAAGTGTCAGTAATATACAACCTTCATATTACTTAGAATGTTACCATTCGATCTAGCCTTCTCTCAATCATCGTGACTATTCATGTGTCATATTTTACTATTCCTCTATCTTCACATGCCTTCATAACACTATAACTTACTAATATCAACACAAAAACATGTGCAAACTTAACTGAAGGTCATACATATCCCAAAATGTCTTCCTCTAAGTTAAAAATCCATAACACATCATCTATCACTTTTGCTAACCAAAACAATACTACAATATATTGTAACTCTGATTCTATACTTATCCATTTTCTTGACTGTGTGTCCAATACTTACACTTACTTCATGGGATCATTCTAACATATGTCTTTCCATAAATGAAAACCCTCAAGTGATCCATACTTCTCTCAAAATATCACTTGCTAATAGATTTTATCTGCCATAATTGTTATAAAGTAATAGTAAATTGATTTGTATGTGGTAACTTACTTTGCTGGATTTTAGATTTAGTAAGTACTTAACTGGTATCATCTTGTTGTGATAGATTTCATCTTTGAATATTGCTCAGTATCCTTTGGTCTAATACCGATTCAATTATGAATACTTGTCCAATTCTTTTCTTCACAACCTTGTTTGATCTTTATATGTCTCTTGTAGGTGGCTACTTAATGTGTTACATCTCAAATTGACATCTTGACAATTCTTATATATAAAAATATTTTGACCTAATTAGGGATATGGAATAATCTAGAAAATATTAGATCTATGATCAAAATGAATGACCTAAAATAATATTACATAGGGATCATCACCAATTAATAGTTATATCTCCATTAAATATTTTCCTCAATTTATGTAAACCATTTTCTAGCTTGGTATAAACTATTTTTCTTGTATTTAATGTCATTCCATACTTCTATGTCACTCCTGCATTATTCAATATATACTACATTCGTATCTTGGTAAAATATTGTTTCTTAGTAAATTTGAATGCTCAATTATAGTTGTACTCAGTGCTTAGTAATCATCTAGCTTGGTGTATGTGCTCGGTCAAGGCTATTCTCAGTTAATTTAACATTTTACTTGTGCTCTGCTTGGTTATTATACTTAGTGTGTTGACCGAATAGCTTGTTTTCTTCCTTTACCAACTATATGTGTGATACTAATGAAAAATCATAATTTAACATTCTCCCCCTTTGGCATTAGTGACAAAAACATACGTATGCCATAATAAGAAAACTTAAATAAAAATTTATACTTCAAAAATTTATATACTCCCCCTATCTATGTGCCTCAGTAAGTATACATGCTATACATATTTTGCCCCTTTTTTAGTAATAATGCCAAAAATATATATACTTACAACATTTGGAAAATTTTCTGATGGGTTTTCTTTAGGTTGATCAAGAGGTTTTCTCATTCCTCTTTTAGACTTTCTAGTGCAATTTTCTCTAGACTAACCTATGCATGTATGTCAAAAATATGGTCTACCATGGATATCTCAGTGGTGGAAAATAAGTCCTTTTTCTTCTTCAAATGTCATTGCATCACCTCAATGTGGGGTAACAACTCACCCTATAGCTCATTTTTTTAATCTTTTATCTTATCTTCTTCCCTTCTTAATTCATTTCTCAACCCATGTGTATTTTTTACCTTTTCATAGTGAAGTTCAAAATGCATGGGGTTCTGCAATTAGTCTTTCTGCACTCTTTTGCAGATCTTCATCTAGATTTTTCAATTTTCCATAGATTTCTATAGTAAATAAATTTGTAGTGCAAAGCTTCTTAAAAATTATGAGTATCTATTGAATAAGTCCTTCAATTTCACTAATAGTCTTGGATAGGTTCACCTTGTGTATGGCCACTTCTTGGATAATTTTCTTGGTTATCTTGTATTGTATCTTTGATTCTTCTCTCTCTTCTATCTTCTTCTCGACATCAGTAGTGGGAGAATTAATTTTCTTGGTAAGGGTTGCAAGCTAGTCAATGATGGGAGTAGACTCGTCAACATTGACATCAGGTACCACTTGCATCAATATTTCTCTAACATATTATAGCACATATTTGTGTTTTCTTTCATGCCTCATCTTCTCTTGAACTAATTTTCTCATGCATAGTTCTCCATACCTTCTGAGAGATTCAAGGTCCAAGGTTCTAGGGTCACATGAAGGTATTTCTATTACTTCATCTAGGGTGACCGAACCTCTTCCATGTTTCTTTTTCTTTTCCTATTTTCTTGAAGAGGGGGATTGACCATTGGGAACTAAAGCCTTTTTCTTTATATTTAACTTTTGTTTCTTTATAGATACACTTTCTTCTTTTTCCTTCCCTTTTACAATTCCCTCAGTCTGAGGTCCTAGGGATTTTGACCTTATACCAGTTGTCAAATCTTCTACTTTAGTTTTATCTTGAGTATCTTTTACTTCTTCCTCGATATGTGCAATCTCTTTTCCTCCTTCACCCTTGTCTTAAATTGTATCCAGTAGTTTCTCAGGTGGCACTTCCTTAGTTTTCTCCTCTGTACCAATATATATAGCCTATACCATATTGTTAAATTACCCAGTGCTTGTACTTTGGCTTCCTTTATATTTGGATCTTCCTTTGTGATATTGGTAGTAATAGTGATGTCTTCATCTTCCTTGGCTTCATCATCAAGGTCTCCTTTAGTGATATCTTCAATTTTTACATCTTTTGACCTGGTAATAAGTAACTGCTTTGGCGTAACATCTTGTTCGGTTTGGCCAACATGATCAAAAAATTTTGCATAAGTAGTTTGCTCTAGCTACTTGGTGTCTAATATGGGTATGGAATCTTCAATTGTCCTTTTTTTTATAATATCAACATCATCAAAATGTACACCTTTACATTTACCTATGACACCTTGCTCGGTTTTAACTACAAATGTAGTTTTCTCTACTTTAGTTTTGGACTTGAGAATCTGAGTCCATAATTCTTTAATTTCCACATCAACCTCTTGAAGCTTACCTTGTAAAATATTTAATTATCTTCATCTCATTAAGAATTTTTTGGCATATTCTTTTATCATATCTTCAATTTCTTTAATAGATAAATTATGCATTGCCAAAATCAATGATCTTTCTCTCATTTTCTTCTCAGTATGTAACACATATGTCCACTGTGCTCATACTTTATCATATAATTCCTTTCGAATATAATTGGAAAATTCAACTAGTAATATTTTAAATTTGATCATCATGTTGATGATAACTTCTTCCTGTTTATCCTGATCCTTGGTTTCCATATGTATATACCTATTTATTTTAGGGTGACCTAGTCCTCCCTTTTCTTTTATCTCATTTACAATCCCATCAATTGATTGAGCCTTATTTACAACTACTTTAAAATTATTTGTATCCTAATCATTAGAATCTATATCATCCATATCTCTTATTAATTTTCTTCTCTTCTTAGTTGCATCAATGCATGCTTGAGAGCCTCTTTTCTTCTGATATATCTTGGTCGGTGTAGACCTGGTTATCTTTGCAACTCCACATTTCAAAGGTGGGGAAACACCAATAGAGGACCTTGTCCTTTCATATGTAGGAGTTTCTTCTAGTTTCCTTTTTCCTTTTTGTGCCTTAATTGGTTCTTCATGTATCTCCTTATTTGACTCGGTCTCTTCATCATTTTCACTATTACCAATCAACAATTGTTCCTTAGTTTCCTCTTCAACCAACTTATTTGCTTCTTCTTCACCAAATTGTTTTTGTAGTGTGTCTATCATTTTCTTTGACTTTCTTCCCACTTTTACTCTAACCTAATCCATTTTGATTCTTTATTTTTCCTCCTCAAATGTGCCAAATATTTTTGCATTATTATCCTTAGGCTCTACTAGTAGTTTCATTATTGACCTAGTAACTAAGTCAATGTCAAGTTCATATCCAATTTGTGGCAACCATGCAGCCCTTTCTTCAACTTTCCTTATGAGAGTGGAGTCGGTGTCCACCTGGAAACAAATTTCATCCTTAAATTTCTCTATCAATTATCCTGGTATCCTACTCCTTTTGTGCATTCTATCCTTGAATTTTCCAAAATAATCATACATGACAGGTTCAAAGTTATGTGCTAAACTATTTATGTATTCATCCAAACTTGGATGATGACCGGTTTTTTTACTTCCCATTGTCCTCATATTTTCTTTGAGTTGCCTCAATATCAACTCAGCTAGGTCTCAATGTAGTCCTTTCTTCACAATTTTATATGTTGGATCAAAGTACAAACCCATGTCACACTTTTATAAAGGAAAAGGTAAACAACACACAAATTGTTCAACTTTAACGACATAAATGCGGCATCGGTGTTTAGAATTTGAAGATAATGTAAATTGATGAAATGTGTAAAATTGTCCATAAATTTTATGCATATTTTTTTTTTGTGTGTTCATATAATGTCAAGTTCATATCTCATTCGTGGCAACCATGCAACCCTTGGTTCAAGTGGCTTTATGTGAGTAGAGTTGATGCAGGAGCATCTTAGGTGTAAGAGAAATCTTGCATCACCCAAAAAAAATATGCATGTTTTTATATTCAATAAGGGCTATTTTGTGCAGAGCTACTATTTATGGAAAGTTACTATTTTTGGTAATTTTTGTATGTGCTCAGAATGATCTGATTTCTTTCTTGGAGGTTCATTTTGGTCATATAAGTCTGCTAGTAAAGTTTCATTGCCAGGTCAGGTGTATATTGGAAGATATTGAAGATTTTCGGTATTGGCAGCAGGGTATAGAAACTTTGAACTCAGTTTTGAAGGCTTTAGAGGCCCCAGATGAGGTCAAAAATTTGGGTGACAGGTGCTTGCGTGGGTCAAGCCTATAGAGTGCTTCGTGGTGTTTATTAAATGGGGTTATAATAGCCGATCGGGTCAACTGGTGATGACTTATGGTCTTCGGAAGTTGGGCCACCTGAAATGGCAGAAAATAATTTTCTTCAAAATTTTTGTTCAGGTTTCAAAGGTTATCTTGAGCTGACTTTGATGTAATAAATTGAAAAATAAATAATTCTAAGTTTGGTCGGCCCTTAGGGCTAAATTTCTAGAACCTTCTCGGGCGGTGGACATTGCCTATATAAGGAAGGCTGTATTATTGTCTTAGGCAGTTCAGAATAGTTCTGGGCAATAATTCGAGGCTTTGTCCTACAAAATATTGTAAGGGAATGCCCATGTGGCTTTGCATATTGTAATTCTGAAAGTTTGTAATTCCACATTTGTGGAGATAATAAGAAGCCAATTTTTTATTCTTGCATATTGTTGTGGTTTCTCTGTTTCTGTTATGTGTTTGTGGTATTAAGGGGAGCACCCTTCATCAAGTGGTATCAGAGCAGGAGTTCCTGAGTGTGTAAACAGATCGCCGACCGTGAGGTAGTTTGCACCAGGACCGTGGTTAGGGTTCCAGCATGCATCGCGAAAATGCCTCCACGAAGAGAACGTGGTGGAAGGGCTGGTGTTGTGACACCTGAGGTTAGAGAGCTGCAGAGACAAGTGCGAGCATTGCAAGAAGAGATTCATAGAGGAATGAATCTTAATGTCAGAGATGAAAGCGAGGATGAAGCTGAAGAAGAATATCAAGAAGGAGAAGCTGAAATTGTGAACCAGGAGGAAGAAAGACTTTTTCGGGCAATTTCCAAGATTGGGAAAAGACCTAAGATTGAGGTTCCTACATTTTCTAGAAATCTTAACCCAAAGGAATTGATCGACTGGATCAATGAATGTGAGGAATATTTTGAGTATGAAGATGTTGAGGATCCTGATAGGGTCAAATTTGGGAAGGCCAGACTGAAAGGTCATGCAAAGATATGGTGGCAAGAGATTCAGTTGGAGTGAAATAGAAGGGGAAAGGAGAAAATCATGAGATGGGATCGAATAGTGTATAAATTGAAGTGATAGTTCATTCCTGTTGATTATGAGCTTGACCTACTAAAGAAAATGCGAAGTTTCAAGCAAGTAGGAAGATCTGTTCAGGAGTATACAAAGGAGTTCTATCGACTCCTCATCAGAACGGGCCATGCAGAAGCTGATAAGGAGAAAGTTGCCCGTTACCTTAATGGGTTGAGGCCGAGCATTCAGGAGGAGCTGAATCTAGTTCGAATGAATAGTATTGAAGAGGCATACCAGTTTGCCCTAAAAGTAGAGGAAAAGTTGAACAAGAAGTTTGAGAGCAGACAAAACGGAAGAGGTCACGGTGGAAGATCTGGCGGACGGTCATATGGTGGCCGAAATGAAGATCTGAAAAAGAAGGATGAGGCTAGTAGCAGTCAGAATCAGTGAGGAAATAATTCCAATCACTTCCAGGATCAGAATAATAGAGATCAGAGAGGAAGAGGAAGAGGACAAGGATCTGGAAGAGGTGGCTTCCGTGGAACATGTTTTCACTGTGGAGAAGAAGGTCATAGGGCATTTGAATGTCCTCAGCGCCAAGGCAGAATAGACAGGAGAAATGAAGGCCAGGCCAGACTTGCACATGTCGATGAAGATGCTAGATCATCAAATTCTGAAGATGCTGAAAGAGGAGAAATGCTAATTAACAAAAGAGTCTTGCTGAGTGGTGAGAATGAACCTGAACAAAGGAGGAGCCTGTTTCGCACTAGATGCAAGTGCGAGGGTAAATGTTGTGATGTGATTATTGATAGTGGAAGCACTAACAATTTGGTGTCAAAAGAGATGGTGACAAAGTTGAAGCTCAAGAGACAGAAACACCCACATCCATATCGGATTGCCTAGGTGCAGGATGACCACAAGGTCATGGTCAGTGAACAGTGCCTGGTAAAGTTCAAGATCGGCGGGTACCAAGATGAGGTACTGTGTGATATCATCTCTATGGATGCATGTCATATGTTATTGGGTAGACCGTGGCAGTTTGATAGATGTGCTGTACACGATGGTCATGTGAATACCTATTCCCTGACAAAGGATGGAGTGCGACATAAGTTAAAGCCATTGAAGGAGACCGAAGAAAAGGTATGTGGTAATGCAAGAATAACATTTGTTGATGGAAGGAAATTCCTAGATGGTATGAGGCATGAGCATGTGTGTTTTTCTTTAATTCCAAAAGTTGGTAAAGAAGTAGAGGATGTACCTGTAGAGGTTGTAGATTTGTTGAATGAGTTTTAGGATATTGTATCTGATAATGTACCTGATGGATTACCACCGGTAAGAAAGATCAGTCATCAGATGGATTTGATTCTAGGAGCCAGTTTGCCAAACAAGGCAGCACACAGAATGACACCGGCAAAAAGTGAAGAGTTGAATAGACAAGTACATGAGTTGTTACAGAAGGGGTTGATTCAAGAGAGTCTGAGTCCCTATGCTGTACTAGCGGTATTAGCACCAAAGAAAAATGGAGAGTGGAGGATGTGTACAGATTCCAGAGCAATAAACAAGATCACAATCAAGTATAGGTTTCCATTGCCACGAATGGACGATATTATGGACTGTTTGAGTGGGGCTGTGTATTTCTCAAAGATAGATCTAAAGAGTGGATATCACCAGATTCGGATCAGAGAAGGAGATGAATGGAAGACTACCTTCAAAACAAAGGAAGGACTATATGAGTGGTTAGTCATGCCTTTTGAGCTAACCAATGCACCGAGCACTTTCATGCGGCTCATGAACAAGGTTCTGAAAGAATTTCCGGGTAAGTTTGTCATTGTTTACCTAGATGATATTTTGATCTTTAGTAAGACATTGGATGAGCATATGATGCATATTCATATGGTATTTGAGAAGTTGAGAGAAGAAAAATTGCTGATTAATTTGAAGAAGTGCAGTTTTGTGAAGAAAGAGTTGGTGTATTTGGGGTTTGTAGTTTCAGGAGAAGGTCTAAAAATGGACCCAGAGAAGGTACAGGCTATCCTTGAATGGCCTACTCCAAGGAGTGCTACTAAGGTAAGATCTTTTCATGGTCTAGCTAGTTTTTATAGAAAGTTTATCAAAAAAATTAGTAGTATTTGTGGACCCTTGACTGAGACAATGAGAGGGGATAGAAAAGAGTTTAAGTGGACTAAAGGGGCAGAAAAGAGTTTTCAATTATTGAAACAAAAAGTTACAGAACAACCTATTTTAGAACTTCCAGATTTTAATAAGGTGTTTCAAGTAGATTGTGATGCTAGTGGTACTGCAATAGGAGCTGTTATGAGCCAAGAAGGTAAACCTGTTGCGTATTTCAGTGAGAAGTTAAATGATGCCAAGAGGAAGTATTCTATTTATGATCAGGAATTTTATGCTATAGTTCAGGCATTAAAGAAGTGGAGACATTATCTGCTTCCTAAGGAGTTTGTTTTGTATACTGATCATCAAGCTTTGCAATATTTGAATAGTCAAGGAAACTTGAATCAAAGGCATTTGAAATGGGTTGAGTTTTTGCAAAGTTATACATTTATTTTGAAACACAGAAGTGGAAAGTCTAACAGGGTTGCAGATGCTCTTAGCAGAAGGCAACTATTGCTAACAGAGATGCAGATTGAGGTGGTTGGATTCAAGGAACTCAAGAATTTGTATCCAGAGGATCCTGATTTTGGTGAAGCTTGGAAAGCTTGTACAGAACCTATTACTCTAGACAGGACGAAATGGTTGGATTTCATCATCCAGAATGATATGCTATTCAGAGGGAGTCAGTTGTGCATTCCACAAAGTTCTATGAGGGAGAATCTCATCAAGGAGAAGCATAGCGGAGGATTGGCCGGACATTTTGGTCGTGATAAAACCCATGGTTTGGTTAGTGAGAATTATTATTGGCCACAGTTGCAGCAAGATGTGAAGAAGTTTGTACAGAGTTGCAGAGTATGTTAGATGGTGAAAGGAGTGAAGTAGAATACAGGGTTGTATCAGCCATTACCTATACCAGAGAAGCCTTGGGAGGATATCAGTATGGACTTTGTTCTTGGTTTACCGAGGACACAACGGGGACATGATTCAATTTTTGTAGTAGTTGACAGATTTTCAAAGATGGCACATTTCATTCCCTGCAAGAAGACTAATGATGTTGTTCATGTAGCAGAATTGTTTTTCAGAGAAGTGGTGAGACTACATGGTTTTCCAAAGACCATAGTTTCAGATCGAGATACTAAGTTTGTTGGATATTTTTGGCAGACATTGTGGAAGAAGTTGAAGACAGATTTGAAGTTCAGTTCATCACATCATCCACAGACTGATGGACAGACAGAGGTGGTGAATAGGAGTTTGGGAAATTTGCTAAGATGCTTGGTTGGAGATAAGCCAATAGGATGGGATTTGATTTTACCACAGGTGGAATTTGGATACAATAATTCAGTCAACAGGAGCACTGGTAAATCACCATTCCAAATTGTATATGGAAGTAGTCCAAGAAATGCATCTGAATTGAGGAAGATAGATAAAGGAGAAATAAGTAGTGCTGAAGCTGAGGATTTTGTAGAACACTTGAAGAACATCCATGGGGAGGTGAGGAAGCATATTACCAAGATGAATGCGCAGTATAAGGCTAAGGCAGATGAGAAAAGGAGGCATAAGGAATTTCAGGTTGGAGATGAAGTCATGGTTCATTTGCGAAATGAGCTATTTTCGGTTGGTACATATAACAAGCTGAAAATGAAGAAGTTTGGACCATGTAGGATACTGAAGCAACATGATTCAGGAAATGCATATGAGGTAGAATTTCCTACTGAGCTAAATATTTCACCAGTGTTTAACATTTTAGATCTGACAGAGTATCATGAAGGAGGTGTTGAAGATGAGATCACAGCAGCACAGTGGAGTATTCCAGCAACTAGTTCAGACACTAAGGAGATTGAAGATATACTAGATAGTCGTGTTGGTAGAAGCACAAGGAATCGGACATATGAAGAATATCTAGTCAAGTGGAAAGGATGACCTGTTGAAGATTCATCATGGCTGACAAAGGAGGAGGTTAGCCATCTTGGTTTTCCTCTGCACACCTGAGTCGTGATAGGGTCACTTCTCAAATTACCCTGGGTGTCTGATGCAGGAGCATCCTAGGTGTAAGAGCAATCTTGCATCACCCAAAAAAAATATGCATATTTTTATATTCAATAAGGGCTATTTTGTGCAGAGCTACTATTTATGGAAAGTTACTATTTTTGGTAATTTTTGTATGTGCTCAGAATGATCTGATTTCTTTCTTGGAGGTTCATTTTGGTCATATAAGTCTGCCAGTAAAGTTTCATTGCCAGGTCAAGTGTATATTGGAAGATATTGAAGATTTTCGGTATTGGCAGCAGGGTACAGAAACTTTGAACTCAGTTTTGAAGGCTTTAGAGGCCTCGGATGAGGTCAAAAATTTGGGTGATGGGTGCTTGCGCGGGTCAAGCCTGTAGAGCACTTTGTGGCATTTCCAAAATGGGGTTATAATAGCTGATCGGGTCAACTGGTGATGACTTATGGTCTTCGGAAGTTGGGCCACCTGAAATGGCAGAAAATAATTTTCTTCAAAATTTCTGTTTGGGTTTCAAAGGTTATCTTGAGCTGACTTTGATGTAATAAATTGAAAAATAAAATAATTCTAAGTTTGGTCAGCCCTTAGGGCTAAATTTTTGGAACCTTCTCGGGCGGTGGACATTGCCTATATAAGGAAGGCTGTATTATTGTCTTAGGCAGTTCAGAATAGTTCTGGGTAGTAGATCTGGGCAATAATTCGAGGCTTTGTCCTACATAATATTGTAAGGGAATGCCCATGTGGCTTTGCATATTGTAATTCTGAAAGTTTGTAATTCCACATTTGTGGAGATAATAAGAAGCCAATTTTCTATTCTTGCATATTGTTGTGGTTTCTCTGTTTCTGTTATGTGTTTGTGGTATTAAGGGGAGCACCCTTCATCAAGAGTCATTGTCCATAAGAAACAAATTTCATCCTTAAATTTCTCCACCGATTGTGCTGGTATGCTACTCCTTTTGTGCATTCTATCCTGGAATTTCCCAAAATTATCATACATGATAGGTTCAAAGTTATGTGCTAAACTATTTATGTATTCAGCAATTTGGATGATAATTGGTTTGTTTACTTCCCATTGTCCTCATATTTTCTTCGAGTTGCCTCAATATCAACTCGGCTAGGTCTAAATGTAGTCATTTCTACACAATTTTATATGTTGGATAAAAGTACAAACCCGTGTCACACTTTTATAAAGGAAAAGGTCAACAACACACAAACTATTTAACTTTAATGACATAAATGTGGCATCTGTGTTTAGAATTTTAAGATGATGTAAATTGATGAAATGTGTAAAATTGTAAATTTTATGCATATAATTTTTTTTAAAAATTGAATAAGAATTGACATAGGTTTGTAATTTTTTAAGTCTATTTTTTAGTTGCTGAAAATCTAGGGTCTAGTCCCCACCAAACAAGTATATACAAATAATCCTTCTTTCCTCTAATTTCAAAATATGTTATAGATGACATTTATAACTAGTGAAGAAAAGAAGAAAGATTGGCTTTTGATGTATATTGTCTCGGATATAACTCCTCAAAGTCAAACTTATGGAAAATGGATAGGTTTCATCTCCTGTCAAATTTCAATATCAAATCTACACCATTCAGAAAAAATTTACATATTCTTGAAGATGACTCTCTCCTCTAGTGTTAAATATAAATATAATTTTTTTGATATGATTTACTATTTTTTTCTTTATTTGAAGCAACATCTTCTCGAATGTTAAAATATCTACTTGCAGTATTTTGAAATTATAATATATTAGATCTAATAAAAATACCATAAAACTCATATGACAATTATCTTGACTCTGAGCTCCACAAAAGGGTATTTTCATATTTTCAAAAAAATATCATTAAAAAGAGTAGGAGTTAATGAAATGTCACTTTTCTACAATAATTTTATTTCTTTGATAATTGGTATAAAACATACATTTAAAATATATTTCCAAATGGAAAATTTGAAGCACTTATATAATGAAACTAGGTAGACCATCTATTTGAAAACACATAATTTTTAGTTAGAAATACTCAAATTCAATTGTGCTAATAATTTAGCCTGAAACATGACACAACTTTGTGCTTTTACCCTACTATGTCAATAGCGTCACATTAAACACTATTCAATTTGCTAGATTTCAATATCTTTTAGGCAATCACATATGATCCAAATTTAGTCTCATGTTTGTCAATAGTGTTGATCTGCATACCTCTACCATCCCACTTGGCTCTAGTTAGCTTCTCTATTTCATTCTTCGGTGGGTGCCTTAGGGCTTTAGCCTTGTCACTTACTAGGTAACCAATGACCATGTGAATAATTTCTGTTGTGATCTTCATCGATTCATCTAACTAAATTTTTCCCTTGTGTACTCGACTGAGTAGTATCCTGAACCACTCAGTTTTTAATACCTTCAAGAAGTGAAGGGAATTTGTTAAACCTTTGATTTCCAAATATTTATGTTATTCCTTCAGTTTCTCATTAGTACAAAGTTCTTGGTAAGTTGATTGCAACTCAAAATCACCAATTTTACTAATCTTATAGTGAATGTAGGACCAGATGTCCTTTACCAACAAAACCTTAGGTAGTATGTATGAGAATGTACCTTTATCATCAATCTAAGATGCGACCTCGGGGTATATTTTGTAGTTAGGTTCTGCATACTTTGCACTCTTGATCAGTGTAGCCTTCATCTTTTGATTGAGTGGTCTTCGAGGTAGATGTCATTGCTTAAAAAAAATTAGGGCTTCATGAAAACTATATTAAAATATCTCAATTTGCTTCAAAATTACTTGTATGGATTCCAAATTGTCTGTGAAGTGCTCAAATCATAGTAGATAGATTGTAATCTCTTTGATCAAATATTTCTCTTTTCGCTACGGTTTCACTCCAATTTCACAATGTGATAAATGAGTTGGCTTGACGTGTATTTTTACCCAAAAGTCTTTCCCGTCAAAACTGTATTGCATTAAATGCTTCACCAACCACAAATAAATTCAAGATAGAACATTTGGTTATCTTGTTCAGATACATTAGATCGATTAACAGTACTATCACTCAATTGACTAGCCAACTCAGTTAACATTACCATTTTCACTGACTAACAACTTATTACTGAGTCAATCTTTACCGACTACATTCTTTTCAAATTCAAAACATATAACAACCTAGTGCATCTTAATTCATGTTGATTTGGTGTTCATGCAATAGATATAAGGAATTGTTGTAAGATATAACTGATTAAAATTTAGTTTCCATACTTGATTTGATTAGGTAGAATTGGTAAAATCACCTAATCCAAAGGATGAGGTGTCATAGACTGTTGTGCTTATTCCTCCATTATCTTCAATTGATCTTCTTTATATTTGACTCATCTACCTTCTTATTCTAGCACTACTATTTTCATCCATATCAACATGTAGTTCTTGTGCTCAGTCTCTACAATCTTTACTTAAGGGATTAACCTTATGATGGTGCAGACATGCCATTTGAGAATATATATAGTTTCTTGATTTTCCTCTCCATTGTAATCTCATACAATTTGCAATGATATGACCATACCTACCACATGTAGTAAAATTAACACAAGTGTTATAATCCCAAGTGTAAGAATTACCTTTTCTTCTCATTTGATAGGTGTTGTTTTGCCTTTATGGTTTCCAAACCTGTTTTAGTTGTGCTATGCATTCTTGTGATGTGTGACCATGCTTTTTGCAAGTGTGACAATTCTTTTCCATATAGTGCCTCTTAGCTAACTTGTTCAACTTTGATCTACACTCATATGCTTGATGTCCACACTTGATGTAATTATAACAATAACCATCAAATTTAGTAAAGGTGTTAGGAGTACCTTTGTCTTTACTTCTACAAATATTTGTTGTGTGACCTTTTTTTCCATAGTGATAACATGAGAGTTTCTTTGGTATTGGATTTGCATACGCATTCCTTTGTTCTCCATATTTTGCTGAATCTCCATGCTCGATATAGCCTAATCTAGTGGTGTTATCTAGTCTTCTCTAACTATTTAGGAATTCATCCATCCTTTTAGTACTTTCCTTAGTTTTATTTATTATCTCATTTTTTTGTTGTTACATCTTTATTTCATTCTCTAGTCTTTCATTTTCTTCCTTTAATTTACCAATATCTTCCAATTTCTTAGCAAGCTCATTGTTTACTCAGTTGACTTCTTGACTCATGACACCTATTTGATTATAAATCTCAAAGTGAGTCTCAGTCAACCTTAATACTTCAATTTCTTTCTCTTCCAACTTTTTAGTATATTATCTTGTGTCTTCAATAGTCATATTCCTTTTTGGTTTAGCTTGTCTTGTATTGATCATAACTTCAATGAATCTTACCATCTAAGTCTCTTGTCCAATTTTTAGTGCTTTCACTTGTTTGGAGAGGTGTTGATTCTTTTCAGATAGATCTTAGATAGTTCTCTTAGATGCATTAGATGTAATTCTTGATCCTTCAGATAATTCCTTCATCTCTTCATCCTTATAGTGTGTCTCATTCAGTTGAAATGCCAATTCCTTCATTTTAGTCAATGAATCTCTCAGCTTTTCCCTAATGTCCTTAAGTTGTTCCAGTATAATCTGCATCTCTAATTTTTTATTCTCAATTATCTTGTCAATCTTATACCTTTCCATCTCTATGGATCTTTCCTTTTCGGTGATTAAACTTCTTCAACAAGAGAACTAGCTCTGATAACAATTTTTGGGATTATGGAAAGGTGAGTTACAGAGAGGGGAGGGGTGATTCAGTAACCTTAATATTTTTTTGATCTTAATCTCATTAACCAACCGACATGTTAACATTTCCATACATTCATATCATAATGGAAAATAAGAAATACTTTCTAATATAACATGTAAACATTCATGAAACTTCATACATAATACACAAGTATTTTGGTATCGTAGAAAACCTTGTTATTTAAGGTAAAAACTACGGTGAGGATGAAACCCACAAAGCTTCCCTAATGCAATAATAAAGGTTTCCTTTTAGGGCTATAATTTTGATCACTTATGATGATCTTACCCTATTAGGAGTAATAATAAAGACCTGTTAGGATCTACCTTATTAGAGGATTTAAGCTACATTGTTAAGTGTGCACTCGGTTAAGAGATTTATAAAAAACTTTTAAGTCTACCGTGTTAGGAGATTTTCTCTACCACAATTGTTAGAAAGTCATAGTAAATTGATCTGTATGTAGAAACTTATTTTTCTAGATTTCATATCCGATAAGTACTTAACTGGTATTACCTTGTTGTGATAGATTTCTTCTCTGAATACTTCTTAGTAGGCTTTGGTCTAATATTGATTCAATTATGAATACTTGTCCAATAATTTACTTCGCAACCTTGTTTGATCTTCAGATGTCTCCTATAGGTGGCTACTTCATGTGTTACATCTCAAACTAACATCTTGACAATTCTTATATCAAAATATTTTGACCTAATTAGGGTTATGGAATCATCTAAAAAATATTAGATCTACGATACAAATAAATGACCTCAAATAATATTACATAGGGATCATCACCAATTAATAGTTACATCCATATTAAATATTTGCCTTGATTTATGTAAACTATTTGCCTTGTATTTTGTGTCATTCCATACTTCTATGTCATTCCTGTATTACTCGGTATATACTACATTCCTATCTGTTTAAAATAATGTTGCTCTATAAATTTGAATGCTTGGTTAAACCTGTATTCGGTGCTTTGTAATCATCTAGCTTGATGTATGTGCTCGATCAAGACCATGCTTTTTTAGTTTAACATTCTTCTTGTGCTCTTCTGGGTTACTATACTTAGTGTGTTGACCGAATAGCCCATTTTCTTTCTTTACCAGATTTATGTGTGACACTAATGACAACTCATAATGTACCACCTCTTTGAAAAGCCAACATTCACTGTCTACTATGGGTCTATATGTGAATCATTTATGGAGCCAAGTTTTGAGGGAATTCATTCTTGTTATGTTATGTACTTTATTTTTGAGTTTTGTTTGTAGAGTATACACATTTAGCTTTGGTTCTCCAAGCTCGGGGGTGGTCTCTTAGAGACTTAAGATGGGAGGTGATCACTCCATGTCTATACTCTATTTTTTATAGGTTTTGGTGGCCAAATTCATGTTGGAAAGCTTTGAGAAATTCTTCATCTCAGTTTCATTTTGGGAGTAAGAGATGGTGTTGTATTGTCATCACTTTGAAATGGAGGAACACTCCAATCTTGTTGTTGTAATGATGTGATTTTGATGTATATCGAGTTGTGAAAATAAATAACTTTATTTCATTGTAGAATGGAATTATTGTTGTGAGAAAATGTATATTATCTAGAAGAAAATATATTGGATTCATGATGAAAATAATGTAAAATAATTGCTTCATTTTCCTAATACTATCATTGTATTGATTCTCAAAGAAATGAAAAGGATAAGTGGATCTTGAATTTTATTTCATCATTAGAGTGATTGTTAGAATTTAACATGATAAAATTGTTGGAAATTTGACTATACTATTGTATATGACTAAATATAGTGTTTTCATTATGGAAAAAAAGTCATATAGTGTTTTGGAGTCAGCGCACATCATCAGAAGATCATAAATTGGCTAAGTACAAAAGACCGGACAGTTAGCAGAGCACCAGTAGTTCAGAGCATCAATGCACATGCGTATGATTGAGTTATGGTATGCACCCTTGAATTTAATCTTGTATGTATATATTCATGCTAAGTCTAAGAGTGCATGATTAGATGAGACCATATAATAGAGATCCAGACAATTGAAGAGGTACAACCAGTGAATGCCAGAATAGAATAGTGTATGCAGTCAACTATTGGTAATTTGATTAGTGACTATAATATTATTTTGTAAAGGCTATGCACCTATTGCAATTAGGTTTTAGACATGTAATTAAATTTTTTTGTAAACATGCTTGAGATAATTCACTTGGAAACATTGTATATAATAAGTTATAGGCTGACCTAGTTAATTGTTTTGGTAGTGCATATAAATATGAGATGCACCCTTTGTAATAGGTATGGAAGTGATTAGAGAGTTGAGATAAGTAGAGAAGAAGTGTGTGAAGAGTTGATAAGATGTTTTAGACCTTTGCAAGAGGTCAAATCATTAGTGCATCAAAAGAACTGATCTGACAAGCAGTGTCACAACACTAGTTCATCTAGTAGATATAGTGTGTTTCTGAGATCTAAAGGTTGTAGCATTCACCACTTGAGTAGTGAACTCTAGGAAAGTGTGTCCACACCCCTAATAGGGTAATTGTAAAAGAATCCTAATAGGGTCTGACCCTTGACAAGGTCATTGTACTAAATGTATTGTAAAGACAACTCCTAACAGGGTTAAGGATTTTCTAACAAGGATCATAAAACACTAGTACAAAATATTAGTGGGTGTCAATTCCCATAGGGGCTTTTACCTATTTGGGTTTCCCCATAACCATATTGGTGTTATGTGTTGCGTTCATGTGTACTTAAGGAGTCAAGATAAGTTTAAAGAGTAAAGTAAAAATATTAAATATAGTGAACACTGATTCAACCCCCCCCCCCTCTCAGTGTTCCCATTCTTAACAATTGGTATCAGAGCTTTGGTCCTCAGCAAAGAAGTTTAACCACTTGAGGAGATCGTGGACAAGATAGAAATGAAACATCTAAAAAGAAATCATGAAGCTTCTCTTGAAGACCTAGATAGATCTAAAGACTAAAAAAAGATTTGAAAGAATGCTCTACCAATGATTTAGGGATAATGATTAAAAAGATGAATGAAGAAAATTAATCCCTAAAAGAATAGACTAAAAAACTGGATGATAAGCTAACTAACAATCAAGATGTCTATGAAGAATAAATCAAAGAAAACCTTCAACTCAATGAAGAATTAAGACAAACAAACATGGAAATCTTGGAGCTAAGGAACAACAAAGAAAAGTTAGAATCTGAATTGAAAGAAACAAAGAATCACATTGATAAATTACACACAAGAAAGGATCTGATTGAATCTTAGTTATATGGTCAAAAACTTAAAGGAGATACCAGTGGCATTAGATTCAATGAAGCACAAAATCAGATTGACAACATGCGAGCAAGGATGGAAGCACCAAAAGATACCATAGATGCTAAGGAGACTGGAAGTCAGACTAAAAATAGTATTGAACCATCTAAGGATGAGTTCAAGCCAGTAGACTAAACTTGTTATGCATGTAACAAGCATGGACATATAGCAAGGAACTGTAAAGAGGTAAGACCTTTTAATGGTTACTTTTACTCATGTAATAAATTTGGTCAAAGAGCTATGAATTGTAAAACAAATTAGAAGAACAAGACTCACCATAATCAGAGAAGAAGTTCCCAGAATATTACATGTCAGATATGTAACTATAATGGTCACTCAACTAGATAGAGTAAAATGGTAACCCATGTCAATGAGCCAATGAATATAAGACCTCTAGTTATTTTTCACTCTTGTAACAAGGTTGGACACATCTCTAAGTTTTGTAGATGAAGAACGCAGAGTTAGGAAAGCCCTAAAAAGCCAAAAGAATCAATATTGGATATTGAAGGAGAAGTCAAGTTTGTGAAAGCTTCGGAAGATGCGAGCATGATCTAGTTAGAGGTAAAGCAGGATAAAGTTGATGAGTATGTATTCGATGCATCCACAGTGGACGCACCCTCTAAATTTGGATAAATGGCCCTCAAAGTCATAGGGGGAGCTAATTTAGGTCTAGATCCCTGTGCGGCCGGTATACTCACCCTCTGAGTATGCACCTTTGGATTTAACCTTTTGGAGAATAATAGAGGCTATGTGTAAGAGCGCACTTCCTGATTGACAAAAGAATCAAAGTTTGAAAATTTGAATGAAAGTTTGTTTTACGCAACAAGGATTAATGGGGTAATATTTACCTTAAAGTACACAGAATCTTGTAGATCACTCACTGCATTCAAGTTGAGAGATTAAATAGCATAGAATCCCTAGCAGTTAATTGTGAAGGATTCCAAATTGATTCACCAGTGAAACAGTGTGTTTTGATTAGTTGTGGAAGCCCTAATCCATTGCATCGATTCAAAAGTTCTTGGAATCCATTAGGAAAGCAATATACAAGTAAGTGATGGATACTCCTATTGTATTTGATGTTGTGGAGAAGAAAAGATATGTATTTAAGAGGCACCCATTCAAATTTACATTGGATGACCTAGAAGGGGCATTCTCCCACACTCCTATGGGTGTTATGCATGTAGAAGACATATGAGCATATATTTACTACAAGAAGGAACCATTAGGACTTGACCAGATAAGAGAACACTTAGAAACCATGATGAAACTAGATAAAACCTTCCTTGATGAATTTACACAATTGGAAAACCATCCAATAGTTGAATATGCTACGACATATGATTTTTATGAGTCTGAATGGATAAAAATCTTGCCTAGTAGAATTCATGATGACCTATTTTGGATAGGTGAAGTGCCAGTAAAGATTACATGAGACCTAATTCATGAGATGACAGGTCTCTCTAAGAAAGGTGTTGTTCTTCCAACAAGCAAGGATGTGAGGAAACTAGTTGAGAAAACATGAAAATCAAGAAGTGATAGGCACGAAATGACAATAAAGCCTATAGAGGAGAAATACATCAAATTGATGTCCATGTTATTGGATTATAGGTTTCAACACACCAGTAGGGTAAATAGTGTATCAACGGCCACTATTCTTGTAGCAATAAGACTTGTCAGATAAAATGGAGAGTTCAATCTTTGTGAGATCTTGCATGCACAACTGATTGATAACATTAGATCCATTAAGCATGATAAGACCAAAATATTCAAGTTTGGGTCTTTGATCATATACATGTACTTCCATATAGTTGGAAAGGTATCAGATTTGTATCTAGACAAAAGTATTCCCACAATGCCACATATATCCTTCAAGTCATCCACTCAAAGCACTCTAAAGGATTACATAATGCTAGAATTGAAGATGTTCAGGGCTAAAATGTAGATGAGATATAGAATTCTAGAGAATATTGTTGAGAAATACAAGGACACTATTTTCTTCATGGTAGAAACTAATACAACTTGTATGGAAGTAGTGGAACCAAGAACAAAGTGGATCCATCCACTTGGATATGAAGTTGATGAACAAGTCTTAGAAGCATATGCACAAGTATTGCTATCAACCCCTAAGGACCCTAATGAACCAAGATGGGGGACTTATGAAGAGAAAACAAGAGAATTTGATGCTATTTTGAACAAAACAACAACTAAAAGAAAAGTAGCCAAGGTTACTTCTGAGATCCTCAGAATTCATGGAGTAACTCAAGCAGACCTTGACAAAGCAAGACAAGAAAATATTGCTTTGGGAATTGAGAGCGCATCATCTGTAGAAGCAAATGAAGATGATCCCAAGATAAAGAAGGTCAAGATTGAGAAATCTAAAGATCCTAAGGATAAATAAGAAAAATCTAATGTTTCCCCTCCTGTGCCCACATAAACAATTGACCTTATTTCTCCTCCAAAGTATAAGGCAATGCCTAAGAGAAAGAAATAAATTAGCATAAGTCATCCATCCTCATGAGCAACAAGAATCAGGAAGAATACTTAAGCACCTCCAGAGGTAGGTTTCAGACCTAGTCTTAATGTGTTGACTACAAGGATTATAGATGAAGGAAGATTGGATCAGATAGGAAAGTTTTATGACAAATACAATGAAATTGACAAGTCAAAGATTCATGGCATGATCATAAAACATATGATCAAATTCAAAAGGATAGTCTTGGAATTGAAAATATTCATTCCAGACAATGTTTGGAACATCTTAGAATCCTTGAAGAAATAATCCATTGAAGAAGATCTTAGGATAAGAAACAAGATTCTAGATGAAAGTTTATCGGTGTGTTCCTTAGAAGAAAAATCACTGTTGCTAGATTTGGTAAAGCCACATCTACAAACAAAGCTAATAACACTACATATAATGGACAAGAACTTTGAGTTGACATCCAAAGAGAGAGAAAACCTTTGAGAAGGTTTTCATGAAGAGACACATGTACCCACCTATTGCGCCCATAGCTCAAGTACTCGCAAAGGTAACCAAGGAGTCAGCTATCACAAATGTACCATTTACAGGTCCTCAAAATTTAGTGCCTACAGTTGAAACTTTTGCATAGGTAGAAAAGTTTGCGCCCTTGACATAGTCACTAAAGGATAGCACTATCATTATCGATAATGTTGAGATTGCAATGGCGGCCACAGATAATGACTTGGACAAGTTCTAAAAGGCCTTTGTAAGCACACAAGAGGCTGAAACACTATGCGGTGGCAATTCACCCAAGATACAACAAGAAGGAAAAGAAGAAGAAAAAGAAACACAAAAAGAAAAAGGAAAAGACAAAGAAAAAGAGGAAGAAAAGATAGAAGAAAAAGGAGAAGAAGAGGTAAAAGGAAATGAACCAACATATGAGCCATTTGTTGAAATGAAAATTAGAGTAAAGAAAGAAGTGGTGGATAGCACTCTTATCACTCCTTCTGTATCATTGTTGTCAATATTGACACCATACACCACTAGTCTGGATTCTTAGGGAGAAGAAGACCTGATCAAGATGAGTGTCTTAGCCTTGGAGAAATCAAAGGAAAAATAGGTAATGAGGAACCCCTTATTTGTTGAATCAGTCAACATATTGAATAGTTTACTACCTTCAGACAAGAAAGTGTCTAAGGTCATTATAGTTGATGATGTTAGTCACATTCGTATAGCCTTCAAGACTAACTTCTCTAACTTGGAGGAATCTGCATCCAAAGTAGCCAAGGAAAAATATATGAAGAAGAGGCTAAGTGAGCTAGTTAGTAACTTTTCACTTGACCTAAGTTCCTTAAAGATTGGTCAAGCAACTTTGAAGGAGTTTGTAGCAAAGGGAAGAAATATTATTACTGATTGTATGGATCTAGATAAGCTGATAGATGGTCATTTCAAGAAGATCCAAGAGGCAGAGGTAATGATAGAAAATGTAAAGAAATTAGGGAAAGACCACTCCACTAATGTGAAAATGTTTAATAATGTGTACCAAGGGTAGATAATAAGATTAAAAAAGTTGAGAAAGATATGTCCATGATATGGGCAAGGCAGACACAGCTAAGAAATTCTCTTGCACCCTCTCTAGATATTCTTAATCAGAACATAAAGGACATCAATGCCACCATGGTGACATATGATCAAGGTCCTAGCATAGACTTGGATAAGATGGAGAAACTACAATATGCATTATGCACCCATCTACAGATTGTTAATGCACTGATTGAATTTTAGAAGCAAGAGATCCAAAACCTACAGATAGCATATCCAGATGTTATAACACTGTAAGTACTTGTAGCTACATTTTTTAAGAACCTTTATCATTAATGTCAAAGGGGGAGTAATGTATAGAATATGGATTCATATATGTAAAGAAGATGTATAATAAATAATATAAGGGAGATATAAGATAGGGTATGACAAAAAAAATTTGTATAAGAGAACAGTTAGTAACTATGCCATATTCCTTTGTTGCCATCAATGACAAAGGGGGAGATTGTTGGAAAGTTGACTATATTGTTGTATATGACTAAATATAGTGTTGTCATTATGGTAACTATTATACACTAAGTTTGCACCCTTGTTTCAAGCTCTTTTAGTCTTGATAATCTAGTATAACATGGGAATCATCTCCAGGTTCTAGGCTGGTTTCTCTTGGATAATCACCTTAATTTGCTTCTTGACATGAAATTAAATCTTTTGAGGGAAAGGGATAGAAGGAATGCTTGGAAAGGGAAATGACTGAAATAAAACTACCTACTAGGTGATGCACCAAAATTAGGGTTTGGATCTCAGTATAGAGGAATGTAATCAATGAAAGGCTTAGGTCTAGTAGGTCACAACTTACTGAATAGGCTTGCATAAGTGTTCCATAGGAGAGCCTGGACATAAGACACAACCTATGACTTGCAAACAGACATTCACTTCTACAATTCAGTGTAGGAATGAGACAAGACTGTTAGGGGGCTGAAGTATACCCACAAAAACATCTAAATCAGATCAAACACAATAACACACAAAATCATAGAAAGTAAGAGGGATCAGGAACCCTAAGATCTCACTGAAAGCATCATATATTTTAATCCAATAAGAGATGATTCAAACAAGGAAGCATAGGGACATGAAGGATTATCACAAAATACCTCTGCAATATTTGAATTGTCAATGAAAGATTACAAAATGTGGAAAACCAGAGGGCAGGAAGAAATGCCACAGATAGCTTTCCAAGAAAGGGAATTTCTTCTTTACAAAATGTGAACTCTGAGCACTAAGGCTACAAAAATTAACTATATATCTCTCATTGCACATAGGCAAGAGTCAAAATTAACCTAACTAGGGTTACATAATTTTGCAATACAATAATCAAACCCTAGCTGATCAAATTTGATCATAAATATATCTCTGCAAAATCATAGCTGATCAGATATTTGTGCCCATCTCTGTACTGGAAATCAACCTGCAAACAAGCAACCCAAACTTATCTACTTATCTTGCACAAAGTCTTGCCATGAATGCACTGATTGATACTCTCAAAAAACAAGAAATGACCAAAAACGGCTGCCCAGATCCCTGTCATCATCTTCCTCAACTGCAAAATGTCCTGAAGACATAAATTCCATCTACCAATTCTATCACAATTGACTATTGGTTCAAAAACCTAGCCGAAACCCTACAGGAATATATTTGAATTTAAATAATAATGGCTAATAGGTGGTGCCAAACCTTTCCTCCATCGATGGTCAATGTTTAAATCTTAATCTCTCTTTAAAATGCGATCATTAGATCTTCTTATTTACCTGGGCTCAGCATCTGACTGCAGATCTAACTTTAAGTCTACCTTGAGTTACCCTTTTTCTTCAGTTGTAGAGTCGTTTAAACATTTAGTTGACCCCAATTAAGTCTGGTGAACATGGAAAGGTTCTTTAGTCACTGATTCATAGAATACCTTCAAACCCTAGGCCTAGAACCACCACATGTCATTTCTTTATTCACCCTTGATTTCTCTGTAAGCATACACCTCGGCAAGTCCTGACATCGGTCCCACTTAGAGGCAAGATTTTGATCCAATGGTGGGCACAAGATCTCATAGCCTTCAAATATTCCTTATGCTTTTATGCCAATCGTAGATCCATTCAAGCCGGAAACCCTTCTGACAAATGGACCCACCTGGAAATCTCATCAGCACGCGGCAACCAGTCATATTTGAGCACATCAGCACACCTGGCAACTGGACCCACTGACAGGACCTGAACACTTGAAAAATTGAATGGTGAGCATAAGATCGCATGTGTCAGAAAAAGGCTATGCAAAGATATGCCAGCTGTCGATCTTCATCCTTCTGACAACCCTGCGGAGACTCTGATACGACCCCATTGACATGTTCCAGTTCATCACTATGTGGACCAATAGGAAACAAGCACATCAACAAATGAGGACCCACCCACAGAGCTTCTGACAACAAATTGAAATCGACGGTCAATGCATGATCTCACACTTTGACACAAACCCTTGAGATCATGCGCCAGCCATAGGATTAAAAGGGACACAATCTACTGGGCCTGCTCTGAGAATCAGACAAGACACCACCTCTTGATCAATGAAAAGCCTCCATGTAGGATAACATGGTAGTGAACCCACTGACACACTACAGCGCTTCATACTCAAAAGATCTAACTGTTGTCGCAAGATTGCATGTGTCAGAAGAACCCCTTGTGATTTCACGACAACCGTCGGATCTTCTTGACTAGGACCCCACAATTCTTAGACCACCAAAGGACCTAGAGATTACGTGACCAAGGGAAGGTTAACTGCTCATTGAATCACTAACCACTGAGGACTTAACCATGAAATACTTAGCAACTAAGAGAGTCACTATATTCGCTAAGTCGCGGAATGGAAAAGGTAACCACTGGGGAAAATAAGAGAAGACGCGACCAACCAATAGGATTAAAGCGCACATGGGTATTTAGGATTATAAGTGGCTAATAAAGTAACTCAAAAATAGAATGAAGGCTTAGGGTCTCTTAGGGTTTTTGAACACCAATGGCTACTTTTATGAAATTTTTTTCTTTTTTTAACCTGCAAACCAGAGAGTTAAAAAGATTGCAGAGGCCAGGAAACAAAAGATAAATTCATGAAAATTTTAGGGATGCTTGGCAAGGCAAAAATAGAGATCTTAGGATAGGTATAGCCAAATTTTAATGCATAGGAAAATTTGGGCAACAGTAACAAAGTCATATAGTGTTTTGGAGTCAGCACACATCATCAGAAGATCTAAAATTAGCTAAGTACAGAAGACTGGATAGTTAGTAGAGCACCAGTAGTTCAAAGAATCAACACATGTGTGTATGATCAATTCATGGTATGCACCCTTGAAGTTAAGCTTGTATGTATATATTCATGCTAAGTCTAAGAGGGCATGATCGGATGAGACCATATGAAAAAGATACAAATAATTGAAGAGGTATAGCCAGTGAATTCCAGAATAGAATAGTGTATGCAGCCAACTGTTGGTAATTTGATTAGTGATATATTATTTTGTAAAGGCTATGCGCCTATTGTAATTTGGTTTTAGACATGTAATTAAAATTTTTTTCAAACACGCTTGAGCCAATTCACTTGGAAGTGTTGTATGTCATCAGTTATAGGCCGACCTAGTTAATTATTTTGGTAGCGCATATAAATATGAGATGAGCCCTTTGTAATAGGTATGGAAGTGAATAGAGAGTTGAGATAAGTAGAGAAGAAGTGTGTGAAGAGTTGATAAGATGTATTAGAGCTTTTCAAGAGGTCAAAGCATCAGCGCATCAAAGGAATTGATTTGACAAGTAGTGTCACAACACCAGTTCATCTAGGAGATATAGTGTGTATCTGAGATATGAAGGTTGTAGCCTTCACCACTTGAGCAGTGAGCTCTAGGATAGTGTTTCCACACCCCTAATAGGGTTATTGTAAAAGACTCCTAACAGGGTCTGACCCTTGACAAGGTCACTGTACTAAATGTATTGTATAGACAACTCCTAACAAGGTTAAGGATCTTCTAACAAGGATCATAAAACACTAGTACATAATATTTGTGGGTGTTAATTCCCATTGGATTTTTTACCTATTTGGGTTTCCCCGTAACCATATTGGTGTTATTTGTTGAGTTCATGTTTCTTGTTTATGTTGATATTCATTTCAGTACTTAAGCATTCAAGATAAGTTTAAAGAGTAAAGTAAAAAGATTAAACATAGTGAACACTGATTCACCCCCCCCCCCCCCCCCCCCTCTCTCAGTGTTCCCATTCCTAACAAAAATGATTTAGCTCAAGTTGGAGACCATATTAATATGCTTCATTCAAGTTTAGTGTTCTTCATTATAGTAGGGCAATTAGTTTAGTTTTTGGATTCAATAGATGCTTGAAATGAATAGATAGATGATATGTAATGTTAGAATGATAAATCTTTTATAATATTTATTAATGGACAATAGAATAAACTCTCAAGATTGTTTAAAAGAAAATTATAAAGGAAAAGAGAGAACAAAAAAGGCATGTTGAAAGACAATTTTCCCAAAAAGAGACCTACAAGTCTCTGGAAAATGTATGAAAAAAAAATCCTTGCATACAAAAAAAAAATTGTCAATAAAAAAATAATAAAAATCCACTTGCCAAAAAAAAGAAGGGAAAGTAAATAATAGGTGGGGCCCTAGCTGGGTTGCCACCCAATAAACCTCTCACAAAAAAAGTTTGTATTTAAAAAATAATAAAACTAAAAAAATAATAAACAAACTTTATAAAAAATAAATAAATAATTTTTTTTAGAAAAAATATTTATTTTTGGAGGGGATTTGACCCCCCTAGGCCATGTACCATTGGCAGGCCATGGGCCCTGTCTGTGGCTAGACCACCTGCCACAACATGGTACCAGCCTACCAAGCAAGCGGGCCTCGACTTGCATTCCCCACTGTGGATTAACTTTTAATAGGTAAAAACTAAAAAAAAGTTTATTAATTTTTTTTAAATCATCTTTCCAAAAAAATTTTTATTATTAATTAATAAATATATACTGTATAATATACAATGATTATATTATATATTATATATTTATTAATTAATAACTTTTAAATTAAAATTTATTCAATTAGTTTTATAAACATTTTTTTTTAAAATATTTATTTATTAATTAATAATTATTTAATATATAATATATAATGATTATATTATATATTATATATTTATTAATTAATAACTTTTAAAATTTAAATTAATTTTATTTTAAATTAATTAATAGTATTTGATATTGAATATGTAACGTACATATTGCATATTAAATATTTATTAAATATTAAGTATCTTCAGGCCCTTTGATTAATTAACATTTATGTAATATATAATATATTTTAATAATGTATCTATATTAGGTATCATATATTTTCCTTTTAATTATTAATTATGATTAATTTAAACTAACGTTAATATAATATATAATATATATATGATATTTAATATATCTATATATATTATATATTATATATTATATATTTATGAATAAGTACTTAAGTGTATTAAATTACGATTATGGTTAGTCAAACCTAGGAGTGTTATTTGGTTAATCTAATGAACATTTTAAAAAACATGTCATAAACAACATTAGTATTTGATCAGGAAGACCGTTTGGGGTTAACCAACCCTACTAGTATCTTAGAGGGAGGTTGGCCAACTCATTTATGTGAGTGGGATCACCACATGACCCACGTTGTCCATGATGCCTCTTGCTTTGCATCACGTTCATATCCAACCTTGTGCACAAGCCAACATCATAAAGAGTACTTGAAAAAAAAATGTTAGGGTGTTTTTGCTTAGTATTTTTGGGTGTGACAGTTTTAGTGTAGTGTAGGTGGTCACTGATAGCAGCGAGGCTTCCACGACATACATAAAAGGAGATAGAAAAATATTGGATAACTAATTAAAGAATTATGCAAGTGATGTTACTATTTTTTTGTACTATGGTTGATGTCAATATTGTAAGAGAAACTAATATAGAAAAATATTAAGAAGGAACTTCTGTGAAGGGATCCTATAAAAGAAAAAAAATTGACAATTATAATGTATTGAGTTTAATTTTAAGATTAAATATGTAGTATTCTATATACTTCTATTTGTTCCCTTTTATGGCTTTAAAATCCAAAATATTTGATGGAAAATATCTGATTGTGTGCCTAAGGGAAACAAATGCCTTGAAATTTAAATAATCTAGATATGATAATCACATTTACACGCAAGGGAAGAATCAAAAGGTAATGAAAATCACATGGAGAGAATATTTTTTCTCATGGAGATTAAATAAATAATAAAAGGTATATTTATTTAGCTTGTAGATTTTGGATGACAATGTATATATATTTTTCCATTGATGACACTCCATTTTTTATGAAATCAACAATATATATTATTAAAACCAAAATAAATTATAAAATATATTTGCCAATCTTTAAAATAGACTCTATCACAACCACTCCAAAAATTAAATAAAGTTCAAAAAAGTGAGCCAATAAGAGAGGAGGAATCCTTCAAATTCTATGGAAAAAACTTATGATATATTAGTTTTAAAAGATAAATAAAAGTCAAGTTAATTGAGAATAGACAATCACTTACAAACTCTATAGATAAGATATGGGAAATTGTCTACCTAAAGATTGTACATGATTTGAGTATTGATGGTAATGTTTTTATGTATGTTAAAAAAATTGAACAAGAATAATATCAAGGCTATCAATTTACACAATCTATAATAATATATATTTTTTAAAATCTCTACAAGCTCGTCAGAATTATGACAATACTAGACATTAGGTTTCTAATGGTTGCCTCAATAGGCTCCAAAAAGACTATTGTATGTGCAACAAAAATATTGTTTCATGCACAACAGTCTCATCAGAGCCTGCTCCTAGGTGGTCATCAGAGTTCCAATGACTAGTACCATTAGAACTTCAATGAATGTTAGTGCATGTGGTGTCTTTCTCTTTTGACAAACATTTCATCGCAATTTCAATGAAACTATTTTTATCACACCCCTTACAAAATTCCAACAATGAAAAGTTAACCAAGGTTTCATCAAAAAATCAACAATACATCAACACCATTTTGAGAAATGATCATCATAATTGAGACCCAAATGCATCAGTGACTGAATAGACAAAGATTTAGCACACTCCATGCTTATGAGGATGAGATCTTCATGGAGAATTTAGGAATAAATGTTATTTCTATCTATACTAATCTCATTGTAGAGAGAGGAAATAAGATTAAAGGGAACATAAATTCATATATCATGGATTCCTTTTTTAAAATAATGATATGATAGATAAAAATTATTCTAAAATTATTGGGGTTAACTAACCCTACCAGTATCTTAGAGGGAGGTTGGCCAACTCGGTATGTGAGTAGGATCATGACATGCCCCACGTTGGCCATGATGCCTCTTGCTTGGCATCACATTCATATCTAACCTTGTGCACAAGCCAACATCATAAACTGTAGTTGAAAAAAAAATTGTTAGTGTGTTTTTGCTTAGTATTTTTGGGCGTGACACTTTTAGTGTAGTGCAAGTGGTCACAGATAGTAGGGAGGCTTCCATGGCATACATGAGAGGAGATAGAGAAATATTGGATGACTAATTAAAGAATTATGCTAAGTGATGTTACTATTTTTTTATAATATGGTTGATGTCCATATTCTAAGAGAAACTAATATAGACAAATATTAAGAAGGCACTTATGTGAAGGGATCCTACAAAAAAAATCACCGACAATTATCATGTATTGAGTTTCATTTTCAGATTAAATATGTATTATTATATACTTCTATTTGTTCTCCTTTGTGGCCATAAAATGCAAAATATTTGATGGAAAATGTCTGATTGTGTTCCTAAGGGAAACAAATGCCTTGAAATTTAAATAATCTAGATATGACAATCACATTTACATGCAAGGGAAGAATCAAAAGGTAATGAAAATCACATGGAGAGAAGATATTTTCTTGTGGAGATTGAATAAATAATAAAAGGTATATTTATTTAGCTTGTAGATTTTGGATGACCATGTATATATGTTTTTCCATTGATGACACTCCATTTTCGATGAAATCAACAATCTATATTATTAAAACCAAAATAAATTATAAAATATATTTTCCAATCTTTAAAATAGAATCTATCACAAGCACTCAAAAAATTAAATAAAATTCAAATAATTGAACCAATAAATGAGGAGGAATCCTTCAAATTCTATGGAAAAGACTTAAGTATGATATATTAGTTTTAAAAGATTAATAAAAGTCAAGTTAATTGAGAATAGACAATCACTTACAAACTCTATAGATAAGACATGGGAAATTGTCTACCTAAAGATTATACATGATTTGAGTATAGATGGCAATGTTTTTCTTTACGTTAAAAAAATTGAACAAGCGTAATATCAAGGATATCAGTTTACACAATCCATAATAATATATTTTAAAAAAAATCTCTCCAAGCTCGTTAGAATTTTGATGATACTAGACGAACAGGTTCATGATGGTGGCCTCAATAGGCTCCAACAAGACTATTGTATGTGTAACAAAAAAAGTGGTTCACGCACAACAGTCTCATCAGAGCCTGCTCCTAGGCGGTCATCGGAGTTCCGATGCCTAGTATCATTAGAACTTCAACGAATGTTAGCGCATGTGGTATCTTTCTCTTTTGACAAACATTTCATCATAATTTCAATGAAACTATTTTTATCACACCTCTTACAAAATTCCAATGATGAAAAGATAACCAAGGTTTCGTAAAAAAATCAATAATGCATCAAAAAAATATTGTGAAATGATCATCATAATTTAGACCCAAATGCATTAGTGACTGAATCGACAAAAATTTGGCACACTCCATGCTTATCAGGATGAGATCTTCATGGAGAATCAAGGAATGAATTTTATTTCTATCTATACTAATCTAATTATAGAGAGAGGAAATAAGATTAAAGGAAACATAAACTCATATATCACAATTTTTTTTTTTTAAATAATGATATGATAGATAATAATTATTCTAAAATTCCCATAAAGGATATATTGTACTTCATGATAACTTGTGTAGCCTAAAGCCAAATTAGTATGGTGGATATGCAAGCATATCTTTGATTGGTATTCTACTTGAACCTCTTTCATTCAACTTATTTGAATAAAATATCAATTTCTTGATCTGATGCCTTTTGATCCCTATAAAACTTATTTCCCCCAATCATCATAATGGTAATTTAAGCTATGAGGTTTTTACTTAAAAATATTTGTACCTTATACACAATTGGAATCCTATTTTTTGTACTATTATAAAAAGGATTTGGTCACCGAAGGGTCAAGGCCACGAAGATTTAAATGTATAGAGTAATGTCACTTTCTGAGAGTTTGGCCCCACACTATGTGCTTGTTCCACTACATGTCATAAGAAGTCATATTTTCTCTATATCTAACTCTACCAATAGTATAGTTAGAAAAGGAGCCCATGAAAAACCAAAGAATCAAGAAAGGGAGGGGAGATGTGTGGGATAGACTATCCATAAATAAAGCTGAGATAATATTGACAAATATGAAAGGCTAGGAAAATATTACAATTAAATAATCTTCCTTTACATCTGGTAATGGGCTTCAAACACCTCATCCCATAAATTTTCATGAACTAAGTGTAATTAGCTATCAGAACATAGAAGTTTGTCCCTTTAACATAATAGAATATCAAGAAAATGAGGTTTTTAATATCCTGAGAGATTCTATTATTTATCCTCTACCATAAAAATATTAGGTTTCTTAACTCTAATGTTAGCTAAATTTGTAGAAACTTTATTTCCTTCATGAAAACATAAGTAATTTTGAATTCATCAAAATATTTTAACATTTCAAGGCTATCAAGGATTAAGCTTCTAATGGTCCAACTTGTTTAGATTAAACACACTTTAGACAATTGATAATATTTAAGGAATCACTTTCTAACCAAATCTTCTTGTAACCAATAGAATTTTTAATTTTGATTCTAATGTAGGCTAAATTTTCCTTGGCATAATAGTGATGAAGCGTACTCCCATTACTAGACCAAATACACACAACACAATAGGAGAATAAATAGATAATTGCATGAACAATTGTAAGAAAAGAAATAATTTATTTCTATTATCTTTTATGAAATGTTATTACAATATTAAGAAAAATAACATGCTATAGCTACATTGGCATTTTTATTATAACAATATGCAAGATAAAGTCACCATATGCAGGAATATAACTACCCCTGGTAATCACAATTTTTCTTCTTTATATAAGGGAATTTAACCACACTTAAATGTTTTAAAAATTGTAACCCCTATTTTTAGGTTGACCAAATTTATATTATTTTTCCCCACATTTGAACATTTTAACAATATGAATCAAATGGGTTTCGTCAATCATTGGAGTATTTGAAAGGATTTTATTTTTCTCCCAAAGTAGCACAACTTTTGGAGGCCATATCTTTCGAATCATGTATTGTATTTTCTATTATAGACAATTATGAGAAACCTCTTGGAGTGTTCTATAACAATGAAAATGTCTCTCTCAAAAAAAATTGATCCCTTCAAGATCTTCTATGGCATTGAAAATGGAGTTCACAATTTTGGTACCTCCTCTTCAAAATAGAAGATTTAATATCTTCAAAATAAGACTTGATCTTTCCATTAAAATTTACTGACATGCTTATCTATCCAAAATGAATATTCAAGGAAGTAATTGGAATAATCCATTTCTAAATGATAAACTTACTAAAAGTATAAAAAATATCAAAAAATGATATCCCTACCAAAAATATCCCTTGTTAAAAAACTAGATAATATTTTTGGGTGATGCAAGATTTCCCTCAAACCCTCAATGCTCTTGCCTCAGACACCTTGGGTATTTTGAGAAGTGGCCTTTTCACATCTTAGGAATAAAAATTAAAACCAAGACATAATCAACCACTTCCTTTGATAGCCACAATGAATCTTCCACAGGCCTTCCTTTTCATTTCATCGAGTGCTTTTGAAATTTCTTGTTTCTTGTGTGTATACCAATAAAACTATCCAAGATGTCTTATCTATCCTTCTTATCTAAATTAGGTGTTGGAATGTTCCACTTTACTTCTATTATGTCATTTTCAATACATCCTTCATAATACTATGTCAAATCTAAAATATTAAACATGAGTAAAATATTGAGTTCACTCAGCAACTGTACTTCATAAGCATTTCTTGAATCATGCTTCTTCAAGATTTTGCATGGTCCAAATTTTTTCATCTTCAACTTATTATACTTTCCTATTGGAAAACCCTCTTCTCAAAGATAAACCATGACTTCATCACAAATATAAAATTCCTTATATCTCATCCTATGATCTACCTTAGCCTTATATTGAACATTCATCTTATTAATATTTCCTCTCACTTCTTTATGAAAATTCTTCAAGGGTTATACTAAGTATTTATCTTCAAAGCTAATCTTTTCTCTATTTTCTAACTTCGTTAACTCAGAAGTAGTTCTAGGACTTCTTCCATGTATGATTTGGAATGGAAATTTACTAGTGCTTCTATTAAAAAACTTAATGTATGTAAAATTTTCATGTGGTAAAATCAGATTCAACCCCTCGATTGTCAAGTTACCCTTGTCTAGTTATAATTAATGTCATTATTGTAGATATTTTTATATAGTATTTATATAATTATATCTTTGGGCCCAATTAATTATTTCATTGATATCACTATCTCTAGTATATAATTATCTATACCATGATGTATAATTTTTTTGGTCCAAAGTCATAATTATTCATGTAAGGTGCATCTTTGATATGTATAACTTCATTGATACATTTTTGTTGAGTTCTCACAAGTGGTATTGTTCCCAACAAGACAAGATAAGATATGACTAACATGAAAGGATTATATATGGATGAAATTAAATATAAAACCTGACTTCAACATATGAATGTATATCTTTATGTTTATATCATAAATATTTCAACTTGCATATATTAACTATTGATGTATATAGAGAAATCTTGTATGTAATTTAATGACTGTATAGAAGAATATTTGTATTTTAGTAAGAACTATGTTTTGTGCATCTAAAGATGCATACATAACATTTTAAATCTTGTATTTCATAGTATTAGCTACAATTGTTGTTTTATAATTTGGGTAGTGAGCCCAACTTGTAGTGAGAAATTGGTAGTGAGTCACCCCTATGTTTATTAACTGGTTACCTAATACTTGAGAGTTAACCCTCTCCATGGTTTTTCTCATCTTGGGTTTTCATAGAAAAAAGTCTAGTATTATGTGGTGTTACATTATTTTCTTTTAGTTCTTTCATATACAAATAGTTTAAATTATGTTATGTGGACTATTTCTTAAATGTTTAAATTTTTTAAGGCTATTGATTTACCCCTCCACTCTCAGTACTTTGGATTTTCAACATTTTTTTATCAGAGATAGTTCTTTTGGAAGAGTCTAATATCTTAAAGGAGTTCCAAAAATTTGATCATAGAATACCTAGATCCACTATGGATAAAAATGAGTTTATGTCCATACATGAAGATCTAAAATCAGTTGAAGATGAGAAAAAGGAGTTGTCAAAAAATTAAAATACTAAAAAGCATTTGAACAACATGATCAAGAGAAAATTTGAAGAATGCAAGAAGTCAAAATAAGAAGTTAATTCTCTAAATATAGATCTGTAGGAACCAAAAATATTGTAGCCAAATTCAAAACCATTTTATAGAAGCTCAATGAGTTTTTGGATTCTCAAAGCTCTCCTACAGATAAGAAACGACTAGGTTGCAAAATAAGTGAATGATTTCAAAAAAAATATGGAGAAAACAAAGAATTGACTCAATTAAAGACAAGACTGCATTTGATCAAGAGGAAAAATGTAAGGCTACAATAAATTTCTAGGTAAGTAAGACACCTCATTCTTTTATTGGTCATTGCATCAATCATAATAAAACATGACATAAAGCATTGAACTGTAGTAATATAAAAAGTTAGATTAATAGATATTACTCTATAGATGTTTTAAATGAAATATTTATAGGCATAAGGCAAGTCAATGTAGGAAACCAAGTAGAAGAAAAAAATTTATTGGTTAATGTTATACTTTTTATGAATATGGACATAATGCTAACTAGTGCATGTTAAGACAAGAAACGTAGACCAACCGATGGTATAAGTGAAATAAGTTTGGGCACATAGAAATATTTTGCAAATTAGTTAAAGATAGTCACATTGAACTAGTAAATAATATAACCTAAGAATAATTTTAGGAATACATAAAAAATATCAAGAGAAAGAACACAACCCCTTTCTCCAATTTTAATTTAGATATCTATTGATGCAGGAGCATCTTAGGCCTTGAGCAATCTTGCATCACCAAAAATATTTCCTATTTTCTTGTACCTATCTGATGTTTGTTTTGTAGGCATTGCTGATGTTGGTGTCTTTCCTTGTGAAGCAAATGTGGTGTTGAATACCTAATCTTGAGCATTATCCTAAGAGTGCACGTCCTAATTCATTTGGATTTGCAAGTTATCACCATTTTCCTCGGGTATTGACTTTTAGCCAATTTCACATGAAACGTGGAGTGTTTAGCCTTACACAGTTCCTTATGAGGAAATTGGATTTGTGAAGTTCATTATATGTTCTTGGATCATGTGTGGACCTAAATGTAACTTCGCAGCATATTGTGTTAATTCTTTCTTAGTTTTTGGTTTCTCTCGTTAAGTGGACCTATTATGAAATTAAATGTTTGACTGGCCAACTAGTGGCTTTGTTGGATATATATTTGGATCTTGGGTTGATATAGGAGGTAATGGAGGTAGTAGTAGACTACCATAGCATAAAATGCAAAGATTGTAAAAAAGATATGAGGTGAGTTGTGATACTATTTTCATGATTCTTTATATAAGGCCGAAACCCAACAAGCCTCACAGCCAAGCATGTTGATGATTTTCAGATATTTATACTAGTGTGGTTGCTAATTGTCTTGCCTTATATCCATTGTGTTTATACTATTGTATGTGATTTCTATATTGCTTCCGTGTGTAACTCTAAGCAGGGCTTGTTTGTGGGTTTAAGTATAGTCAATTCCCCTTGATTCTTCCTTCACCTTCCATACCCTTGCATCAGGTGGTATCAGAGAAAGTTCTTTCTTGTTGATTGGATCATGGAGAACCTTATTGGATTGGTTTTAGGGTGGTAGACCTAAGATCTAACCTATAACTTGCTAAAGGTTACGATCTTGTTGGAACCTAATTGTCAAGATGGTTCGAGGTAGAGGAAATGATTATGCTATCATGGATATGTTGAGGCATATTGAAACTAGGCTTGAAGCTGTAGAGACAACCCAGAGGAGAGGTGCACATCTTGAAGATGTTAGTGATGAAGAAGAAGAAGGACCTAATCCTCAACCTGAAGTTGAATAGGATGAGGAAAGACTCTTGAGAGTTTTTTCTAAGGCTAACTCCAGACCTTCATTTGAAGTTTCTTTTTATGATGGAAGACTTGCAACCAATACACTTTTGGATTGGATCTCTGAGATGGATAAATACTCTTAGTATGAAGGTACTCCTGAAAATAATAAAGTTAAGATAGTAGTCACAAATTTGAAAGGTCATGCATCTCTTTGGTGGGATCATTTGCAAACTAAGAAACATAAGAGAGGAAAATAAAAGATCAAGACATGGATGAAGATGCTTGGAAATATGAAGAAGAAGTTCCTTCTAGTCGATTACCAAGTTATTTTGATGAGAAAGATGCAAAATCTGAGACAAAGGGAGTGTGAAAGAATATATTGAGGAATTTCATAAATTAGATATCATAACTGGACATGTGGATGATGAAATTGAGAAGGTGGCTAGATACCTGAATGGCCTAAGGACATTGATTCAAGATGAGATCAGTTATGTTAAAATAAATAGTGTGGAAGAAGCATACCAATTTTCTTTGAAGGCAAAAGAGTGATTGACAAAGCAACATGAACAAAGACAAAGAAGAAGAGGTGGAAGATTTTAGAGAAGTAGAAGTAGATCTTATGGAGAAATTAGCAGATCTGATACTGTAGTACAAGATAAATGATGGAAAGATGAACCTACTGGTAGAAGAGGTAACTACACTAGAGGTAGCTATACTAGTTACTCTAAGAATAATAATAGTGGGAAAAGAGAAGAGAAATCTTGGTTTAAAGGTAGTTTTTACAAATGTGCTGAAGGAGGACATAGGGCCTTTGAATGTACTAACTTTGAAAAGAAGACTGGAGGTAATAATAGAAATAATTTAGCTTGTGAAGAAGTTGAGGATTGTATAATGAACCTAAACATGGTGAAAACTTGATGCTAAGAATGATCTTGTGGAATGAAGAAGCTGACGAGGAACCTATTTTGAGGAAAATTTTCTTCAAAACTAGATGTAAGGTCATTGATAAATTTTCCAAGGTAATCATTAATAGTGGAAGTTCTGATAATTTGGCATCTAAAGAGCTGGTTAATATGTAACACCCCATATGAATAATCTAAATAAGTGACAACCAAAAGTAAACCAAACAAATTAACCAGAAAAGCACAACATTTTTTTTTATTTAACAAGATACAAATTAGCATCAAAATACCACTCAACTGATTTAACCAGTTATTTAATATCCAAGGGTAATTGATTACATGAGAGTATAACAATATACTCAATATTTAATACATATTTTCTAAGAGTTCCAGATTGTTTCTAATTGCCCTTATCTATCCTAAGCACTGCTCTGATAATAAGTAACCAGGTAATAATCTATTTTCCATATATCTTTACAGCAGCTAACCATTCCCCCAAAAACATTGTTTTCGTCATCTATAATCCTAAAAACACCAAATAGAAAACAACCACAAACAAACAGGGCTTAGTCAAAAAGACTAAGATGATGAAATGCCTCCAAAGCATCTACATCATACTGGTTAGAACCTTAACAAAATAATCCAAACCATACATATAAAAATAGATATATTTCATTATTAACAGGAAGCATTTCATTTCTATTCAACAGAAATAAACAAGTACTTTATTTCATTTTCAATAGAAATAAACTCGCAAAGAAAATGACAAGGTGATGATCCACTAGCTTTGGGTATCTACATAAGAATCAACGATCAGTAACCATATAGGAAACTCGAAGAATTCATTATGCCAGCCTTATTCTTTACAAGCAATAAGGTAAATCCATACCCTTACTTCACCAACATGTGCAAGTAATCAGGGAAACATATTTTATCTTTTTAAATGAAACCCATAGCCCATGAATTATTAAATTATCACTTAGTAAAATAACTGACAGATATTCTTTCACCTTAAGGCTCCAGACAAAAGTCAGTTTCCCATACTAAGGATCACACTTGCATTATCTCAAAACACTTCTTACTATCAATACTAGTTAAACCATAATAAAACCTGAATTATCAAATTCAACTAATAATGTTACTTAATAACTTAAATCTTTAATACTGAATCCACAATTTAAAATATCCACATACACCCATGAAACCTCTTTCAGAACAACCACATCAAAGCATCTTCTTTTCATCAACTGAAAGAATAACTTAAGCAAGAATTTCCAATACTATCCTTAGTAAACTCAAATAATAATAATACCCAATTCCTAACATCCAATTGCAATATTATATCAGATGATTGAAATATCCAATTTTATTATCAACTGACCATTACAGCTAACACTTAAAAATCAATTCCATTAATCTGACACATTATAACTAACAGAGTTTATTTGTAAAACCATGGAAGGTTAAAAATCAAATTCATATACTAATGTTTAATGTAGAATTACACATTATCTACATATTTACCACCCATATAAAAATGCACTTGTTTCAATTCTATCATCTCTGTTACAAAGTCACATATGTATATACTTATAGGCATACACAGATATATATACATATGCATATACACTCATGGTATGTGTATATACATATATATGTGTGTGTGTGTGTGTGTGTGTGTGTGTATCCTTGCAAATATATAGAATTTCAGAACACTACATCAACATAATTATAATTCTATCAGAAAAACATAAAAATCAGATAACTCATTTGAAACATGTATTGTCATTTACTGTTGTCACACCAAATATTCCGCAAACAAAAAATCTACTGCTACAGTAGCTATCGAATGGTCTACAGACCACAGCTAAAACCAAGTCTTCAAAAGAAACAATGTGACCGCAGTGACTTCCACCACAACCTTTTATAATAACCGAGAGTACCAAAACACTGAGAAATGATAAACTATATTCCCATATTCCGCTATAGCACATTCATCAAACAGAACATGATTCCAAATGAAAACTTACTAACAGACCCAACATATCCCCTAGACAAGCAACTACAAAATTTATGATCGGAATCTCATCCACCTCTCCCTATAGCATATAACTGCTGACGGCTATATGAATAACTAACACTTGAGACTGACACACTGCTATACTCAACATAAACTTCATGATAACCGAAGCTCAACTCTCGAAACCCCAACTCAACAGGCTCCTGTACAGAGAAAAACACCTTGCAAACCTCAAACAACAACATAACAAAATTTCCCATTCCAAGGCTCGGCAAAGATAGGTAAATCGACTACAATACTCAACATATAGAACTATAAAATTAGCAATATGAAGTCGGGTACAAGATATGAAATCACATGATGTTCCAAGGTTGATAAGAACCTTTCCACTATGGATACAATCACTAATTCAAACTAGGGAATCCATAGAACCCAATAATCATACAAAACAGAGGATCCAATAAAACTTAGAAGTCTCAACACCCAAATGCCTAGCGATAAGTCCAAATTCCAACACTATAATTATCTAACCCCCAAAACTATTAGGAATAAGGTGTCTAAACCTTGGATAATTCCTATTCTTATTATTTATTTTGTAAATGTATTTTTTGCAAATAATGTAATTAAGTGTGAGTGTACATGTCTAGTTGGCATGTTGATGTGTCACTCCACTTGATGTGTCGGCATCTTGTGCGTAAGGAGATCATGACTGAAACGGTCATGACGGATTCCTATGACGCATAAGAACTATTTAAGGAATGTGCTATGACAGGTGTAAGAGCATCTTATGACTTGGGCCTATTTGGGCACCCAAGAAGAAGTGGTTGGTGTGTGTAAGAGAATATGCCAAAAATAGGTTGGTATGACAGATTCTCTTACACTTCTCTTGTGACCGTTATTTTTGGCAGATTCTATGACAAGCTGTCATAGTCTATTCTAGGGATGGATGCCTATTCTTGGGATTGCATGTAACAACTGTGTACATGTGGCTTTGTGCATGGGTCTTGGTGGTTGTGCCTATTTTTGGGTCCAGAGGAGTCTATATATATGAGGCTGCTCCTATGGGAGAGATATAACAGAAATTTAAGTCTTGTTGGCTTTGTCTCTCATTTCCTGAAAGAACTTGCATTGCAAGTGTATTGTAATCTTTGTGTTGAGGATAATACATTGTGCAGGTTTTGGAGTGCTAGGGTTTTTTACTGAAAGGTTTTCCCCAAGGTATATCATTATGTCATTCTCTATTTTTCTGTATGTATGGTATGTGGTTGCAATATCTTTGTTAAAGTAGTTAACGAATCTAAAATTGTAAAGATTTATAAGAATTTGCACAATACTCTCCTATAGAGATTAGCGTAGGAAGCTGTTTCTGCACCTGAGTTTCCTTACAAGTGGTATCAGAGCTTGATCAAATTTTGATCCTAGTTGTTGGGTAGGGTTTTTTGAGCTGATCTCAAGTTTGAGTGGGAGTTTTTTGCAAAGCATTCTAAATCTTATTTGCAGATTGAGATGGCAAGTTCATCATATGGAAGAATGGAGGTGGAGAAATTTAATGGCACTAATTTCAAGTTGTGGAAACTCAAGATGGAAGACATGTTGGAAGATTGTGACCTATGGGAAGTGACTTCAAGTGCTACAAGACCAGCAACTATAGCTCAAGCAGATTGGGATATCAAAGACCGTAAAGCTAAGGGGCTGATAAGACTCTGTTTAACCAATGCAGTCCTTATGAATGTTCTAGATGAGAAAACCACAAATAGTTTGTGGGAAAGACTTGCGGCCGTGTATCAGGCCAAATCTCTGGTGAACAAGTTGTTCCTGAGGAAGAAGTTGTACTCTCTATGAATGGAGGAAGGTGGATCCTTAACGGATCATTTAAATGCATTTAATCTGCTGGCTGCACAATTGACATCAGCTGGTGTCAAGTTAGAGGAGGAGGATCGTTGCTACACACTTTTGTGTTCTTTACCGGATTCATGGGACCATCTTGTGATGGCTCTCAGAAGCACTTTAGTCACCTTCAAAATGGATGATGTGGTGTCTTCACTGCTATCAGAGGAGATGCGGAGAAAGGCTTCCATTTCGAAAAAAGAAGCCCTTGCTGTTCGTGGGAGATCCACTGAAAGAGGGAAGAAAAATGACAATAAGTCTGACAATAAGGGTAGATCCAAATCCCGTGGGAAGTCAAAGACTTCCAATAAGTCCAAGGCAAAATGTTGGAACTGTGATAAATCTGGGCACTTCCGTAAAGATTGCAAAGAGCCGAAGAAGAAGAAGAAAGGTTCAGATTCAGCTTCAGAAAGATCTCAAGAAGATGGCGATGCATTCATCGCAGCTTTGGCAGCCCATGCATCTGATGATATGTGGTTGGTTGACTCAGGTGCATCTTTTCACATGACCTCTCATTGAAACTGGTTCTCAAAATATGAAGAGTTCGATGGTGGAAAGGTGTACTTGGGTGATGATTCTCACCTAAAGATAGTTGGACGCAGAAGGGTCACTATCAAATTTCCTGATGGATGAGTAAAGGGAATCAATGGAGTTATGCACATTCTGGGTTTGGCATGAAACCTATTATCTGTAAGTATGATGAATGATGTAGGTGTGCAAGTTGTTTTTTTGAAAGAAGGATGCAAGATGATAAGAGGATCGATAGTGCTTGCAAGGGGTACTAGGAGAGGTACCTTATTTCAGCTAGATGCATGTATTCCTCTATGTAATAGTTCTTCATCCTCACCATCTGAACAAGTAGTGAAGAAATTTGTGGCTATTGGTTCCGATGGTAGTGCAAATACTTTGGAAGGTAAGCTTCCTGCAGACAAGACAATGTTGTGGCATATGAGATTTGGCCACATTGGTGAAAAGGGTCTCAGAACCCTGAAAAATAAAAATCTCGTTGAGGGGTTAAATGATTGCAATCTCGAGTTTGACTTCTGTGAACACTGTGTCTATGGTAAACAAAATCATGTTCAGTTTTACTCTAGTTCTCACAAATCTTCTGATGTTTTGGATCTTATTCATTCTGATGTATTTGGTCATGTAAAAGTTACTTCAATCTCCAAGTCTGTATTTTTTGTATCTTTCATAGATGATTACAGTAGAAGGACATGGATTTATTTCCTTAAAAGTAAGACACAAGTCTTTAGTCGATTCAAGGAATTTAAAGCTCTTGTAGAGAATCAGACTAGTAAGAAGATTAAGTGTGTGAGAATTGACAATGGTGGTGAGTTTTGCTCAATAGAGTTTGAACAGTTCTGTAAAGAACAAGGTATCAAGAGGCATAAGACAACTCCTTATACCCCACAGCAAAATGGAGTTGCAGAGAGAATGAACAGGACACTGATGGAGAAGGCTAGGAGTATGCTTAGTGGAGCTGGTTTAGAACAAAGGTTTTGGGCCGAAGCTGTGGCCACTGCTTGCTATCTGGTTAATAGATCTCCTACATCAGCCCTTGTTGGTAAGACACCCATGGAGGTGTGGTCTGGTAAGAAGCCTTCAATTAGACATCTTCGTGTTTTTGGTTGTGAAGCTTATGCACATGTTCCAAAGGAGAAAAGATCTAAGTTGGAAAACAAAGCTGTTAAATGTATTTTCATCGGATACAGTGCTGGTGTGAAAGGATACAAGTTTTGGGATCCCGTGACTAGTAAGGTGTTGTATAGTAGAAATGTTATTTTCAGAGAGCTAACATCTTCTCCTATTGTGCTACAACCAGATGAAAAAGAAAAGGAAAAAGATGTCATTCAGTTGCCTCCTACCCCTGAGAAGACTGAACAGAGAGACCATGTTGGGTCTAATGATGAGGAGAGCTCTAGCAGCTCTGATAGTTCGGAAGAAGAGGAAGAACAACCTCAACCTCAGCCCTTGAGGAGATCCATGAGAGAAAGAAAGCAACCAGAAAGGTTTGGTTATTCTATGTTAGATTCTAGTTGTGCCTTTGCTTTGATTACTAACACTGATGAGCCTAGATCTGTGAAAGAGGATTTGGGCATGGAAGATGCAGGTTCTTGGATTGAGGCTATGGATGATGAGATGGCTTCATTGGAGAAAAAAAAAACTTGGGACCTTGTACCTTTGCCTAAAGGGAGAAAATCTATTGGCTGTAAATGGGTGTTCAAGAAGAAATTTTGTGCAGATGGCAGTGTTGAAAGGTATAAAGCTAGATTGGTTGCAAAGGGGTATTCACAGGTAGAGGGAATAGATTATGGTGAAATATTCTCTCCTGTTGCAAAGTTGACATCCATTAGATTTCTGTTATCTCTTGCTGCATCATATGATTTAGAGATAGAACAGATGGATGTGAAGACAACTTTCCTTAATGGTGATTTGGAGGAAGAGATTTATATGTCATAGCCTAAGCACTACATTGTTAAAGGTAAAGAATCCTTAGTTTGCAGATTAAAGAAATCTCTATATGGTTTGAAGCAATCTCCTAGGATGTGGTACCTTAAGCTTGATGCCTTTGTGTTGTCAATTGGATTTGTAAGATCAAAATTAGATCATTGTGTTTATTTCAGAGTTGAAAATGATCGCCTTCTTATTGTTGCATTATATGTTGATGATATGTTGCTATTTGGGAAGGGTAAGGGTATCATTTCTGATTTTAAATCTCAGTTGTCAGCATAGTTTGAGATGAAAGATCTTGAGGCAGCTAGGTATATCTTGGGTATGGAAATCAGTAGAGACAGGTCTAACAAAAAACTTTGGTTGAGTCAGAGTAAGTATGTGAAGTCTGTGTTGGACAGGTTCAGCATGGTAGATTGTAGACCACTATTTGTTCCTATTTCTGTGGGAACAAAGTTATCTGTAGATGATTGTCCAAAATCTCTTAGTGAGGTGGAGGACATGAGTAGAGTACCTTATGCTAGTGCAGTTGGCAGTCTTATGTATGCTATGGTATGTACTAGACCAGACATTGCCTAAGAAGTGGGAGTCTTGAGTCGGTTTATGGCTAATCCTGGACAGGTACATTGGGTTGCAGTTAAGCGAGTATTCAGATATTTGAGGGGTACATCAGATTACTCCATATGTTATCATGGTAACTCTTCTGGATCTCTGCATTCAGTTTGTATTCGTGGGTTTATGGATTCAGATTGGGCAAGTGATATTGACAGCAGGAGATCCACCAATGCTTATGTGTTCACTATGTTTGGTGGTGCCATTAGTTGGATGAGTAAGCGACAACCTGTGGTTGCTTTGTCCACTACAGAAGCTGAGTACATGGCTGCTACTCATGCTTGTAAAGAAACCATTTGGCTTAGAAGATTGTGTTCTGATGTTGGTGTTGATGCAGAACAAATTACTATTTGGTGTGACAGTCAGAGCGCTATTTGCCTTGCAAAGAATCCAACTTTCTATGCCAGAATGAAGCACATTGATGTCCAGTTTCACTTTGTGAGAGATATGGTGGAAGATGGAAAGGTAAATTTGGAGAAGGTAGATACTGTGAAGAATGTTTTAGATGCATTAATGAAACCAGTGGGCACTGATAAGTTCAGATGGTGTTCAGAGTCTATGGGCCTTTTGGCCTATAGCGGTTAAAGTTCCTATTATGTTCCTATTGCTCTTACAAGGTGTTCGACAAGTGGGAGAATGTTAGGAATAAGGTGTCTCAACCTTGGATAATTCCTATTCTTATTATTTGTTTTGTAAATGTATTTTTTGCAAATAATGTAATTAAGTGTGAGTGTACATGTCTAGTTGGCATGTTGATGTGTCACTCCACTTGATGTGTCGACATCTTGTGCGTAAGGAGATCATGACTGAAACGGTCATGACGGATTCCTATGACGCGTAAGAACTATTTAAGGAATGTGCTATGACAGGTGTAAGAGCATCTTATGACTTGGGCATATTTGGGTGCCCAAGAAGAAGTGGTTGGTGTGTGTAAGAGAATATGCCAAAAATAGGTTGGTATGACAGATTCTCTTACACTTCTCTTGTGACCGTTATTTTTGGTGGATTCTATGACAAGCTGTCATAGTCTATTCTAGGGATGGACGCCTATTCTTGGGATTGCATGTAACAACTGTGTACATGTGGCTTTATGCATGGGTCTTGGTGGTTGTGCCTATTTTTGGGTCCAGAGGAGTCTATATATATGATGTTGCTCCTATGGGAGAGATATAACAGAAATTTAAGTCTTGTTGGCTTTGTCTCTCATTTCCTGAAAGAACTTGCATTGCAAGTGTATTGTAATCTTTGTGTTGAAGATAATACATTGTGCAGGTTTTGGAGTGCTGGGGTTTTTTACCGAAAGGTTTTCCCCAAGGTATATCATTGTGTCATTCTCTATTTTTCTGTATGTATGGTATGTGGTTGCAATATCTTTGTTAAAGTAGTTAACGAATCTGAAATTGTAAGGATTTATAAGAATTTGCACAATACTCTCCTATAGAGATTAGCATAGGAAGCTATTTTAGCACCTGAGTTTCCTTACAGAAACACAAATTTATCATTCCAGAAGCTTGGTAGAATTGGTAGCAGAGATGCGAAAACTCCACAGTCCTAACTCCCAAAATGTTACTCCCTTAAACACCACATTTCAGTTCCCTTGACTGAGGTAACAAAACTTACACAAAACAGTGAAATACATTTGCTCCCAAGACTCAGGAAACCCTACATCCTCATAATCCTATCATAACAGTATCACCGAATTCGACAAACCCTAAATCAACATTTCACATTTACTAAATAGAAATCACACACAACCGAATTCCCAAATTCTAACAGTGAACATAAACACTCCAATGCTTAAAGACCAAACATATAAAAAGATACTTCCACAGTAACACGTAAATCATTCCTAACACAGTGAATGCTATGAATAGAAACTGTGTTCAATGAACTTTTATAAACCAGATTCATAAAGAAAACAAGAGTTTGAGTTAGAGAATGCCCCTGCCTGAAACATAGAGTGAGGGTGTTCAAACTCGCACAAAGAAATCCATAATCCATGCTCCCGAACTGGTGAGCTACTCCAGAAACAACCTTTGCACATCAATGGAACAAAGCACACCATGACAGAGCTCGGTTCACAAGCACAAAAACCGAATAGTGTTTCCAAATAATAAGCTTGAAGAATAGAAACAGAACTATGATATACTTAATGGACAATCCCATTAATAATGTATAGATATGCAACCATTTTTCCCTCCAAGCTGAATAGAATAACCCCAATCTCGTAACCATTCCAGGTATCAAACACATTTCCTCATAACAGAAAACCCTTGCCAATGCAAATGATAGACAACAAATTGAAGTATTCAATTCTAGTATGTGTGTCGTAACTGCATTAACTTCAAACTTATCCTTTACTGCCACTTCCACTCAAAAGATCGATAGTTGTCACTGTAGTACCAGTACTTAACTAAGAACTCCCAAAGACACATGCTCAGAATTAAATCGCACATGGATATAACAATCAAAATCCCAATGCACATACGAAACATTGCAAAAAAAATATTTTAAACAAAGTGAGATTAGTATGTCCAAGTCATATTAGGTCATATGACATGAAAACCTTAGGATGTGCTTCAAAGCCAAAGCCTAGGTTAGAGAAATTACTAACCTTATCCTGTCTTACCATAATACATAGAATGTTAGAGTAATACTAACACCCCTTCCTAACTTTAACACATAACTTAACCACTAATTCATTCATTCTACTAACTTATTTCTTTTAAAAATTCAATTCTATTTAACAATTAACATCATCATAATACAATTATTTCAACAACTAACATTAACTATATAATTAACAATATTTTCCTTAACAAATACAGACTAACTTAACATCGAAAATTACATTAATGAAATCTTAATAACAGCATAGAAATTCCTCTTCCTATTTAAGGAAAGAGTTTTTTTTAAACTTATAAACAATCATCTCCTATAATAACACAAATTCCCAAAGTACCTATAAATAACAGAGAAAATCGATAGCTCAGAAAAGTTAGAATCTACAACTATTTTTATTAAAACAAATAAATCCAACAGCATAATCTAACAAAAGATTAACAACTACCTGCCAAGTTAAATGTTCATAAACCGTCATAGATATAGATTGAAATCTAGACAAAGCTATAATCCAAATCACAACCAAAAGAGTCTGGACATAAATAAATCCGAACCAAGACATGAATTCACACTAAAAGAACTATATGAAGCTGCAGAATCAGAAACCAAGCCAGAAGCAGATAGGGGCATGACATAATAAATTGAAGTTTTTGAGATTGAGACATCCTAAGCCTTACCATATTGCTTGGATCAAGAAGGAGCATAAACTACTTGTAAGTCAACAATTCCTTGTTAAATTCAAAATTGGAAATTATCATGATGAAGTCTTGTGTGATATTATGCCTATGGATTGTTGTCATATTCTATTGGGTAGACCTTGGTAGTATGATAGGAAAGCTTTGCATGATGGTAGATTAAATCAATATAATATTTGGATGGATGGGAAGAAACAAATATTGTTTTCTTTAGTAGAAAATTTTGAGGAAATTCATTGTACTACAGTCAGAGTATGCTTGGTTGAGGGTATAACATTTTGCAAGAGAAATGAAAGAACAAATTTTTATTTTTTCTTTAATTCCAAGAAAAACTGAGAAACAAGATAACTTAGAACATGCACTTGAGATTAAACCTTTGTTGACTGAATTTCATGACATCATTTTTGATAAAGTACTTGATGGTTTACCACCTATGAGAAGTATAAGTCACTGCATGGATTTGATACCTAGAGCTAGTTTTCCTAACAAAGCACCACATAGGTTAATACCTGATGAAAATATAGAGTTGAATATACAAGTACAAGAATTACTTGAGAGAGGTTTGATTAGGGAAAGTTTGAGTCCTTGTGCAGTACCTACTGTATTAGCACCAAAAAATAATGGAAAATGGAGAATGTGCACTGATTCTAGAGCTATAAACAAGATAATAGTAAAGTACTGATTTCCTTTGCCTAGGATGTATGACATAATGGATAGTTTGAGTGGAGTTGAGTATTTCACAAAGATTCATTTGAAGAGTGGTTATCATCAGATTAGGATTAGAGAAAGGGATTAGTGGAAAACTACTTTTAAGACTAATGAAGGTTTGTATGAATGGTTGGTTATTCCTTTTGGTCTAACTAATGCACATAGTACTTTCATGAGGCTGATGAATGAAGTTTTGAAAAGATTCTTGGGTAAGTTTGTGATTGTGTATCTTGATGACATTTTGATATTCTATAAGAGTAAGGAACAACATATTGAACATATTAGACAAGTATTGCCGAGATTGAAAGAAGAAAGGTCGTTGATTAACTTGAAGAAATGTTCATTTATGAAAGAAGAGATTATGTACCTTGGTTTTGTAATTTCAGCCGATGGATTGAAGATGGATCCTGAGAATGTAAGAGCAATAATTGATTGGCCTACATGAGAGAATGTTGGAGAGGTAAGATCATTTCATTGATTGGCAAGTTTTTTATAGGAAGTTTATCAGAAATTTTAGTTCTATTTGTAATGCTATGACTAAAACTATGAGAGGAGATAAAAAGGATTCCAAGTGGACACATAGAGTACAAAAGAGTTTTGAAACTTTGAAAAAAAGAATTGTAGAATTACCTACACTTGATTTGTCTGCTTTTAGTAAAGTTTTTCAAGTTCAATGTGATGTTGGTGGAAGTGCAATTGGAGTTATTTTGAGTCAAGAAGGAAGACCTGTAGCTTTATTTAGTGAGAAGTTGAATGATGCTAAGAGAAAATATTCAGTTTATAATCAGAATTCTATGCTATTGTTCAAGCTTTAAAGAAATGGAGACATTATTTGATGCCTAAGCATTTTGATGTAGGACCATCCTGGGTGTAAGAGCAATCTTCCATCACCCAAAAATATTTCTGGTTTTGTTTTCAATAAGGGCTATCTTGTGTAGAGCTGCTATTTATGGAAACTTACTATTTTTAGTAATTTGGTCATCTGATCTTGGAATGTTCTGATTTCTTCCCTAGAGGTTCATTTTGGTCATATCAGCCTACCAGTAAAGTTTCATTGACAAATAAAGTCTAGCTTTGTAGATATTGAAGATTTTCGGTATTGGCAATAGGGTACAGAAACTTTAAACTCAATTTTGAAGGCTTTAGAGGCCCCGAATGAGGTCAAAACATTGGGTGACAAGCACTTGTGCAAGTTAAGTCTGTAGTGTGCTTCATGGCCTTTCCAAAATGGGGTCATAATTGTCAATCAGGTCAACTGGCGATGACTTATGGTCTTCAGAAGTTGGGTCACCTAAAATGGCAGAAAATGATTTTCCTTCAAAATTTCTATTTGGGTTTCAAAAGTTATTTTGAGCTGACTTTGATGTAATAAAATGAAAAATAAAATAATTCTAAGTTTGGTCGGCCTTGTTGGCTAAAATTCTGGAACCTTCCCAGGTGGTGGAAAATTACCTATATAAGGAAGGCTATAGTATTGTCTTAGGTAGTTTGGGATAGTTCTGGGTAGTAGATCTAGATATTGATTCGAGGCTTTGTCCTATAGAATATTGTAAGGGAATGCCCATGTGGCTTTGCATATTGTAATTTTGAAATTTTGTAATTCTACATTTGTGGAGATAATAAGAAGCCCATTTTCTGTTCTTGCATATTGTTGTTGTTTCTCTATTTTTGTTATGTGTTTGTGGTATTAAGGGGAGAACCCTTCATCAAGTGGTATTAGAGTAAGAATTCCTGAGTGTGTAAGCATATCACCAACTGTGAGGTAGTTTGCACTGGTTTCAACGCACATCGCGAAAATGCTTCCATGAAGGGAACGTGGTAGAAGAGCTGGTGTTGTAACACTTAAGGTTAGAGCACTCTAGAGACAAGTGCGAGCATTGCAAGAATAGATTCATAGAGGAATGAATCTTAATGTCAGAGATGAAAGCGAGGATGAAGCCGAAGAAGAAGATCAAGAAGAAGTCAAAATTGTGAACCAGGAGGAAGAAATACTTTTTCGAACCATTTCCAAGATCAGAAAAAGACCTAACATTGAGGTTCCTGCATTTTCAGGAAATCTTAACCTAAAGGAGTTGATTGACTGTATCAATGAATGTGAAGAATATTTTGAGTATGAAGATATTGAGGATCCTGATAGGGTCAAATTTGCAAAGGCCAAACTGAAAGGTCGTGCGAAGATCTGGTGGCAAGAGATTTAATTGGAGCAAAATTGAAGAGGAAAGGATAAAATCACAATATGGGAGCAGATGGTGGATAAATTGAAGTGACAGTTCATCCCTGTCAATTATGAGCTTGACCTACTGAAGAAAATGCAAAGTTTGAAGCAAGTGAGATGATCTGTTCAGGAGTATACAGAGGAGTTCTATCAAATCCTCATTAGAATAGGCCATGCAGAAGCTAATAAGGAGAAATTTTCATGTTACCTTAATGGGTTGAGGTCGAGCATTTAGGAGGAGCTGAATCTAGTTCGAATGAACAGTATTGAAGAGGCATACTAGTTTTCCCTAAAAGTAGAGGAAAAGCTAAACAAGAAGTTTGAGAGCAGACAAAATGGAAGAGGTCATGGTGGATGATTTGGTAGATGGTCATATGGAGGCCGAAATGAAGATCCAAAAGAGAAAGATGAGGCCAGTAGTAGTCAAAATTAGAGAAGAAACAACTCCAATCGTTTCCAAGATCAGAATAATAGAGATCAAAGAGGAAGAGGAAGAGATCAAGGTTCTCGAAGAGGAGGCTTTCGTGGAACATGTTTTCACTATGGAGAAGAAGGTCATAGGGCATTTGAATGTCCTCAATAACAAGGAAGGCTAGATATGAGGAATGAAGGCTAGGCCAGAGTTGCACATGTAAATGAAGATGCTAGATCCTCAAATTCTGAAGATGATGAAAGAGGAGAAACGTTGATTAACAAAAGAGTCATACTAAGTGGTGAAAATGAACGTAAGCAAAGGAGGAGCTTGTTTCACACTAGATGCAAGTGTGAGGGTAAATTTTGTGATGTGATTATTGATAGTGGAAGCACTAACAATTTGGTGTCCAAAGAGATGGTGACAAAGTTGAAGCTCAAGAGACAGAAACACCCACATCCATATTGGATTTCCTGGGTGTAGGATGACCACAAGGTCATGGTTAGTGAACAGTGCCTAGTAAAGTTACAGATTGGCAAGTACCATGATGAGGTACTATGTGATATCATACCTATGGATGCATGTGATGAGGTACTATGTGATATCATACCTATGGATACATGTCACATGTTGTTGGGTAGGACGTGGCAGTTTGACAGATCTATTGTACATGATGGTTGTGCGACTACCTATTCTTTAACAAAGGATGGAGTGCGACATAAGCTAAAGCCATTGAAGGAGACCAAAGAAAAAGTATGTGGTAATGGAAGAATAAATTTTGTTGATGGAAGGAAATTCCTAGATGTTATGAGGCATGAGCATGTGAGTTTTGCTTTAATTCCAAAAGTTGGTAAAGAGGAAGTAGAGGATGTACCTGTAGAGGTTGCAGATTTGTTGAATGAGTTTTAGGATATTGTATTTGATAATGTACCTAATGGATTACCACCAGTAATGAAGATTAGTCATCAGATGGATTTGATTCCAGGAGCTATTTTTCCAAACAAGGTAGCACGTAGAATGACACCAACAGAAAGTGAAGAGTTGAATAGACAAGTACATGAGTTGTTATAGAAGGGATTGATTCAGGAGAGCCTAAGTACATGTGTTGTACCAGTAGTATTAGAACCAAATAAGAATAGAGAATGGAGGATGTGTACAAACTCCAAGGAAATAAACAAGATCACAATCAAGTACAGGTTTCTATTGCCACGAATGGATGATATTATGGATTGTTTGAGTGGAGCTGTATATTTCTCAAAGATAGATTTGAAGAGTGGATATCATCAGATTCAGATAAGAGAAGGAGATGAATGGAAGACTACCTTCAAGACAAAGGAAGGATTGTATGAGTGGTTAGCCATGCCTTTTGGCCTAACCAATGCACCGAGCACTTTCATGCAGCTCATGAACGAAGTTCTAAAAGAATTTCTGGGTAAGTTTGTCATTGTTTACCTAGATGATATATTGATCTTTAGCAAGACATTGGAGGAACATATGATGCATATTCATATGGTGTTTGAGAAGCTGAGAGATGAAAAATTGTTGATTAATTTGAAGAAGTGCAGTTTTGTGAAGAAGGAATTAGTATATTTGGGATTTGTAGTTTCAACAGAAGGTCTAAAAATGGACCTAGAGAAAGTACAGGCTATCCTTGAATGGCCTACTCCAAGGAGTGCTACTGAGGTAAGATATTTTCATGGTTTGGCTAGTTTTTATAGAAATTTTATTAGAAATTTTAGCAGTATTTTTGGACCCTTGACTGAAACAATGAGAGGGGATAGAAAAGAGTTCAAGTAGACTAATGGGGAAGATAAGAGTTTTAAATTATTGAAATAGAAAGTTACAGAACAACCTATTTTAGCACTTCCAAATTTTAATAAGGTGTTTCAAGTAGATTGTGATGCTAGTGGTACTGCAATAGGAGTTGTTATGAGCCAAGAAGGTAAACCTATTGCTTATTTTAGTGAGAAGTTAAATGATGCCAAAAGAAAATATTATGTTTATGATCAGAAATTTTATGCTATAGTTCAAGCATTGAAGAAGTGGAGACATTATCTACTTCCTAAGGAGTTTGTTTTGTATATTGATCATCAAGCTTTGCAATATTTGAATAGTCAAGGAAAGTTGAATCAAAGGCATTTGAAATGGGTTGAGTTTTTGCAAAGTTATACATTTGTTTTGAAACACAGAAGTGGAAAGTCTAACAAGGTTGTAGATGTGCTTAGCAAAAGGCAACTATTGCTGACAAAGATGCAGATTGAGGTGGTTGGGTTCAAGGAACTCAAGAATTTGTATCCAGAGGATCCTGATTTTGGTGAAGCTTGGAAAGCTTGTAAAGAACCTGTTACTCTAGATAGAATGAAGCGGCTGGATTTCATCATTTAGGATGATATGCTATTCAGAGGGAGTCAGTTGTGCATTCCAAGAAGTTCTATGATGGAGAATCTCATCAAGGAGAAGCATAGCGGAGGATTGGCTGGAAATTTTGGTCATGATAAAACCCTTGCTTTGGTTAGTGAGAATTATTATTGGCCATAGTTGCAGCAAGATGTGAAGAAGTTTGTACAGAGTTGCAAAGTATGTCAGATGGTGAAAGGAGTGAAGTAGAATACATGGTTGTATCAGCCATTACCTATACTAGAGAAACCTTGGGAGGATATCAATATGGACTTTGTTCTTGGTTTATTGAGGACATAGCAGGGACATGATTCAATTTTTTTGGTAGTTGATAGATTTTTAAAGATGGCACATTTTATTCCCTGTAAGAAGACTAATGATGTTGTTCATGTAGTAGAGTTGTTTTTCAGAGAATTAGTGAGACTACATGGTTTTCCAAAGAGTATAGTTTTAGATAGGGACACTAAGTTCATTGGATATTTCTAGCGTACATTGTAGAAGAAGTTGAAAATAGATTTGAAGTTCAATTCATCACATCATCCATAGATTGATGGACATACAAAGGTGGTGAATAGGAGTTTGGAAAATTTGCTGAGATGTTTGGTTGGAGATAAGTCAACCGGATGGGATTTGATTTTACCGCAGGCAGAATTTGCATACAATAATTTTGTCAATAGGAGCACTGGTAAATCACCATTCCAAATTGTATATGGAAGTAGTCCAAGAAATGCATCTGAGTTGAGAAAGATAGATAAAGGAGAAATAAATAGTTCTGAAGCTGAAGATTTTGTAGAACATTTGAAGAACATCCATGAGGAGGTGAGGAACCATATTACCAAGATGAATGTGCAGTATAAGGCTAAGGCAGATGAGAAGAGGAGGCATAAGGAGTTTCAGGTTGGAGATTAAGTCATGGTTCATTTGTAGAAGGAGCAATTTCTGGTTGGTACATATAAAAAGTTGAAAATGAAGAAGTTTGGGCCATGTAAGATACTGAAGAAGCATGCTTCAGGAAATTCATATGAGGTCGAGTTGCCTACTGAGCTGAATATTTCACCAATATTTAAGGTTTTAGATTTGATAGAGTATCATGAAGGAGGTGTTGAAGATGTGGTTACAGTAGCACAGTGGAGTATTCCATCAACCAGTTCAGATATCAAAGAGATTGAAGACATACTAGATAGTCATGTTGGTAGAAGCACAAGGAACTAGACATATGAAGAGTATTTGGTCAAATGGAAAGGATGACCTATTGAAGATTCATCATGGCTAACGAAGGAGGAGGTTAACCATCTTGGTTTTCCTCTACACACCTGAGTCATGACAGGGTCACTTCTCAAATTACCCTAGGTGTAAGAGCAATCTTGCATCACCCAAAAATATTTTTGGTTTTGTTTTCGATAAGGGCTATCTTGTGCAAAGCTACTATTTATGGAAACTTACTATTTTTAGTAAGTTGGTCTTCTGATCTTAGAATGTTCTGATTTCTTCCTTGGAGGTTCATTTTGGTCATATCAGCCTGCCATTAAAGTTTCATTGACAAATCAAGTCTAGCTTTGTAGATATTGAAGATTTTTGGTATTGGCAATAGGGTACAAAAAACTTTGAACTTAGTTTTGAAGGCTTTAGAGGCCTTGGATGAGGTTGAAAATTTTGGTGATAGGTGCTTGTGTGAATTAGGCCTATAGAGCACTTTGTGGCCTTTCTAGAATGGGGTCACAATAGTCAATTAGGTCAACTGGCGATGACTTATGGTCCTTGAAAGTTGGGTCACTTGAAATGGCAAAAAATGATTTTCCTTCAAAATTTGTGTTTGGGTTTCAAAATTTATTTTGAGCTGACTTTGATATAATAAAATGAAAAATAAAATAATTCTAAGTTTGGTCGGCCTTGTTGGCTAAAATTTTAGAACCTTCCCAGGCGGTGGAAAATTGCCTATATAAGGAAGGTTGTAGTATTGTCTTAGGTAGTTCGAGACAGTTCTGGGTAGTAGATCTGGGTATTGATTTGAGGCTTTGTCTACAGAATATTGTAAGGGAATGCCCATGTGGCTTTGCATATTGTAATTCTGAAAGTTTGTAATTCCACATTTGTGGAGATAATAAGAAGCCCATTTTTTGTTCTTGTATATTGTTGTTGTTTCTCTATTTCTGTTATGTGTTTGTGGTATTAAGGGGAGCACCCTTCATCACATTTTGTGTTGTATACTGAACATAAAGCTTTGCAATATTTGGAAAGTTAGAATAAATTGAATCAGAGACATATGAAGTGGGTAGAGTTCTTGCACAATTTTTCCTTTTCATTGAAACATAAGAGTGGATAGTTGAATAAGGTTGCTGATGCCTTGAGCCGGAGAAGAAGTTTTCTGAAAGAGATGAAAGTTGAGGTATTTGGTTTTGATGATTTGAAGTGTTTGCATGAAACTGACCTTGATTTTGCAGAGCCTTGGAGAGCTTGTAAAGAACAAATAGTGAGTGATAAGTGGACTGATTATTTCATTCAAGAAGATATGTTGTTTATAGGGATAAAATTGTGAATACCTAGAGGATCTATGTGAGAGAATATAATAAAGGAGAAACATAGTGGTGGAGTTGTTGGATATTTTGGGATTGATAAGACTATGAAATTGATTTTGGAAAGACACTTTTGGCCATAGATTTAGAGAGATGTATAGAGAATGGTTAGAGGTTGCAAAATTTGTCAAGTAGAAAAAGGAACTAGTCATAATTTGGGATTGTATACACCTTTTCTTGTACATGATAGACCTTGGGAAGATGTGAGTATGGACTTTGTTCTTGGATTGCCTAAAACTTAGAGAGGTAATGATTCTATTTTAGTAGTGGTTGACATATTTTCAAAGATGGCTCATTTCATACCTTGTAAGAAGACATCTAATGCATTACATGTAGCTGAATTGTTTTTCAAGGAAGTACTAAGATTGCATGGTTTACCTAAATCTATTGTTTTAGATAGAGATACTAAGTTTACTGGTTACTTTTGGAAAACACTTTGGAAGAAGGTGAATACTGAGTTGAAGTTTAGTTCTACATTTCACCCTTAGACAGATGGACAGACTGAAGTTGTGATCATAAGTTTGGGAAACTTGTTGAGATGTTTAGTTGGAGATAAGCCTGCTAATTGGGATTTAGTTCTGGCACAAGAAGATTTTGCATATAACAATCCTATGAATAGAAGTACTAAGAGGAAACCATTTGAGATTGTTACTGGATTTCATCCTAAGGGAACCATAGAGTTAAGGGATTTTCCTATTGAGACTAGAAGAAGTGTTGAAGTTGAGGATTTTGCAGTATATATGAGAACTTTACATGATGAAGTCAAAAATAATTTGGAGGATAGTAATCTAAAATATAAATAGAGAGAAGATAAGATAAGGAGATATAAATATTTTGAAGTTGAAGATGAGGTTATGATTCATTTGAAGAAGAATAGATTTCTAGTTGGTACCTACAACAAGCTGAAAATGAAGAGATTTGGACCTCATAAGATTCTAAAGAAGTTTGACAGTGGAAATGGTTATGAAGTGGAATTACCAGAGGACATGGACATATCACCTATGTTCAACATTTCTGATATCTTTGAGTACTTTGAATCAACTAATGAGGTAGAAGATGATCTAGATTATCCTAAGAAGAACAGAGACAACATTGTAGTAATTTTGAACAGCAGAGTAAGAAAAAGTACAAGAGGAAAAGACTACATGGAATACCGAGTTCAGTGGAAAGACAAACCTAATGAAGATAGTTCACGGATTACACAAGCTGAGTTGGATCTTTATGATTTAGGTTAGAATATGAGAATTTCATTATGTGGACATCAATTCTTTATTAACCCCAGGTGTCTAATGCAGGAGTATCTTGGGTCTTGAGCAATCTTGCATCACCAAAAATATTTCCTAGTATTTTCTTGTACATGTCTCATGTTTTTTTTGTAGTGATTGCTGATGTTGGTTTCTTGCCTTACAAATTTAATGCAATGTTGAAGACCTAATCTTGAGCATTCTCCTAAGAGTGCACATCCTAATTCATTTGGATCTAGAAGATATTGCCATTTTCCTTAGGTATCAATTTTCTGCCAGTTTCACTTGAAACATGGAGTGTTTAGCCTTGTGCACTTTCTTATGAGGAAATTGGATCTTGTGAAGTTCAGGATATGTTATTTGATCATGTGTGGACCTAAATGTAACTTCACAATGTGTTGTTTTACTTCTTTCTTAGTTTTTAGTTTTGCTCCCTAAGAGGACCTATAATGTAATTAAATGCCTCATTGGATGACTTGTGGCTTTGTTGTCTATATATTTGGAGCTTGGATTGATATAGGAGGTAGTGGAGGTAGTAGTAGACTAGCATAGCATAAAATGTGAAGATTGTAAAAGAGATATGAGGCGAGTTGTGATGCTATTTTCATGATTCTTTGTATAAGGCCGAAATCCAGAAGGCCTCACAGCCAGGCATGTTGATGATTTTTTGATATTTGTACCGGTGTGGTTTCTAGTTTCCTTTTCTTATATCCATTGTGTTTATACTGTTGTATGTAATTTCTATATTGCTTATGTGTGTAAGTCTGAGTAGTGCTTGTTTGTGGGTTTAAGTAGAGTCAATTTGTCATGCCTAAAATTAAACCAATGAAAAATGCTACAATTTTTTTTTAAGTGAGATGATAGAGAGTAACGTTCATAGGTTAATTATAAGCCGACCATGGTTATGCTAACCACAACCTAGGATTATGTTAACTAAGAAGTAATTCTCTAGTTCGGTCTGCTAGATCAACCTGTGGCTAAAGTTTTAACTAAGGTGATAACTAACTTGGTAAGGTATTGATGATCAGGGAACGTTCTAGTTCACCAACTCCAAAAGAAATATATATACATGTACCCTATTGACATTATCGCTACAGTCAGGGTGCATAATCAAATGAATGATCAACTCCCATGATAGGTTTCCTTAAGGTATAGTTCGTTGACGATGTGGACTAACGAACCTTAAGGGGTTTACATGTATTATTAATCCAATGATGATAACATGGGTGGACTTAGTTGGAGATTGGTCATAAGATTATAACATAAAGATCGAGATTGAACCAAGGTTAACCTACGCCCAGTCTTTAATTTCATTATGGAAATCAAATCATAGATGAACACTAGTTATTCTAATATTCTTAATTTGAGCCTAATGTCAAACGTTATGTGCACCTTAACCACTAGGATCGTAAGCTAATATGAATTTACATATCTAAATAATAGTTAGACAAAGTTATTATCATAAAAATAAATTACTTTTATAAGACATAATTTAACTAAAGTTTACTAATGGTATACGATATTCTATCTATATCATTCATTGGTTATTCCATATTAATAACCCTCATAGAAATTAAATTAAAGAAACCTAAACAATTCATTAGAGTACAATTCTATTACCCAAACAAGTAAACAATTTAACTTAGATCAATTATTCTAATAGTTAATAGCCTATTTTATTAATCACCAAAATAAAATAACTAACTAACAACTATAATTATCATTTCAGAAGCATATGTCAAATCCCAATTAGGCCCTAATATATAACCCTCTAATCTAACAGGTGGATTTACTAAAGTTTAAGCCTAAACACTTTTAGCCATAGTCCATTAATAGGTAATAATTTTTTTAAAATTTTAATCACAACTAAAATCATTAACCAACAAATAAAATTATCAACCAAACACAAATCTAATCCTATAAATTAATCTACTAACTAATCTCCTAATTAACCACTAATTACTAACTTATCAATTAATAATTTGCTTTGAAAGATAGATTTGCACCCATAATCAAAAAATCTCTTTAACTATCATCTTCAATTAACATCAAAACCACATATGACTAATCTCAATTTAACTTATAAATAGTAATACTAATACTTAATAGTGTGAGCAGATTTACTATAAAATACTAATTGAACAATTACATAGAATGAATAAAATTAAAGTAAATGTTCCCATCATTAGCCTTCAAATCTGCATTAATACTAAACATCTAATTTAATTCACCTTACTAATATACTACTCTTACTAACCTATAATCCTGTTTACTAATCTCTAAAGAGCAGCAAATTAAAACTCAATATACCCAACCCAATAAAGCTATACCCTATCATTTAATAGTCCCCACATGCTTTGGTTTATAGGGCAAGAGGTTTGGGTCTCACCCAAAAGACTTCCCCATCCCTATGCACCAAAACAAGGATCTCACGCAAGCAAGTGGGGAGCAACATGTTATGACAACATAAAGGTGTGAAATAAATATATTATGTCATAGTCTTGAAGGCAATTATTATGACAGGTTAAGAAACATATTAAGGCAAGGATTCACGCAAGGGGAGGTGGAAGTCAACTTATCAATCAATATTAATATGAAATGACAACAAAAAGGTGGTAAGGGAGTAGAAGGTTGGCGCATGTACCAAGAGCTAGGATTTGGGTGGCTACTAGAGGTGACATGGGATTAGTGCCCACCCAAACATAATAAACCCAGCCCACTACACCATCAAAAGTAAAGGGGGTAGTTGAATATGTAATTTCAAGGCAAGTAAGTCAGTGGAAAGGTGCGCATGGGGAGATGAGAAGAGGTATGGCGCAGAGCTAGGGTGTGGGTATTAAGCCCAATGAAGACAAGGACATGAAGGTGTCCAATCACATGCAAGCAAGACATTGGCTTAAATATATTTTATGAATATATTTTTTTCAAAAGGTATGATTATATTAACAGTGCTATCTCTTTCCATTAAAGGGAGAACATAAAGTGGGGTCCACGGTCAATCAAGTGGGATAGGTGACAATAATTTTTTTTTTTAATTAATTAAAGATTTATTCTGATTTACAATCAATATGATTTAGTGGATAATAGTATGGGGTACATAGGGGTTTAGGTAATTAATTCTAATTAGGGGAGTATAATGAAAAGGGAAAAGAATATTCTTTATGGTAAGAGAATCATTTCTTTCCCATACAAAATCTATAGAGCATTTTGCTTTTAAAAATTTGGAAGATGTCATTGCAAAACTATGATTTTTCTTTAAATTTTTTTGCTTATTTTTTCAAATCTAATAGCATGAAATTGATAGTTTAAAATAGTGTATTGCATTGAGGAGTATGTGAATGTTATATTAGTATCCAAATTTATTTAATTGAACATTATTGTCATCCTTGATTTTAAGGGAGAATAAGATTGCAATGTTAATTTTCAACTAAGATGATGATCATAATACATTAGAAGTTTGTTCAAGGGAAGATTGCCTATTTTTGAACTTGAGTATCAACATCAAATAGATTGCAATGTTCAAGCCTTTACAAGATTATATATTTACTATTGAAAACTATAAAATTGCCTACTCCATCAACTTGGAAAGATCATTTTGCAATGAAGAATAACTTCACTTTTGCAAGAAATAGAGTTACAATAGCATGAAAGTATTGATCTATCCTATTCATTATGGAAATCTCTTTCACTTACAAATACATATACTACAAGAATGAGAAGTCTTCACATTTATAACCAAGACAATACAAATGGAAAGTATTTCTCAATGAGATTTCAAAAGAGATGACATAATTTCTCTCCATTACAACTACACAATGGCCCAAAGAAATGAGAATACATTACAACTTTCAACAAAAGAGATCAATGTTATTATAAGGGAATTCACAATACAACAATAGGGTTGTCATCATACAACCACCCAAAATAGAGAAACTCTCCAAAGCTTTATCCACAAGATCTTGACTTCAACACTTGCAAATCAAATAATAGAACCATGGGAAGCTCACCTCCCATCCTAGGTCTCAAGGAGACCACCCCCGAACTAGGAGAATCAATAACCAATGGATAACAATCACACATTCACATAACATGAATACAACAATAAGAACACCCTCCCAAGGCTTACACAAATGGATTCACCCTAAATCCATAACAAAGGGTGAAAGTGGACTTCCATGTAGGAGAATGCCAAAATAATACATACAAATAACATGTCTTTTAGAGGTTTACAAATAACAAGCCCTTTCGAGGCAGAAATCACATACATCTCTCCATCCAATCTTCTCTTTATCTCCCCCAAAATCAGAATCCAATATAATGGCATGCAAGGGCCCATACACCTTGCATCTTATCCCTCTTCTCTCCATGAGAAAAGACTCTCCACTACTATGGAATCCAACTAACCCTTCCCCCATACATGGCCACTTCTTCCCTATCCAAGGGTGACTAATGTCATTACACCATTCACAAAACCTCCATATCAAAACAAAAATAATACCATAAACAAGGATTCAAACCCAAAATCTCATTTCCATACAAAATACCAACACAAATGCATGAACATATGCAAGAGAATGATGAAAATATAAATATACTTGCAACAAAGAAAAAATAAAAGTCTTTTATGGCAATGGAGACCAACCTTCACAATGTGTTATGGAAAATAGATTTTTTTGAGAAGAGCCCAATTCCTTTTCCTTTCTTCCTCCAAAACTTTAATGTCTCTAAAGATAGAGAGTGGGTGAACACCCACTAACTCTACCAAGGGCTTCTAAAAAGGCCTCCAACTTCTACCCACTTACTAGCATTAATTTCAGAATTGACTCTCATGTCCTTTGACTTTTCTTTGTCCCCTATCTTAAATGTTTGATTGGAAGGAAGAGTGGGGTTGGGTAAAGGTTAAGACTTCATCAAATTTCATAGCTTATGGTAAATGGGTCATAAAATGGGTCACCAAGGACACTAGGGTATTATGGATATGTTAAAAACTTTCATAATTCGTACCCCTAACACTTAGGTGCTTAAATTATGCAAATTATAACTCTTAGGACCTTTTTTTGGCCTCTAAAAGTGGCTAGAGGAAAATTGGAATTTAAATAATTAAATTTGTGGAGTTTACAAGTATCTCCAATAATGAAACTAATTAAGTTCCTAAAATTTAATTAGGTTTAGGTTTACATTACCAACCTTAGTAACCATGTCATTACATAAACACATAACAAGTGTCAAGTGACACTATAAAATGACATAACACCACATCGACATGTCACTAATTACATAGAGACATCAATACATATATACAATTTTACGGTTATGAATTAAGTCACTTTACAACGAGGTTCGAACCTCTTCATTAGGTTCAACCTTGGCTTTACAGTTTGCACAATGGTTGGTTACTAATTCTCTGACTAATTCCATAGTTCTCTTACCTGCACACTTAAACATCGAGCATCAGTAGTTCAAGGTGATAAAATCACATGAAATATACATATTCAATTCATACTTAGTAACATTAAATCAATATGTAGAATTTAATTCCTAATTACAATTTCTATTTAGAAATGTTTAAAAATATGATAATTTCATAAACATCATGACATAACATTCATGAGATAATCAAATCTAATCACGATCCGCTCTTCTCATCAATTCATATTTCTAAACAAGTATAATCACAATCAACATTATCCTAGATCCTAGTCCACATCAGAATGTCATTCATGCAATATAATCATCATCATCAACCATAATATCTCGATTCTCTGACAGGATAATCCAAAGTGCATAAATGTATCAAAGTATAAAGTGTCAAAGTGTGAATGAATTCAGTAATGCTATGATAGGCTAGGGTGAGGCCTCACATCCTCCCCCCCTAGGCATGAACTTCCTCCTGGAAGTTACCCAACTTAGGGCCAAAGTCCAAGCATTGACATCTTTTCTTGTTTATTGGATAATTTTCTTTAAAAAAACTTTAATCTCATACAATGCATAAATCTAATGATAGTACAATTTAAGGATATGTTTTTCCTTGATTTGAGCACTTCTAAAATTTAGAAGCAAGATATTGTACAATTGAGCTGTCTATCCAAACTTCACGATTATTAATATTTCACATGGTTATCATATCTCACCAAGAACAAGATCACATAAGGTAGTACTATCCAACACACTAAATGGGATCTATGGTCACAAGCAAATGTACTAATACATGGGACATCTTCCCGACAAGATGACTCAACTGTAAGCTAGCATCACTCTTGATGTTGGTTCCTATAATTTCAATATCTGGAGTGTAGTCCCAATATTAAGCTAAATATATCTTTGCCATTATGATAATCCTTAGTTTATACCAACTTAATATTGTATTTATTGATAGCATTGTAATATATATGCAATAAGATCATAATTAGTCTTACAAGGTCTATACATATTACAACTAGCAAAAGACTCTCACCAAGGCTACAAATATGGTCATAGATACGTTGATGACAAGGGTGGACATAGGGTGATGGAAAGCTTCTCTAAAGTTTCTCCTCATTTATAATAATAAAATATAATGGATTTCCCAATAGATCTTCTCCCTCATACAACCTACCACAAAAGAACTTGCCAACAATTTCAATCAAAAGAGCCTCATCAAATAATCATGAAATCCATAATTTAAAATTTGAAAAAAAATGATTCAACAAGGTAAGATTCAAAAAGTGGCCACATTGGTAAAACTTTATTACAAAATAAGTAAAGACAAGTCCTTGAGGCAAATAAGGACATCAAAATAAAGTTCAGCTAAGAAACTCAACACCTAATTTAAGTACTTTTACATAGTTGGCAATCACCAAAATAAACTTGCAAAACAAGGTAAAATAAAAGAAGAATAAATTAGCAATCCATACTCTACCACAAACATTACATGAACTATGTGACCTTTTCAGGTCACTCAGAGGGAGATGGGGAAATCTCAACATACATTTATTATGGCATTATTTAAAATAGACCAATTATGTCCTGACAAGGATAAAGCATTAAGGGTTTTCCAAGGGAACATTTATTTGGGGAGAGGGGTAGACACAATATCATATTTACTCATAATAGTTTTAGTTACTCTATAAGTTCCTTTCACCATCCCTAAGCATATAATCAGGGTATTCACATCACCCCATCCTCCTCTTCTTGAGAGAAGTTTCCACTGCATCATGTTTCACGAAATACATCATCGTACTTACACAACACTTAATGGCCAACACACTAGCCTAATAAGGCATAAAACAACACTATTACAACATCTACTAAAGTATCTATTTCATGGATATAGGAATGACTAGAGACATAGCTACTAACATAATAATACCATGAGAACATCAACTAACATAATTAATTCATACGAATATTTTCAATCATCATAATTACATAAAACTCCTCAACTGGCTCTTATTTGGTGATTTGACACTCGATGTCCACCAAAAAATTCCCTAGGTTAGGTGAACTAATCAAAAACTTAGGATACTTCACACATAACTTCACTCATCACAAAAGGCATCACATTAATTAATTTATGCTGCTATGCATATGTTCTATCATTCCACTTGATATATATATTATTATTATTTTACCATACCCCCAAGCATACTACATTAGATCACGAGGAGGGTTGCTTCAAAGTTTATACATAGTGCAAAGATGTATTAGTATTTTATACTTTAATAGGTTTGATGACTATCCACTAGGATTTAATGTATCACACTCATAGTTATTGCCTACGGTTCGTTAGGTCAAATCTCTCCATCAACTTTAGTCCTTATTTGTTTTGATATGGCACATCTATCCTAAGGATTTGTATACTCATAACATATTTCCCATACCATGGAATAAGAAATTCCACATGCCTATGGTAGTTTCCTACCCTACTCATTTATATCATAGAAGGATTCAATGATGTTCTCACACTAAGGTAAAAAGATATGTTACAACTCTTAATTTACACACACTTAATTTCATCTTTATTCCTTAGAGGTGGATCACAGTGCAAGAAGGTTCTGTAATGTACTTTTTTTTGGAGCCAACTTCTCAAGGCACAAGGAACTACCCAAACATAAATTTTTTTTTATAAGATATATTACATTCTTCTATTAATAATCGCATTACCAAGGCTCCATCACTTGTGTACTAATAATTAACACAACATAGAATGGTCTAGTTATTTATGCTAGATTAAATGTATACTATCCCTGTAAGTTCTATTTTAGTCTCTAAAATCATCATTTATTGTCCATAGTTTCCTTACCATTCATATTAATTACTTTTAACACACTAACAAACAAGGTCATTGGTTCTTAGCTAACATTCACCTTCAGGTAATTTATAAATACTTGACAACGTATTAGGACACAAAAGGTTTATACGTTACATATCTACCTTGACCTTTGTATTAACTTGGGAATGGATCTCGATGGGGGTCTTCATATTTAATTACCAAAAGGACTCTATTTGCACATGCATTTTACTATCGTATTATAGTCTTAGGCAATAAGATTGGTTGGTAATTTGATATTATATACTTAAAAATCCTCTCCAATTTGTATTCATGAAATTTGAAGGAATTCCTAGGTAGTTGAATCTCCCATTACTTGTATTAGACTTATCTTTCCTATATCAAAGGTGGGGTCCTCATGAGTTGATTGATCATTTGTCCAAGTAACGACTTACATTTTTACTTCTTCACAAAAATCACTGGTGCACCCCAAGGTGAATCACTAGGTCAAAAATGCCCTTTCTCCAAGAGCTCTTCTAATTGAATCTTGAGCTCACTGAGCTCATGCGTGGTCATCTTGGGGTGCTCTAGATACAGGCTCAGCTCTTAACAGAAGGTCTATATGAAATCAACTGTCCTAGGTGGAGACATACCAGGTAGCTCAATAAGAAATACATCTGCAAACTCCTAAAGAATAGGATAATCCTCGAGCGAAGGCTCCCCCTCAGAATCCTCCTCTCTATCACTAGTCATGATGGCCAATAACTAGCATCCCTTCCGCATGCACTGCCTAAGCTGCATAGTAGAAATCATGTGAAGGGATACGGGTCTCTGTACCCCAATATCACCATAGAAGTATCGTGAGCACCAATGCACTCAACCCTCTTTTTGACGTCAATCCATCTTGGCGCTGTGGGCATATAGCCAATCCATGCCAAGAACTACATCATAAGAACCTAGAGGGGTAATGTGGAGATCAGACATCATGATTAAGTCTCCAATCTGAATCTGAAAACTATGAACTAAGGAGCTAATAGACACCCTAGCTCCTAAGGCTAACTCAACCTCCCAAATGATATCATGTCTAATTGCCACCAAGTGGGCAGTTTCTCCCATAGGAGATGAACCACAAGTCATGCCTTTAAATTACTCCCATAAGGGTGCAATCTAAAGTATCACTGTAAACTCTATAACTGGGCCTCTACTACTGACCCATTAGTGGATCCCAAAGCAAGGGTGGCTAGAGTCATATTAACTCTCAGATCTCACCTTCAACATCTCTAGGGGTTCTCTCTCTACCTTTGATCCCATGCTCGGGTGGTATCTCTAGCTGATGAACTAACTCACCCTCATGATCACCACAACCCTCCAACAAACCTGGGTGGAGGCTCCTATTCCTCTCTATGTTATCTGCTCTACCATCTCTTGGGATATCTACTTCCCTTTTGAAAACCTACTACTCTGGCTGAGGAACTATGGGTGGTAACCTCTACTGAATTACCCCAATCAAATTCTGAAGGACGTCCATAATATTTGGTTAGGGTTCTAAGGTGGTGAAGGTGGTGGTGGTGGAGGTGGTGGAGGTCCACCCCCTGTCCTATACTAGCATGTGCAGCTCTACGACCTCTGCCTCGTCGGCCATCTCATGTGATGACATGCATCCTAAATAATAGATTAAGTTAGGTGAGTTGAAACGTAATGGGTCTGAAGGTTCCAATGTTGAAACCTAGGCTCTAATACAATTCCCCTTGATTCCACCTTCACCTTCCCTGCCCCTGCATCATCTATTCAAGTAATTAGGATTATTATGACTATTATTAGGGGGAGAAATATTTAGTGGTTGTCTCCATTCCTACTAAACATAAATTATTATGAATGTCATATTTACTACATCAGGTGATATCTAGTAAATTAAAAGGATAAAAATATATTAGCATCTCCTGAATGTCACATCTAGTGAATTTTATCATGTAGTGGGACTATAGTTCATTAAATACCAATAAATAAATTTTAATGAGGTTATCTTTTAAAAGAGAATTATACAACTCTTTTATCCCACAATATTAAACAAGGTTATTATAAGATTTAAAAACAAGAAGAGCCAATACAAATCACAATTTTCTCAGCTAGAAATAGAGGTATGTTTTACTCTTTTATAACTCATCTACATATTTCTATAATGGTTGACATATCTACTCAAATTTTTGTTGATGCCTCTATAGAACCTTGACCAATATTCAAGAATTTCTTTTATATTTCAACTAAAAATAACTTAAGGGGATGTATGTTACAAATTCCTCATGTTTTTGTTCTTGCTAAAGATGTGAGAATTCATCTATGTTACAAGTTATATGAATATGATCATTTGAAATTGATAGACTTAAATATTGAAACTTTATTTGATGAGGAGTTAAAGGTCAAACCAGAATCTAGGGTTTTGGTTGAGAAGAAACTAGATGTGTGAAATTATTTTTGCATACTTGTGGAGAAGATAGATGGGATAGAATGGTGATAATCCTATTTCCTGACACTTTCCTATGGTTTGATGAGTCCAATTTTCTAATCAAGAAAGTGATGAAGATTATACTTGGACTCAAGATTACTAGTAACCTTCCAAAATCAAAAGTTATAAAGACTACAGATGTAGAAAATCTCACCAAAGTTGTACATGATGAAAGGTCTCTGACAATTCACCCCATTCTTGACCCTATAATAATGTATATAGCTCAAGTGATAGGAAATAAAGTATAATATTTAAATTGGAAAAATTCAATTTTTATTATAACATCGATGGCACTATTCATAGCCTATGTTATGATTGTTAGTGGTATTGATTACAATCTCAGTGATCTTATTATGTAATAATTCATTGAGTGCTTGAAATAAGTAAAGACTTGAAAGAAAAATGTAGTATTTTTGTTTAAAACACTAGCATTATGGTTGTTCTTCTTCTCAAACACTAGATAACTAGATAGGGTAGAAAATTTTGGTCTCCAAATAGACCTGTCACATGCCAAATTTCTCAATACATGAGAAGGTATAGGAATTTTATTGATCAAGAAATATCATTTTCATTATTTTATTATAATATAAGATCCATAACTAGGATAGGATCCTTAAGTCTATTGCAGAAAAGTAGAAGAATGATATTACTATTCTTTTATCTAAGGATAGATGCGTAATGAAAGTTGTAGAACCAGGGACACAATCGAAATTAACACTTACTTATGAAGCTTATAAAGAATTGGTTGAGAACTATGCAAATGTGCTCCTAGTTGATATCAATATATTTATAGTTGAATCTAAAGATAAATCATATGAAGAATAATTTTGGGTTCATGTACATGATATCAAAGATAAAAAAATGTATACATGAAGGTTGGATTAATGTAAATAATTTATTTGATAATTATTCAAATAGTGGTAGAGATGAAGTTCCTAATTCATTTATCGTGGAAAAAAATTTAAAATAATGATATGATAGATAAAAATTATTCTAAAATTGCCATAAAGGTTGTATTGTACTTCATGATAACTTGTGCAAACTCAAGACAAATTAGTGTGGTGGATATACAAGCATATCTTTGATTAGTATTCTACTTGAACCTCTTTCATTCAACTTATTTGAATAAAATATCAATTTCTTGATATAAGGCCTTTTGATCCCTATAATACTTATTTCCCCCAATCATCATATTGGTAATTTAAGCTATGAGGTTTTCACTTAAAAATATGTCTACCTTATACACAATTGGAATCTTATTTTTTGTACTATTGTAAAAAGGATTTGGTCACTAAAGGGTCAAGGCCATGAATATTTAAATGTATAGAGTAATGTCACTTGCTGAAAGCTTGGCCCCACACTGTGTGCTTATTCCACCACATGTCATAAGAAGTCATCTTTTCTCTATATCTAACTCTACCAATAGTATAGTTATAAAAGGAGCCCATAATAAATTAAAGAATCGAGAAAGGGAGGGGTGATGTGGGAGATAGACTATCCATAAATAAAGTCAAGATAATATTCACAAATATGGAAGGATAGGGAATATTACAATTAAATAATCTTCCTTTACATCCTGTAATGGGCTTCAAACACCTCATCACATAATTTTTCATGAATAGAGTGTAATTAGCTATCATTACATAAAAATGTGTCCCTTTAACATAATAGAATATCAGGAAAATGAGGTTTTTAATATCACTAGAGAATCTATTATTTATCCTCTACAATAAAATATTATGTTGCTTAACTCTAATGTTAGCTAAATTTTTAGAAACTTTATTTCCTTCATGAAAACATAAGTAATTTTGAATTCATCTAAATATTTTAACATTTCAAGGTTAAGAAAGATTAAGCTTTTAATTGTCCAACTTGTTTAGATTAAACACACTTTAAACAATTGATAATATTTAAGGAATCACTTTCTAACCAAATCTTCTGGTAACCTATAGAATTTTTAATTTTGATTCTAATGTAGGCTAAATTTTCCTTGACGTAATAGTGATGAAGGGTACTCCCCTTACTATACCAAATACATACAACACAATAGGAGAATAAATAGACAATTGCATGAACAATTGCGAGAAAAGAAATAATTTCTTTCTATTATATTTTATGAAATTTTATTACAATATTAAGAAAAATAACATGCTACAGCTACATGGGAATTTTCATTATAATAATATGCAAGATAAAGTCACCATATGCAGGAATAGAACTAGCCCTGGTAATCATAATTTGTCTTCTTTATATAAGAGAATTTAACCACAATTAAATGTTTTAAAACTTTTAACCCCTATTTTTAGGTTGACCAACTTTATATTATTTTTCCCCACATTTGAATATTTCGACAATATGAACCAAATGGGTTTCGTTTATCATTGGAGTATTTGAAAATATTTTATTTTTCTCCCAGAGTAGCACAACTTTTGGAGGCCATATCTTTTGAATCATGTACTATATTTTCTATTATAGACACTTATGAGAAACCTCTTGGAGTGTTCTATAACAATGAAAATGTCCCTCTAAAAAAAAATTGATCCCTTCAAGATCTTCTATGGCATTGAAAATGGAGTTCAAAATTTTGGTACCTCCTCGTCAAAATAGAAGATTTAATATCTTCAAAATAAGACTTGATATTTCCATTAAACTTTATTGACATGCTTATCTATCAAAAATGAATATTCAAGGAAGTAATTGGAATAATCCATTTTTAAATGATAAACTTACTAAAAGTATAAAAATATCCAAAAATGATATCCCTACCCAAAATATCCCTTGTTAAAAAACTAGATAATATTTTTGGGTGATGCCAGATTTCCCTTAAACCCTCAATGCTCCTCCCTCAGACACCTCGGGTATTTTGAGAAGTGGCTTGTTCACATCTCAAGCATAAAAAGTAACACCAAGACATGGTCAACCTCTTCCTTTGATAGCCATGATGAATATTCCATAGGCCTTCCTTTCCATTTGATCGAATGCTTTTGAAATTCCTTGTTTCTTGTGCTTATACCAATACATCTATCCAAGATGTCTTATCTTTCCTTCTTATCTAAATTAGGTATTGGAATGTTCCACTATGATTCTATTATCTCATTTTCAATACATCCTTCATGATAATATGTCAAATCTAAAATATTAAACATGAGTAAAATATTGAGTTCACTAAGCAACTATACTTCATAAGCATTTCTTGAATCATTCTTCTTCAAGATTTTTCATTGTCCAAATTTCTTTATCTTCAACTTATTATACATTCCTATTTGAAACCCCTCTTCTCAAAGATGAACCATGACTTCATCACAAATATAAAATTTCTTATATCTCATCTTATGATCTACGTTAGCCTTATATTGAATATTCATCTTACTAATATTTTCTCTCACTTCTTTATCCAAATTATTCAAGGGTTATACAAATTATTTAGCTTCAAAGATAATATATTCTCTATTTTCTAACTTCCTTAACTCAGAAGCATTTTAAGGACTTCTTCCATGTATGATTTGGAATGGAAATTTAGAAGTGCTTCTATTAACAAAATCAATGTATGCAAATTTTTCATGTGGTAAAATCAGATCCGACCCCTCGAGTGTCAAGTTACCCTTATCTAGTTATGATTAATGTGATTATTATAGATATTTTTATATAGTACTTATCCAGTTATATCTTTGGGCCCAATTAATGGTTTCACTGATAACATTATCTCTAGTATATTCTTATCTATAGCATGACATATAATGTTTTTGGTCTAAAATCATAATTATTCATGTAAGGTACATATTTGATATGTCTAACTTCATTGACACATTTTTGTTGAGTTCTCACAAGTGTTATTGTTCCCAACAAGACAAGATAAGATATGACTGACATGAAAGGATGATATATGGATGAAAGTATATATAAAAATAGACTTCAACATATGAATGTATATATGTTTATGTTTATATGATAGATATTTCAACTTGTATATATGAACTATTTATGTATATGGTGAAATCTTGAATGTAATTTAGTGACTGTATAGAAGTATATTTGTATTTTAGTGAGAACTAATTTTTGTGCATCTAAAGATGCATACATAACATTTTAAATCTTGTATTTAATAGTATCAGCTACAATTGTTATTTTTATAATTTGGGTAGTGAGCCTAACTTGTAGTGAGAAACTGGTTACCTAATACTTGAGAGTTAACCCTCTCCATGGTTTTTATCATCTTGGGTTTTCATGATAAAAAGTCTAGTATTATGTGGTGTTACATTGTTTTCTTTTAGTTCTTTCATTTTCAAATAGTTTAAATTATCTTATGTGTGGATGATTTCTCAAATGTTTAAATTTTTTAAGGATACTAATTTACCCCTCCTTGTCTCAATACTTTCAATGTTCAACATTTTTTTTATCAGAGATTGTTCTTTTGGAAGAGTCTAATATCTTAAAGGAGATCCAAAAAGTTGAGCATAGAATACCTAGATGCACTATGGATGAAAATGAGTTGATGTCCATACATGAAGATCTAAAATCAATTGAAAATGAAAAAAAGGAATTATCAGAAAATCAAAATACTAAAAAGCATTTGAACAACATGATCAAGAGAAAATTATTAGAATGAAATAAGTCAAAATGACAAGTTAAGTCTAAAAATATAGATCTGAAGGAAGCAAAAATATTGTAGACAAATTCAAAATCATTTCACAGAAGCTCAATGAGTTTTTGGATTCTCAAATCTCTCCTACAGATAAGAAAGGGCTAGGTTGCAAAATCGGTGAATGACTTCAAACAATATATGGAGAAAACAAAGTACTGAATCAATTAAAGATAACATTGCATCTGATCAAGAGGAAAAACGTAAGGATATAGTGAATTTCTAGGCAAGTAAGACACCTCATTCTTTTATTGGCCATTGCGTCAATCATAATAAAAAATGGCATAAAGCATTGAACTCTAGGAATATAAAAACTTAGATTGATAGATATTACTCTATAGATGTTTTAATTAAAATATTTATAGGCATAAGGAAAGTCAATGTAGGAAACCAAGTAGAAGAATTTTTTTTACTGGTTATTGTTAAACTTGTTATGCGTATGGACATAAGGCTAACTAGTGCATGTTAAAAAAGGAAAAGTAGACCAACCGGTGCTATAAGTGAAATAAGTTTGGGCACATAGAAATATTTTGCAAATTAGTTAAAGATAGTCAAGTTGAACTAGTAAATAATATAACCAAAGAATAATTTTAGGAAGATATGAAAAATATCAAGAGAAAGAACAAAGCCAATTCATCCAATTTTAATTTAGATCTATTTATTCAAGTAATTAGAATTTTTACAACTGTTATTAGGGGGAGAAATATTCAGTGGTTGTCTCCATTCCTACTAAACATATACTATTATGGATGTCATATTTACTACATTAGATAATATATAGTAAATAAAAAGGATAAAAATATATCAACGTCTAAATGAATGTCACATCTAGTGAATTTTATCATGTAGTGGGACTATAGTTTATTAAATAAAAATAAATAAATTTTTATGAGGTTATATTTTAAAAGGGAATTATAAAACTATTTTATCTCACAAAATTAAAGAAGGTGTTTATAAGATCTAAAAGCAAGAAGAGCCAATACAAGTGATGGTTTTCTTAGCTAGAAATAGTGGTAATTTTTACTATTTTATAACTCATCTACATATTTCTACAATGGTTGACATATCTACTCCAATTTTGGTTCATGCATCTATAGAGCCTTGACCAATATTCAAGAATTTCTTTTATATTTCAACTAAAAATGACTTAAAGGAATGTATGTTATAAACTCCTCATGTTGTTGTTCTTACTAAAGATGTGAGAATTAATGTATGTTATAAGTTAGATGAATATGATCATTTGAAATTGATAGACTTAAAGATTGAAATTTTATCTGATGAGGAGTTAAAGGTCAAACCAGAATCTAGTGTTTTGGTTAAGAAGAAACTTGATGTGTGGAATTATTTTTTGCATTCTTGTGGAGAAGATAGATGGGCTAGAATGGTGATAATCCTATTTCATGATAATTTCCTATGGTTTGGTGACTCTAATTTTATAATCAAGAAAGTGATGAAGATTGTACCTATACTCAAGATTAGTAGTATCATTCCAAAATCTAAAGCTATGAAGACTACGGATGTAGAAAATCTCACCAACGTTGTACATGATGAAAAATCTCTGACAAGTCACCACATTCTAGACCCTATAATAATATATATATCTCAAGTGACTGGAAATAAAGTATAATATTTAAATTGGAAAAATTCAATTTCTATTATTATGCTGACAACACTATTCATAGCCTATTATGTGATTGTTAATGGTATTGATTACAATCTCGGTGATCTTATTACGTAATAATTCATTGAGTGCTTGCACAAAGTAAAGACTTGCAAGAAAAATGTAGCATTTTTGTTTAAAATACTAGCATTATGGTTGTTGTTCTTCTTCTCAAACACTCTAACTAGATAAGGTAAAAAAATTTGGTCTCCGAATAGACCTGTCACATGCCAAATTTCTCAATACATAAGAAGGTATAGGGATTTTATTGATCAAGAAATGTCATTTTCATTATTTTATTATAATTTAAGATCCATAATCGGGATAGATACATAATGGAAGTTGTAGAACCAGGGACACAATGGAAATTAACACTTACTTATGAAGCTTATAAATAATTAGTTGAGAACTATGCAAAGGTGTTCCTGGTTGATATTGTTAATATGATTTAGAACAATAGAGAGGGGGGGGCTGAATCAGTTGTTCTCAAGTCTTGATGTATAAAGCAAACTTAAAAATTTTCTTTAAATCAGATCCAATAACCAAAACAAACTCGGTCATCACTAATTCAACAATAGAAACATATACCAATGCAGTCCACTACCCACTTGTAGCTTAACTTGTAAAACATAGAAATGTTCAAACCAAAACATTCACACAAGTATTAACACTAGGATTTATAGTGGAAACCCAATTTGGGAAAATGCACTTTGTAACATGCTACTATTATTTTCACTATTCTAAAGTGAGCTTGGTTAAAAGCCAACCCTATCAAAGGTTAAAATACACACTATTAGGTGTGACCCGATTAAAGGATTTCAATCACCCTGTTAAAAGTGAGCCTTGTCATAGGACTTACATACACTCCATTATAATGCAACCTTGTTCAAAGGATTTAACATATGACTGTTAGATCAACCTCTGTTAAAAGGATTTTGATTGTTACAATGGTTAGAAAGTAGCATCAATATTTATCTAAAAAATATACAACTCACTTTGCAAATATCAGATCTGATTCCATACACTAATGTTGGTTTATTGACTTTGAAACTTTGTCATCTCCATCTTTGATCTACTCGAAACTTTTCTTCAAGCAACCACCACAATTCTCCTTCATCCTTTTCTACTTATATAGTCAATAAAACCTTACTGATCTTCCAGCATTCTTTGTTCACCCATGCACTTGCATATCCAAATGCTCAGGTTCCCTTAATACTTTCCTCAATTAGGTTAACTCATCTTATGCCACTCAATCTCTCTCATAGATCTTAGGGTTAGGTTAGATTCATTGAATCTACCCGCTTCATGTTCTTCAGCTTCTTTTCTAGCATCATCTCAAATCTCTTAAAGATTTACAATAAAATGTTTTACAGTGCATTTAATGCTTTCAAATAATCAATAAATAAAGTCAAAACATTTTATATAATCCATAAATTCAACAATGTCAGCTCCAAAATTAAATTCTCTTCAAATATAAAATTGTTGATGCTCGGTCAATACTATGATCAACTACTCGGTCTTCATGTAGAAAGCTCGATCATTACTAAAAATGTTTCCTCGGCTTACATTGTCTTCCTTGACAATTAACTAATGTTCGATCGACACTAGAATTTTTTGCATGGCATACACTAACTCGGTCGACACTAACATTACTCAACTTAAACATGATTTCTCCATTCGTTGCTTGGTCAAGCCTACCAGTTTAGTCTTCAGTCTTACTAAGATAAACAATACATTGTCTCATCATTGTACAACATAGTCAAGTACACTTTTTAGTATCAAGATAACTCAACCTTCTCTTAGGTGCTATTGTTACCAACTTTGCCTAGCCCCTTAGCAACACTCAACTAGATATAGTACTTTCCAAAGTAGCAACAGTCTTACCAATTAAGGTTTGACATCAATGACAATACAACAATTGTTTCAATTGAAGTTTTCAACAATCTCCCTCTTTGGCATTGATGACAACACCATATGATATCATCTAAATAACACATGGATTACCAACCAATCCAAAACTTATCTATCCATTAGAGAATTATTTATAATATCCTTAGCTTCATTCTGATTCAGAATCCTATAAGCCTCACTTTTGTGACCGTTAGAAGTGTTCAAATCTCCCTCTATCCTGATCCTTCATTTCAGTTCATCACCCTTACTTTTCAGTGTCATGTGTTGTGATATCAGTTCATCTCCCTCTTTGACAAAAATTCCAAAGTAGCAACTAAAACATACATCCAGGAGATGTAGATAATATCTGTACAACTCAATGTGTTCTCCCTCTATCATCTTGCTTATGACCGATTCCTTGTCTTTGCTCCTTCTCACAACTCTAGGCCAGCCCTAAAGTCTGATAATCTTCTACATCAATTTGTCAAATATTCTACTATAGAAAATTTGATGCAGTGCTCCTAGCTTGTCTAGGCAGCCTCAATTAGGGGAAGGACCCCTAATTGACTTCTCAAATACTCATGAGCTTCTCTGGGTAAAGCTTTAGTGAATATGCCTGCTAATTTTTTTTTGTATTCACATATTCCATTCGAACTTTTTTTATCTTGTACTAATTCTCTGAAGTAGTGATACTTGATTGCAATGTACTTGGTCTTAGTGTGCATCACTGGATTCGTAGAAATATTGATAAAACTTGTGTTGTCATAGAAAATAACAATAGGTTCAGTGATTTCTTCTTTCATGCCTATCAACAATTATTTTATCCATACCAAATTTGAATAGTTTACTGTAGCAGTAATATACTCGGCCTCCGCAGTAGATTAGAAAATGCAATTTTTTTTCTTGCTCGCAAGGAGACTAATCTTTGTCCAAGAAAGAAAGCTCCACCACTAGTACTCTTTCTGTCATCTACATTTCCTACCCAATCAGCATCAGTATAAACTTTGAGTTCAAATTTTTCATCCTTCTTATAATATAGACCATAGTCAGCAGTTCCTTTCAAGTATCTCATAATTCTTTTCATAACCATCATGTATATTTCCTTAGGATTGGCAAAGAATCTTGCCACAATCTCAACAGCTAATGCAATATCTGGTCTACTATGTACAACATACTGTAATTTTCTAATCATGGATCTGTACAAGGTCTGATTCACTTATGTAGCATCATCATTCTTAGATAACTTTTGTCCAGTAACCATAGGAGTATTCACCAGTTTAGCATCTTCCATCCCAAAAGTTTTTATTATTTTGTTAACATACTTAGACTATGTAATGAAAATTCCATTCTTCTTCTGATATACTTGTAAACCAACAAAGAATTTGATCTCACCAAACATACTCATTTCAAATTCAGTTTGCATTTCATTTGAGAATCTTTTACACAATGCATCTTGTCCACCAAAAATAATGTCATCCACAAAATATTTTGCCAACAGGATACATTTACCTTCTTCATCCTTCATGTACAGATTGCTTGTGTCATTTATTCATGAAAATCCAATCTGTATCAGGTAGTTGTGCAACCTCTCATACCATGCTCTAGGAGCTTGTTTTAATCCATATAGTGTTTGTTTAGTTTGCACACCATGTGTCTTCTGTTTGGATCAATAAAGCCTTCTGGCTATTCTATGTAAACTTCTTCTTCTAGTATACCATTCAAAAATGTAGACTTGACATCCATTTGATACACCTTGAAATCTTTATAAGTAGCATATGCAAGCAGAGTTTTAACTCCTTAATCTAGCTACAGGGGCAAATGTCTCCCCATAATCTATTCCTTCTTCTTGTGTGTAGCCTTTGCATTCTAGCCTAGCTTTGTTCCTAGTGATTTCACCATTTTCATTCATCTATTATGAAATACCCACTTTTTTTGTAAAACATTTTTGTTTTCAAGTCTCGGCACCAGAGTCCAAGTATCATTCTTCTCAATCTGGTCAATCTCTTCATTCATTGCTTGTATCCAATCTTCATTCCCCAATGGCTCTCTAGTTGACTTGGATTCAAATTCACATAGTAGGCATGTTGGATCCTTAGTCTTACTTTCGGTCTAAATTCTAGTATTTTTGTCTCCAATTATCTGTTCAGGCTTGTGATGTCTTCTTACATATTTTTCCAAAATAGGTTTAGCTGTTCTCTCCTCTATTTCATCATGTTCCCCAACAAGATTGTTAGATTCAACTTCTGAAAGCTTGGAAACCTCATCCTGATACTTGGTAGCATTTTCTTGTAGCTCGACATGTTCTTGTTCTCTCTCGGCACTGTTTTCCTGATGCTCAACAACATCTGTCTATCGCTTAGCATTGCTTATCCGAGACTCAGCATCAGGTGCAAGTCTGTTACTTGCCTCTTCTTCTTCCTCAATGTACACAAAAGATCTATAATCTTTTGGTTCTCTTTTGATGTCAGCTTCATTTCTTTCTGCATACTCATCAATTTTGACATTCACACTTTCCAAAATTTTGTTAGTGTTAGAGTTCAAACACTTATAAGCTTTACTTTTTGTGGAATACCCTAGGAATATGCCTTCATCACTCTTAGCATCAAACTTTCCATTCCTAGTGTCTTTTAATATATAGCACTTACTTCCAAAGATTCTAAAGTATTTAACACTCGGTGCATACCCATGTCATAATTCATAGGGTGTCAAATTTGTACCTTTCTTGATTCGTACTCAGTTAAGAGTGTAGACAATAGTGCTTATAGCTTCTTTCCAGTATTTATGTGCCACATTCTTTTCAATCAACAATGTCCTTGCACAATCCAAGATAGATCTATTTCTCCTTTCTGCTATACCATTTTGTGGAGGTGTTCTAGGTGCAAACATCTATCTTTTAATTCCTCTATCATTGCAAAATAGATTAAATTCATTTGATGTAAATTCTCCACCTCGGTCAGATCTAAGACATTTCAAGTTCCTACCTATCTTCTCAACCTTAGCCAAATACCACTTAAAAGATTGACAAGCTTCAGATTTTTCTTTAAGAAACATTACATGCATCATCCTAGTATGATCATCAACAAATAATATAAATTATTTAGCACCACAGTAACTTTATACACCCATAAGTCCACAAAGGTCAGCATGAACCAAATTTAAAATGTTTTTAGAAGTAAAGGATTTTCTCTTAAAACTTGACTTTGTCATTTTTCCTAACTGGCACTCCTTGCACATCACATTCTCAGGTTTCTTCAATCTAGGTAGACCTCTTACCTTTTTCTTCTTACTTATCTCTACCAGATTGTCAAAGTTAACATGACATAGCCTTTTATGCCATAACCAAATATCATAAAGTTGTGCAATTAAACATTTTTCTTCAGATAGATCAAGATAGAACAAATTACCTCTAGTTTGATCTCCACTTCCAATTAGTTCTCCAGTAGCATTAAATATTTTAGCTTTCTTGTGATGAAATTCCACTCGATAACCAGTTTTGTTAAGCTGAGAAACACTTAACAAATTATAATTAAGACCTTCAACCCAATATGCATTTTCACAAGATATCTTATCAGCCAGTTTAATCAAACCTTTTCCTCTAACAGGACATGGCGCATCATTACCAAATTTTACACTTTTACCTCTGTAATGATGTAAGGTCTGAAACTTATTTTTGTCACCAGTCATGTGATGTGAACAACCACTGTTAATGATCCATTTATCATTTTTGTTCACATAGGATATCAATGTAGTTTTCTCATCCTCATCAGATTCATCTTTCATTACAACATAGATTACCTCTATTTCAAAATCATCACTATCAATGTCAGTCTCTTTTTCAGCAATGTAACAAGATTTCTTACCTTTTCCCTTGTAGTCTTTTTGTTTTCCTTTCCTTTCATCATCTTTATCCTTCCTGTCAAAACATCTAGCAGCTATATGACCAACTTTATTACATGCAAAACATATAATAAGGAGTTTACCTTTATACTTTCCTTTTCCCTTTCTCAGTCTTCTAGCCATAAGAGATTCTAGATCTTCTAGTTCTTCATCAAAAGTGTCACTTTCACTTTCACTTATGCATCTTTCTTTTTCTTTCTTTGGCTTGTTCATAACTAGTTGTGACTTAAAAGAAAATTCAACATTACCAATGCTTCCAATAGTGAAATTATCATAGTTAGAGAGTTCAAAAGCAGTCAGCTTACCAACCAAACTTTCCAAAGTAAGCACATTAGCAGAATTACATCTAGATTCCTGAATAGCTGGGATCTTAATAGCATATATAGGATGCATGGTTCTTAGTACTTTCCCAATTATAGTTTCATCATCTATAACCACATTAGCTCCTCTAAGAGCATTCACAACTTCTTTTATTCTTCCACAATATTGTGCAATGTTTTCACCTTCTTGCATTCTCATTTCATCAAACTTACCTCTGAGACTCTCGGCCTTTTCTTTCAGCATATTTAAGTCACCACCATAGATCCTTGCAAGAGTGTCCCACATATCCTTAGTAGTTGCGCAATCCTTAATGTCTTCTGAAGTGAGCTTGGTTAAAAGCCAACCCTATCAAAGGTTACAATACACACTGTTAGGTGTGACCCAGTTAAAGGATTTCAATCACCCTGTTAAAAGTGAGCCTTGTCATAGGACTTACATACACTCCATTACAATGAAACCTTGTTCCAAGGATTTAACATATGACTGTTAGGTCAACCTCTGTTAAAAATATTTTGACTGTTACAATGGTTAGAAAGTAGCAACAATATTTATCTAAAAAATATACAACTCACTTTGCAAATATCAGATCTGATTCCATACACTAATGCTGGTTTACTGACTTTGAAACTTTGTCATCTCCATCTCTGATCTGCTTAGAAATTTTCTTCAAGAAACCACCACAATTCTCCTTCAGCCTTTTCTGCTTATACAGTCAATAAAACTTTATTGATCTTCCAGCATTCTCTATTCACCCATGCACTTGCATATCCAAATGCTCAGGCTCCCTTAATACTTTCCTCAATTAGGTTAACTCATCTTATGTCACTCAATCTCATTTGTAGATCTTAGGGTTAGGTCAAATTCATTAAATCTACCTGCTTCATGTTCTTCGGCTTGTTTTCTAGAATAATCTCAAATCTCTTAAAGATTTACAATAAAATATTTTGCAGTGCATTTAATGCTTTCAAACAATCAATAAATAAAGTCAACACATTTTACATAATCCTAAAATTCAACAATGTCGGCTCCAAAATTAAATTCTCTTCAAATATAAAATTGCTGATGCTCGATCAATACTGTGATCAACTACTTGGTCTTCATGTAGAAAGCTCGATCATACTAAAAAAATTTCCTTGGCTTACACTGTCTTCCTCGACAATTAACTAATGTTCGGTCGACACTAAATTTTTTTTCTCGACATACACTAACTCGGTCGACACTAACATTACTCGGCTTAAACATGATTTCTCCATTCTTTGCTTGGTCAAGTCTACTAATTTAGTCTTCAGTCTTACTAAGATAAACAATACATTGTCTCATCATTGTACAACATAGTCAAGTACACTTTGTAGTATCAAGATAACTCAACCTTTCCTTAGGTGCTATTGTTACCAACCTTGCCTAGCCCCTTAGCAACACTCAAATAGATATAGTACTTTCCTAAGTAGCAACAGTCTTACCAATTAAGGTTTGACATCGATGACAATACAAAAATTGTTTCAATTGCAGTTTCCAACAGATATCAATATAGCTATAGTTGAATCTGAAGATAAATCATATGAAGAATAATTTTGGGTTCATGTACATGATAAAAAAGATAAAAAAGGTATACATGAAGGTTGGATTAATGTTAATACTTTATTTGATAATATTTCAAATACTGGTAGAGATGAAGTTAATAAATTGTACGAGTCTACCACATTAGAAGAAAACAAGATATTATACAATCTTTTGTAAAATATCATGCTAGATTAGATGTAGATATTATTTTTTTAAGAAAAAAAATCCTACAATCTTGAGGGAAGAGTTAAATAAAATCCTTATTGAAGAAAAATAGAGTAACTCTGATATTTTTGAAGCTACTATGGCTGAGGTTTCTAAGATTTTAGATAAGTAATTTTTGTCAAATTTTTTTTGAATGATATCAACACGATTTAGGAAGAACATAGAAAATAGTGTAGGTTCTTATGGAAAGAAAATTTCCCACAATTGATGAAGGGTATTGCCTTACAATATTCTATAGGACAAAGCCTCAAATTATTACCCAGATCTACTACCTAGAACTTCCCTAGACAATACTACGGGCCTTCTTTATATAGGCAATTTCCACTGCCCTAGAAGGTTCCAGAAATTCAGCTTTTAAGGCCAACCAAGCTTAGAATTATTTTATTTTTTAATTTATTACATCAAAGTCGGCTCAAATTTTTTTTTGAAACCCAAACAAAAATTTTGAAGGAAATTTATTTTTCGCCATTTTAGGTGGCCCAATGACCGAAGACCATAAGTCATCACCTATTGCTCTGATTGACTATTATGATCCCATTTCGAAAAGGGCACAAGGTGCTCTAGAGTGTCTGACTTGCGCAAGCTCCAGTTAGCTGAAGTTTCAACCTCATCCGAGCCCTCTAAAGCCTTCAAAATTGAGTTCAAAGTCTCTGTGCCCTCCTGCCAATACCAAAATTTTTCAATATCTTCAAAACTAGGCTTGATCTAACAATGAAACTTAACTAGCAGGCTGATATGACTGAGATGAACCTCCACATGTGAAATCAGATCATTTCAAGATCATATAACAAACTTACTAAAAATAGAAAGTTTCCATAAATAGAAATACTACATAAGATAGCCCTTATTGAAAAGAAAACCAGAAATAGTTTTGGGTGATACAAGATTGCTTTTACACCCAAGATGCTCCTGCATTAGACACCCAGGGTAATTTGATAAGTGATCTTGTCATGACTCAGGTGTGCAAAGGAAAACCAAGATGATTAACCTCCTCCTTTGTTAGTCTTGATGAATCTTCAATAGGTCATCCTTTTCATTTGACCTCATACTCTCCATATGTCCCATGCCTTGTGCTTCTATCAACATGATTGTCCAGTATGTCTTCAATTTCCTTGATATTTGAACTAGTTGCTAGAATACTCCACTATGCTACTATGATCTCATCTTCAACACCTCCTTCATGATACTCTGTCAAATCTGAGATGTTAAACACTGGTGAAATATTTCATTCAGTAGGCAACTTGATCTCATATGCATTTCCTGAATCATGCTTCTTCAGTATCTTACATGGTCCAAACTTCTTCATTTTCAACTTGTTATATGTACCAACTAGAAATCGCTCCTTCTAAAAATGAACCATGACTTCATCTCCAACCTAAAATTCCTTATGCCTTCTTTTCTCATCTTCCTTAGCCTTATACTATGCATTCATCTTGGTAATGTGCTTCCTCACCTCCTCATGGATGTTCTTCAAATGTTCTACAAAATCTTCAGCTTCAGCACTACTTATTTCTCCTTTATCTATGTTCCTCAACTTAGATGCATTTCTTGGAATACTCCGATAAATAATCTTGAATGGTGATTTACTAGTGCTTCTATTAATAGAATTATTGTATGCAAATTCTACCTGTGGTAAAATCAAACTCCATCATGTTGGCTTATCTCCAACCAAATAGCTCAGCCAATTCCCCAAACTCCTATTCACCACCTCTGTCTATCCATCAGTCTGTGGATGATGTGATGAATTGAACTTCAAATCTATCTTCAAATTCTTCCACAATGTGTGCCAGAAATATCCAACAAACATAGTGTCCCTATCTGAAACTATACTCTTTGGTAAACCATGCAGTCTCACCACTTCTCTGAAAAATAATTCTGCTACATGAACAACATCATTAGTCTTCTTGTAGGGAATGAAATGTGCCATCTTTGAAAATATTTCAACCACCACAAAAATTAAATCATGTCCCCACTGAGTCCTTGGTAAACCAAGAACAAAGTCCATATTGATATCCTCCCAAGGTTTCTCTGGTACAGGTAATGGCTAATACAACCCTGTATTTTGCTTCACTCCTTTCACCATCTGAAATACTCTACAACTTTGTACAAACTTCCTTGGTGTTGAGGACATTCAAATGCCCTATGACCTTCTCCATAGTGAAAACATGTTCCATGAAAGCCTCCTCTTCCTGAACCTTGTCTTCTTCCTCTTCCTCTATGATCTCTATTATTCTGATCTTGGAAATGATTGGAATTGTTTCCTCTCTAATTTTGACTACTACTGGCCTCATCCTTCTTTTTCAAATCTTAATTTCAGCCTCCGTATGGCTATCCACCAGATCATCCACTGTGACCTCTTCCATTTTGTCTTCTCTCAAACTTCTTGTTCATCTTTTCCTCTACTTTTAGGGAAAACTGGTATGCCTCTTCAATACTATTCATTCAAACTAGATTCAGCTCCTCCTAAATGCTCAACCTCAACCCATTAAGGTAACAGGAAAATTTCTCCTTGTCAGCTTCTACATGGCTTGTTTTGATGAGGATTCGATAGAACTCCTTTGTATACTCCTGAACAGATCTTTCCACTTGCTTCAAAATTTGCATTTTCTTCAGTAGGTCAAGCTCATAATCAACAGGTATGAATTGTCACTTCAATGTATCCACCATCTGATCCCATCTTGTGATTTTATCCTTTCCTCTTCTATTTCACACCAATTGAATCTCTTGGCACCAAATCTTAACATGACCCTTTAGTCTTGCATTCACAAACTTGACCAAATCAGGATCCTCGATATCTTCATACTCAAAATATTCTTCACATTCATTGATCCAGTCAATCAATTCCTTAGGGTTAAGATTTCTAGAAAATGTCAAAATCTCAATCTTAGGTCTCTTCCCGATCTTTGAAATGGCTCAGAAAAGTCTTTCTTCTTCTTGATTCAAAACTTCAACTTCTCCTTGTTTAGAATTTCTTTCTTTGGCTTCATCCTCACTTTCATCTCTAACATTAAGATTCATTCCTCTATGAATCTCCTCTTACAATGATCGCACTTGTCTCTGCAGTTCCCTAACCTTAGGTGTTACAACACCAACTCTTCCACCACATTCCCTTCATGGAGGAATTTTCATGCTACTCGCTAAAACCCTAACTAGTGGTCCTGGTGCAAATTGCCTCATAGTCGATGATCTATTTACACACTCAGGAACTCCCACTCTGATACCACTTGATGAAGGGTATTCCCTTACAATATTCTATAAGACAAAACCTAGAATTATTTCCCAAATCTACTACCTAGAACTGCTCTAGACAACACTACGGGCCTTCTTTATATAGGCAATTTCCACTGCCCAAGAAGGTTCTAGAAATTTAGCCTTTAAGGCTGACCAAGCTTAGAATTGTTTTATTTTTCAATTTATTACATCAAATTCAGCTCAAAACAACTTTTTATGACCAAACATAAATTTTGAAAGAAATTTATTTTCTACCATTTCAGGTGACCCAACCTCCGAAGACCATAAGTCATCACCTGTTGCTCCAATTGACTATTATGACCCCATTTCAGAAAGGGCATGAGGTTCTCTATAATGCTTCACTCATGCAAGTTCCAAATAGGTGAAGTTTCAACCTCATCTAGGGCCTCTAAAGCCTTCAAATCTGAGGTCAAAGTTTTTGTACCCTCCTGCCAATACTAAATTTTTTTAATATCTTCAAAACTATGCTTGATCCAGTAATGAAACTTTACTGGCAAGCTGATATAACTGAGATGAACCTCCACATGTGAAATCAGATCATTCCGAGATCATATGACCAACTTACTAAAAATAGAAAGTTTTCATAAATAGTAGCTCTACACAAGATAGCCCTCATTGAAAAGAAAACCATAAATATTTTTGGGTGATGCAAGATTACTCTTACACCCAGGATACTCCTTCATCAACAATTTAGTTTAAAGAAGATATGATCAGTAAATTGGCTAAAATGACTACTAAGTTAAAAATGTTTTCCTATTTATCCTAGTCAAACATCTGAGGTTCATTCATCTTCACATAAATAATTGAATGAATAAAATTCTATTCCAAAATATAGTGATGAGGAAGTATATAACCTTGATAAGAATCCTTCTTAAATAGAGAACCTTGACACTTTGGTTAACACCAATCATCTAGTAGGATAGAATATGATAATTGAAGAAATACATGAAGAGGAATTTGAAGAGAAAGATGAAGAGGAAATTGAGGAAGAGAAATAAGTTAAAGACAAGAAAGAAGTAGAGGCAGGAATAGAGAAAGTGGAGATGGAGAAAGAAGAAGAAAATAGGGAAGAGGAGATTATAAAAGAAGAGATGGTTATAGAAGTATTTGATACCAATAAATCATTAATAGACACAAT